>JAWUZG010000973.1:0-106979 GCA_036785705.1 Acanthornis magna | reverse complement strand
TAACAGGATATTGATAGAATCACAGAATAGGTTTGGGTTGAAAGGGACATTAAAGCACATCTAGTTCCACCCCCCCTGCCATGGGCAGGGACACCTTCCACTAGACCAGTTGCTCTGAAACCTGTCCAAGTTGGTCCTGAACACTCCCATTCACACCACTGGCAAATGAATCCAGGACAGAGTTTTAGAAACCAGGAAGGTTTCTCCAAGACAACCTTTTTGCAAGGGGTATGTTGAAGAAAGCAAACGTCTTGTGCACCTCCCCTGGCAAGCAGATTCAGGCACCACATCCCAGCAAGGTGCAGGGAGAGCAGACACCCAGACTTTCTAGTGTCAAACCACACCAGGGGAGGCTTAGGCCAGACATTGGGATAAATTTCTTCACATTAGGGGTGATTAGACACTGGAATGGGCTGTCCAGAGAGGTGACTGAGTCATCGTCCCTGGAGGCCTTTAAGGGAAGACTGGATGTGTCACTGAGTGGTCTGGTTGATATCGTGGTGTTGGATCACAGGTTGGACTCGGGATGATCACGGAGGTCTTTTCCAAGCTAATTGGTTCTGTGAACCTCTCCGCGAGCCCTGCACCGAGCGCGGTACCACCAGGCCCAGATGTGCGTGACTCCAGGGAGCTGCCGCCGCCACGCCGCCGTGACAGGGACCCTCCCTTAGCCCCGCTGGGCGGGAGGGACCCGCCGCCACCATTGACAGCCACCTACCTTCATCAGAGCAGCGCCCGCCGCCACGACTGGCACCCACCCCACTGATCAGAGCAGCGCCCGCCGCGCCTTCCCCGCCCTTCGCCCTTCCCGCGGCTTCTCTCGCAGCCGGAAGCGCAAGTGGTCGCTTCCGGCCGTTGCTAGGCAACGCGGCATGGCCGCTTGGCCGTGGCGGATCCACTTCCGGGTTCGCGGCACTGTCACCGGGTCGGGGGCGGTGATAGCACCACCATGAGCACCATGTTCGCCAACACCCTCCTCATAGTATTTGTGTCCGTCTGCACCGCGCTGCTGGCGGAGGGCGAGCCGGGCAGGGTGCGGCTGTGTCCGCGGAGCCGCCGGCAGCTCCCCCGAGCGCTGGGAGAGAGCGCGTGAAGGGGCAGCACTGGGGGCCCTGGGGAGGGGCGAAGACCAGGGTAGGGGGCTGTGAAGAGGGGATCGGGGACTCGGGCCAGCGCTTCCCGCACCCACAGCACCTTCAAACCGCTCGGCACGTCTTACAAAAATAAAAAAAACAACCTCCCCTCAAAAAGACCCAAATAACAAGACAACCAACCAGTTCCACCCGCTCGTCGCACGTCTTCCGAGGGACACCAACCCTCTTCCGGCTCCTCTTTCTCCCGAATCCCACCTCCTGCTCCTCCTCCCTCCATCCCTCCTCCGCCGTTCCCCAAACCCTTCGCACCTCGCGGAAGGAGCGGGGATGGAGGCGGGGCAGGTCGGGATGCGCAGCGCGGGGCTCTCGGCTGCTCCCAGCCGGTGGGGGCGGGCGGAACCCGGCCCGGGGAAAAGGAGAGGGACACGGAAAATTGGGGACTGCAGATCCAAACTGGGCCTTGGTGGGGACTTGCAGCCCTTGGGGCTCCTCTGGGGAGCCTGGAGATCCAGGAGGGGGGAACGCAGAGAGGAGTCGGGATTCCAGAAGGGCAGCACTGGGAGTGACTGGGCTGTACTGGGATCACACTGACATCATACTGGCAGTGACTGGCATCATAGTGGGGGCAACTGGAACCGTGCTGGAGCAACTGGGAGTGACTGGAAATGACTGCAAACATGCTGAGGGCTACTTGCATAGACTGGGAGTGTCTGTAACCGTACTGGGGGTGATTGGAAGCACACTGGGAGCAACCATGACCACGCTGGGGGCAACTGGGAGCAAGGGGGAGTTACTGAATCTACACTGGGGGCAACGGTGCCTGACTGGGACCATGCTGGGAGGGACTGAGATGATACAGGAAAGGACTGGGACTATACCGGGGGCAACTGGGACTAAAGAGGACAGAACAGCTGGCCCCATGCTGGGGGAGACTGGGATCACACTGAGGGTGACTAGGATCATAGTGGGATTGACTGGGAACATGCTGGGGGCAATTGGGATTATGTTGGGGGCAACTGGGAGATACTAGGAGCAACCGGGATCATACTGCTGGTGACTGGGACCACACTCAGGATGAGTGGGAACAGCTGTGAGCAACTGGGATCGTGCTGGAAGCAACTGGGACTAACTGGGAATGCCTGAGTGCATGCTGGAAGCAACTGTGACTAACTGGGAATGCCTGAGTGCATGCTGGAAGCAAGTGGGATATGCTGGAAGTGACTGGGACATACGGGGATAACTAGGAGCTCACTTGGGCAACGGAGAGTGACGGGGAATGACTACGAACATGCTGAGGGCAACTGGGATATACTGGGAATGTCTGTAACGATACTGGGGTTGACTGGGAAAATGGGAGCGACTGGGATCAGTGGTGGAGAACTGCGACAATGCTGTGGGAAATTGGGAGTGACTGGGATCATACTGGAGGTGTCAGAGCTCACGCCGGGGGCCCCAGAGGGGATCCCGGGAATTCCCAGGGATTCCCCCTTTCCCCCGCGCTCGCTCGGGCACTGTCGCGTCTCCCGGCCTGCGCCGCCGGAATCTGCCCGGTGACCGGTGACGTCACGAGAAGCTCAAGCTGCCATTGGCGAGCAGGAAATAACCGCGCCAATCGCGGGGCCGGAGGCTGCTTGGGGGCGGGGCCGCAGCGGAGCTTCGCGATGGCTCCAGCGCTGGGGCTGGGGGCGCTCCTTGGGGGGGGTTGAGGGCGGAGTGGCAGCCCCGGCACCGGGACCCCCCCCACACTCTCTTATCCGGCACCAGGGCCCTCTGTACCTCTCTTCCTCCGGCCGGGGCTCATCCAGTTCGTGGTTCTTGGATACCTGCACGGGACCCGTTCGAGCGGGGCCGGAGCCGAGCCGGAACATTGGGATTCCCGGCCTAGGATGTGAGTGCCCCCGGCACAGCCACTACCGACCTCTGACTCTGGAACCTCCCTGAATATCGAGTTTTGGGAACCGAGGACCCCTTGCGCCCTTTTTCCCCTACAGTGAGATCCCCTCTGCACCCCCTTATATGCCCTGCACACCCTTTCCTGGCCATCCCGCCTCTCCCAATCCCCCGACCCTTTTTCTTGACCCTGGGACACCCTGGACCTCCACTGCTGCATTTCCCAGCTCCCAGACCTTCTTTCTTGAACACTGGGGTAACTCCCTTTGCTGGGCACAGGGATCTCTTGGATCCCCCCATCCCTCCTCTCAACTCCCTGCACCCCCATTTCCTTCAACCTGGGACCCCCTTGAGACCCCCTTCTCCAGCACCGTGGCCCCATGCACCCCCTTATCCTGCACCAATTCCCCCGCACCCCCTTCCCCGCCCATGCCGCCTCTCCCTGCCCCCATGCCCCCCTTTCCTTGACCGTGAGACCCCTCAGACCCCCTAAAATCCCCGTGTCCCCCACCTTCCTCGCTGCCTGCCTTTCCTGTTTGTGACGCTGTCAGAACCTGGCCCGGGGCTCCCCCAGTTTGTGGTTTTGGGGTATCTGGGCGGGACCCCCTTTGAGCAGGGCCAGCGCGAGGCGGAACACTGGGATTCCTGGAGCCGGCTGGGTGAGTGCCCCCGGCACAGCCACCCCCGGACTGGAGATGCTGCGGGTCTAGCACAGCCAGAGCAGGGAGAGTGGGGGGGTCTGTGGGCATAGGGGGATCTGTGGGAATGGGGGGAGCCGTGGGGCTGGAATGGGAAATCGTGGAGCTTGAACAACGATATAAAAATTAAAGTGGGATCAGCACCTACGGTGCGAGATCCCCAGATCACTGCCGGGCGGATCCGTGCTGCCTTCCCGAGCCCCATCCCGGCTGTTACTGGGTCACAGCTCCCGGATGCCGAATCCGATGAGGATGATGATGATAGCAGCGATGATGGACACAGTGAGCTGAGATTCCAGCCGGGTTATGGCTCTGGGATGCACAGGACGGTGAGGAGGAGGAACAACCTCATCCTGCTGCTCTGCATTCCCAAATTCCTCTTCCCCCATTTTCCACTTCCCATATTCCGCATTCTCAACCTCACCCCAGGAAACGCAGGGGTGTCCTAGGGTGGCGTAGTGATATCTTGTATTCCTTATCGTTTGTATGCTTGACCAGAATATGGTTCTGTAGCTTTAACTGTGTCCTGCAGCCGAGAGAAGCTCTGCCAGCACGGGATGTTTTGGGAATTTTGGGAATTTTTGGGGGTTTTTTCCCCGGTTGTTCTACAGGGGAGCGAGAAGGAAGGGACACTGTTTGGGTGGGGTTTTTTTCCATCAGTTGATGCTGCTGGTTGCTGCTGCTATCGGTGTGGCTGCTGCTTGGGTTTTTAATTTTTTAATTTTTTTTTTGTTTTGGTTTGGTTTTGGTTTTTTGGTTTTTTGGGGGTTTTTTTTGTTTGTTTGCTTGCTTTGGTTTTGTTTTTCTTTTGTTTTGTTTTGTTTTGTTTTGTTTTTTCCCTGGGATTGTTATTTCGTCGTTTTTGGACCTTTTTCTTTGCCTTGCTTTCTCATCTGAGAACCTGAGGAGCCCCGGAGGACAGCAGACGAGAATCGTCCAGGGAGCCACCAGTGGAACTCCACCCGGCCTCTCCAGAGACCCCGGAAAGGGGAAGCCACGCCTGAGGAAAAGGACACTAAAGTTCATCAACTGTTTATTCAGGTTTAATGACCCTTTTTTCCGTTTCCCCTTCCACTGTGTGGTCTGTTAATTAAACAGTTCTTATCCCACTTTCAGCTGAGATATTCTGTTTGCTGTGGGGGAAGGGGTGCCGGAAGTCTTTGCTGTGGGGGAGGTGTTTTATTCAGAACACTTTCCACCTAGGAAAATTTTCTCTAATCCGAGACAAGGGGGTGGGGAACTGGGGGGACATGGGGATTTAGGGAATCTGAGGGGTCCCAGAGTCAAGGAAAAGGGAAGCTGGGGGTGGGGGCGGGATCGTCAGGGAAAGGGGTGCAGAGGACGATTGGTGCAGGATAAGGGCTGCTGGGGAAGGCAGTTTCAAGGGGGTTTCAAGGGTCAAGGAAAGGGGAGTGTAGGGTCTTGGAGAGGTGGGATGGGGATTGAAGCGGTTCCTGTGCCCAGGAAAGGGTGTACAGTGGTCCTCAGTTTCAAGGAAAGGGGAGTCATGGGGTGGGGAGCCCCGGAATAGCCAGGAATGAGTGTCCCAGAGGTCCTCAGTGTTAAGGAATGCGGGTCTGGAGGCTGGGAAAGGCAAGAACTGGCATCCAGGGGGTCCCAGAGTCAGGCAAAAGGGGAAGGCTGGGGACTGGGGCAGATGGGATGGCCAGGAATGGGGGTGCATGGGGCTCCCAGAGTTGGGGAGGAGCTTCAAGGAATTGCCAGTGCCTGGAAATGGTGGCTCAAGGGAGCCCCAGGGTTAAAGAAAAGGGTATGCAAGCACTGGAAGAGGTGGGATGGGGGTACAGGGGTCCCTGTGCTCAAGAAAGGGGGGGGGTCACATGCTGGAGAGACATGAGATGGGTCAGAAACAGGGTCCGGGGGGGGTCCAAGGGCCGCACAAGGGATTCAGGGGCTGGCAGTGCCCAGGGATGGGGGTTCAGGGGGGCCCCAGGGTCAAGAAAAGGGAGTGCAGGGACTGTGAGAGGTGGGACATGGATGGTGTCCATGGGGCACCTGTGTCCAGTAAAGGGGAGTCCAGGGCCCCCAGTGTCAGGGAAAGTGAGGTCACAGGGTGGGGAGAATGATGATCAGGAATGGGGTCCCAGTGCTAAGAGGGGTTTGGAAGCTGGGAAAGACAGGATGGGGTACAGGAGGTCCTAGGGTAAAGAAAAAGCTGGGGGCTGGGACTGGGAGAGGCCGAATGGAAGGGAAAAGGGGGTGTAGGGGGTAGTCGTGTGGGACAAAGGGGTGCAGCAGGGTCCCAAAGCTGGGAAGAAGGTGCAAGGGAATCCCAGTGGCCAGGAATGGGGTTTCAGGGGGGTCCCGGTGCCATCTGAGGGGGCTCAGGGGGGTCCCGGTGTGGAGAAGTTGGTGCAGGGGGTGTCACTAGTGGGGTTGGGGGTGCAGGGGAGTCCCAGTGCACAGGAAGGAGGGTGCAGGGCAGTCCCGAGGACAAAGAAATAGCGGAAGTGGGATGGGAGGTCCAAGTTGTCCCCAGTGTCGGGGAAAGAGGAGTCATGGGGTAGGGAAAGCCAGGACAGCCAGGAAGAGGTTTAAAGGGGTCCCCAATGTTGAGGGAAGATGGAGTGGGAGTGTGGGAAAGGCAGGAATTGGGGTGCAGCAGGTCCCAGGGTGAACGAAAAGGAGGGTCTGGGAGCTGGAGAGGCGGAATGAGGGTCCAGGAGGTGCCAGGGTCAAGGAAAAGGGAGGGTTTGGGGTCTGGGAGAGCAGGAATGGCGAGGAAAGTGGCTGCGGAGTGGAAAAAGGGGTACACGGAGGATCTCACTGCTGGGGAAAAGGGTGCAAAGCCTTCTCGGTTCCCAAAAATCGAGATTCAGGGAGGTCCCAGGGTCAAAGAAATGCGGCTGCAGATACTCAGAGACATCGGAGAAGGGATCAAGCGTGTGCAGGGCCGTGCTGACGTCCAGGAATTGGGAGTAAGGGGGGATTCCCTTTGCAGGATGAGGCGTGCAGAAAAGTCCCTGTGCAGGATAAGGGGGTTCACGGTCCCGGTGCCGGGGCTGCCACTCCCGCCTCACCGCCCCCAGGAGCGCCCCCAGCCCAGCGCTGGAGCCATCGCACTGCTCCGCTGCGGCCCCGCCCCCAGAGCCGCCTCCGGCCTCGCGATTGGCGCGGTTATTTCCTGCCCGCCAATGACAGCTTGGTGTTCTCGGACGTCATCAGTCGCCGGGCAGATCCCGGCGGCACAGGCCGGGAGACGCGACAGTGCCCGAGGGAGTGCGGGGGGAAAGGGGGAATCCCTGGGAATTCCCGGGATCCCTCCCAAAATCCTCCCGTAAAATCCCTCCAAATCGGCCAAAATCCCTCTAAACTCCCCCAAATCCCCCCATGACACCCCAAAATTCCCCCAATTCCTCTCAATCTCCCAAAATCCCCCCTAATACCTCTTCCAAACCTCCAAATCCCCCCTCAAAATCCTCCCAAATCCCCCAAATTCCATTCAAAATTCCTCCCGAAATCACCCCAAATGCTCCAAAATTCCACCAATCCCCCTCAATCTCCCAAAATCCCTCTCCAAACTCCCAGTTTCCCCCCAAACCTCGCTGAAATCCCCCCAGTCCCCAGCCCCAAAATCCCCCAATTCCAAGCCTTGAAATTCCCCAAAATCTCCCAAATCCCAGCCCTAAAATTCCCTTAAATCCCCGAATTCCCAGCCCCAAATCCCCCCAATTCCCAGCCCCAAAATTCATCCCATTCCCAACCCCAAATCCCCGAAATCCGCAGGCTCAGGGACACCCTGTCCAGCCGGGAGAGCTCCTGCATCTCCATATCGGGATAAAACCAAACACAGGAGCCCTGGGAGAACTGAGATTGTGGCATGGGGACGTTGGGAGGTGCCATGCAGAAATGCCTTTGCCCTAAAAAGGCACCCCGGGTTTTTGTTGTTTTTTTGTTGTGGTTTTTTTTTTAAATTTATTATTCATTTCTTTTTCCAGCAATGGTCTCCAAATGATCAAAAGCTACAGCTAGTAAAAGGGTACCTAGCCAAACAGAACCCTCCAGGAAGGATGCATCTGTCCAGACACCTTCCTGTGAGGAGTGCTTGAGCCTGTCAGCAGTACCAGGGGATGGTGCAAAAATCACCTGCGTGAGGTGCAAACAGGTGAGTGATCTCCTCAGTCTGGTGGTGGAGCTTCGGGAGGAGGTAGAAAGACTAAGGAGTATTAGGGAAATCGAACGGGAAATAGACCAGTGGAGTTTCACCCTTCCATTCCTGAGAGAAGCCCACCAGGAGTCAGAGGATTCCTGTGCCTCCTACCATCAGGCAGAAGGAGGAGACCTAGGTGATGAAGGGGAGTGGAAAAGGGCTCCTACCCAGGGAGGTAATAAAAATTCCTCCTGACCCCCATTGCCTACCCAGGTGCCACTTCAGAATCCAGGCCTTGGATCTGGAGGTCAGCCAGATGACATAGAAGAAAATAATCTGCCCGGAGAGCCTCCCAGCTCCGCTTCGTCTGTCAAACAGATCACTACCTCTAGCATTAAAAAGAAAAGAAGGGTAGTCATAGTAGGCGACTCCTTCTGAGAGGAACAGAGGGCCCCATATGTCAAGCGGGCCCATCCCACAGGGAGGCGTGCTGCCTCCCTGGGGCCCGGGTATGGGATATCTCCAGAACATTCCCTGGGCTGATTCAGCCCTCTGAGTATTACCCAGTGCTGACACTCCAGGCTGGCAGCAATATGATTGACAAGAAGACAACACAGCAATTAAAAGGGACTTCAGGGCCCTGGGTCAAGTGGTTGATGGGGCAGGAGCACAGGTGGTGTTCTGCTCGGTCCTTTCAGCGGCAGGGACAAACGATGAAAGGAACAAGAGAAGCTGCATGATCAATCAGTGGCTTAGGGGCTGGCACCATCGGCAGAACTTTGGGTTCTTTGGTCATGGGGCAACTCTTACGGCACCTGGCCTGCTGGAGCCAGATGGGCTCCGTCTGCCTATCAAGGGCAAAAGGGTTCTAGTCCATGAGTTGGTGGGACTGACTGAGAGGGCTTTAGACTAGGTTTGAAGGGGGAAGGGGATGCAGTTAGGCTTTCCAGAACCAAGCCCAAGGGTAGTAAGCCAGAGTCAGGGGTGAAATCAGCAGCCCAGCTGAAGTGCATGTACATTAATGCACACAGCATGGGCAACAAACAAGAGGAGCTGGAAGCCATGGTACAGCAGGGAAGCTCTGATGTAGTCACCATCAAAGGAACATGGTGGGATGACTCGCGTAACCAGAGCACTGTAGTGGATGGCTACAAGCTCTACGGAAGAGATGGGTGAGGGAGAAGAGGTGGAGCGGTTGCTCTTTACATTAGGAAGGCTCCTGATGCCATGGAAATTGAGATTAATATCGATAAGGTTGAGCGCCTGTGGGAAAGAATCGGGGGAAGGCCAACAAGGCTGACATCCTGGTGGGCGTCTGTTCTAGGCCACCCCACCAGGATGGAGAGGTGGAGGTATTATTCTACAAGCAGCTGGAGGATGTTTCAAGATCACCAGCCCTTGTTCTTGTAGGTGACATCAATCTGCCAGATATCTGCTGGGAACTCAACACAGCCAAGAAGAAGCAGTCTAGGAGTTTCCTTGAGTGTACGGAGGACAGCTTTTTGTCTCAGTCGGTGAGCGAGCCCACCAGGGGAGGGGCTACACTAGACCTGCTGTTTGCAAACAGAGAAGGGCTGGTGGGAGATGTGGTGGTTGGAGGCCATCTGGGGCACAGTGATCATGAAATTATAGTTTTCAATATTTGGTGAAACAAGGAGGGGCATCAATAAAACTTCCACACTGGAATTCTGGAGGGCAGAGTTTGGCCTATTCAAGAGACTTATCCAGAGAGTACCTTGGGAAGCAACCCTTAGAAACAAAGGAGTCTGGGAAGGATGGGTGTGCTTCAAAACACAGGAAAAAACACAGACTATCCCTACGTGCTGAAAGATGAGCCGATGAGGAAAATGACTAGCCTGGATATTACTCAATTACATATTGAAATTAATTAGTCTAAGATTAATATAAAACTAGCTAAAAATTGGCAAACTGTAAGTACCGAAGGGTGCATTCCCCATAATCGCCTGGGATTTATTTGTGAAAATGCAGCGCTGGAGACAGAAGACTTGTGTTTGGACACACAAGATAGCACACGTACCTTTGAAATGTACCCTGGTCCATCCCTGGCCACAGCTGCCTCTCATGGCAGCTCAGGGGCATGAGACCAGCCCCTGCTCTGGTTGGGAGGTGTGCCCAGGGCTCTGGACCTTCCCCTTCTTCCCGAACCTTCTGTTAAGTTTACTGTACTATTGGTTGCTGTCTACTGTACCCTCCCCTCTTATGTTGTAATTGGCCCCTGTACCCTTGTTCCCTCCCCTTGTCCCTTCTCCAATTGGGTACCCTTCCCCCTTTTTAACTGGCGGCTGGGGACAGCCCCCTGGGGACTCCTTCTCCACTCTCCCTTCCGAATACCGTACCCCCGGACCCCACAATAAACGGAGAGCATGGGGGAGACCCTCCCACAACTCTTTGCCTTGTCTCGCCTCCTTTACCAGCGGCGCCTGCAGCTGACCACTCGCCGGGAACAGCTCCACTCAGGCTGGAAAGACCCCAGCAATAGCCTTTGGTGGGCCAGTGGCTCGTGTCCCAGGCGAGGGCAGCCAGGAAGGCCAGGCGGCTTCCTAAGAGCGACTACAACAGTAGATTCCTTTGAGTCACTGGAAGGTTCCGCGGGGCGTCAGCCCTTCCCGAGTGGCCCACACGGCCATGCTCGGGCACCGTCCCCGCCTGCCCCGACCCAGCCCTGCCGGACATGGCCTCCCTCGGCCTGGCGCCGCCCCTGCCCCCCTCAGGCGCTGCCCACCGCGGTGACAGCGCGCGTTCCTTCCCTTCCTTCCGTCCTTGCCTCCCTTCGCTGCCCGCGGCCATGGCGACAGGCGGCGGCAGGTGAGCAGGGCCGTGCCGAGCGGGGCCTTCTGCCCTCGGCCGGGGAGGCTGCTGTGGTGGTTTCCCTCAGGTTCCTCTGCTCCAGCAGCCTGGTTTCTAGCTCTAAACTCTTCACGGCTGTGGTCGTGTACACACCTTCGTGGCCGTGGTGCTCTGCTCTCCCTGGCCCTATGGAGGTGACCTCGGAATGGGAAAACGCAGGAGCAGGGAGGCCTGGGTTTAACACCTTTTTGTGCCTGGGAAAGGAGGGCTTAACCTTCGCTATGTCCTTCAGCTTGGAGGAGGTACTGTAATGAGCATCCACAAAGTACAGGTTAGTTCAGTGGCTACTCTGTTCAGGGCAGTCGGGCCTTTGTAATAAATAGGAGGTTTTCACTATGGAAGGTGTGATTACCTTAATTCTTACAGTACAGGTTTGGCTTCCAAATTTTAAAGTGTCAATCTTAGAGGCAGAGTTTAGAAGGCAGATTTTTCTGCTAACCCATTTGTACAACCTTGGGTTTCATAGCAGTTCCATTCCTTGTTGTTTTGGGTTTTTTTTTCTTCTTTTTAACCTGTAAATGGATTGGGGTAATATCCACCTTTTAATGAGACTGAAATTGTTAGCTGAGGGGAAAAAAAAAAAACAAAACCCAACCAACCCATGTCAGACTATTATTGTCATTTCTGTTTATCCGCAGGTATATTTTAACATTTGGAGGTGACAGGTTTTTCACTACTTGAAACTTTAGCTACATGGTTTGAAATGTTACTTGAAAGACAATTGTTTGCTGACCATGAAAAAACCAAGGCACATTGCAAATATTATGGGGTGTGAAAGTGAAACTATTGGTACAAAACTGAGCCCCACAGGTTGAAAGCTAATGAAAAAGCAATTGAAGTTGTGCTTCTTAAGTAAGAGCCTCTCAGTTGTTCTAGAAGTCTAAAGAGGGGATGTAACAGCTCTCATTGACTTTTCTCTTAGGCTTATCTGCCCAAGCTTTGTCAGTGCAATGTAAAAGCATTTTGTTAATGCTAATTTAAAATCTTAGCACACACAGTACTTGAAAAGTAATTTGTGGATTGGGTTTGCTGTTTGTTTCTTCACATCTTGAGAATATTTTTTTTTGGAAGATGCAAAAGTTCAGCTTTTTTTTTTTTTTTTTTTTTTTTAACTGCAGCTTACAAAAGGAATAGATATTGCATTAAAGTTTTCAAGGCATGTGTGGGCCAAATTTTTCTTTTCTCAGGTATTTCTCCCTGGAGTGAAGAAGAGGGGGCAGTGGTTCAAATGAGCAAGGAGGACTGAATAGAGGCAATGCAGGTTATGCTTGTCTAAGGTAGTGGGTTTTAAAATCCAAAATCCAGCTTGTTATCTGAGTTACTGCTGTGCCTGAAGTCTGTGGAGTTGTGTCCCTGTAGAGTGTGCCCACACTCTCTGCTTTCAGCATGGATTCAGAGCAGAACAGCCTGGGATTTGCTGCCCTGGAGCGTCCAGAAGTGAGAGCTCTGCTGCTGTTGAACACAGCTTGGGTCTCTAAATCCCTTTAATGGCTTTTGAAAAATACAGTTTGTTGGTGCCTTATCATCTAAGTGTACTTCTTGATAATGATGCATGAATAAAACCCTTGTTTGAGCACCAGGTTGTGTTTGTTATATGGCTACTGTTTTGTAGTTGTTAATTTAGTTGGTCTATCAGTGGCTGGCACCCAAGCTGAAATGTGCATGTCTTTTTGTTATGTTTATAACAATTCACACTAAAATGTCTTGGTTGTTTTGGTGGGTTGTTTTTTTTTTTGTTTTGGTTTTTTTTTGTGGTTTTTTTTTTTTTTCTGTTTTTTTTGGTTTTGTTTTTTGTATCTGGGGGTTTTTGGGTTTTGTTTATTTGTTTGTCATTTGTTTGGCTTTTGTTTTGTTTTGTTGTTTTGTTGTTTTCTTGGTTGTTTTTTCTTTGTTTTGTTTTGTTTTTTGTTTTTTACATAGCACAGTTGACAGTGTAGACCAGAGTTGTTAATTTCTTTCGATTCTGTTTTTCTTTGAGCCTAAATGAATCTTAAACCAAGAGCAGTGTGCATTAAAGGTACATGGTACCCAAATACTTCACAATTAGGTGTTTTGCCCCCATATTGATTGGTTGCCTAGAAACCCAGAGCTGATTTGAGCAGGTGTTGCAAAGTCTGCTGGCAACTTAAAACATCAATAATGCAGAGAATGGGGAGCTCTGTCTGCTCGGTGGCATCAGTGGGTATGAAGCATAAGGATTTGATTTACAATTGAAACTCTATCTCCATATTTTTATGTGGATTCATGACAGTATTTGCAATTACAGCCTACAAAGTCCTTCCTAGCAGAAAACTTGGGAAAATATGTGACCAGTTGGATTGTAAGAATTTGTGCTAGAAATATGCAAAGTTCCTTTCTTCTCTCTCCAAACTGTGATGTGCTAATGTTGCCAAAATAGGTTCTTTCACGCTGCTGTGCCAGAGGCCAGTCCACACACAGAGCTGAGGTATTTTACCAAATATTTACAGTTCTGCACAGAGGGGGTGCTGGGTGGCAAATCCTACAAAGCCAGCACACCAACTATCAAAGCTTTTTACTATCTCATACAATTTACCAAAGGAAAAAATTCATTTTTATTGGCTACAACTTACATAACTTTCTGATTAGTTAGTATTCTGTCTTCCATTGTTTAATGATTCTCTTGCTTCTCATGCTAGTTAGTCCACATGCTCTTTCTCTTCTTTTGTGTCACTGGGTTTCTTGGGTCAGTGGTTGCAAGTTCACACTTCGGGAAGTTGGAGCTGATTTCAGGAGTTGGTTTTAGAAGTTTTTCCCTTATCTTGGGAGTTCTTCCAGGTGTTCGTGTGGCCTGTAAATCTGCATTTGTTGTGTGCACCGTCCGTGGGCATCCTTCTTCCCAAGCTTTGTTAACCTCCCCCTAGGTGTGAATTTATTGAAGCATGCCAAGCCCTAAACCTTAACAAAGCAATTCTACCACCAAATAATTTGTCTTTCTAGCATCTGGACATCCCCGAGCTGCTCTCTGTTTTCATGGATTGAATCTCCTTTCCAAGCTGTTTAGGCTTGAAAGTACACAAAGATCAAACATCAAAGAACATAATTTCTTAAGAAAATTTTACATATTCCACATTTTGCAACACTGATGAGCTATAAAAACATTGATATCCGTTTGCCTGTGGAAATAACGCTTATCTCTCAGATTTTGAGTATTTTAGCTGGGGAAGATCTGAAATGAGACTTCAACTTTGTTTCATGTATGATTCTGTTATGTATTCAAGGAAACTCTTTTTGAACCTCAACAGTTTTTGAGGAAGTTTCAAGGTATTTGGTATCTTTTAATAGCTTAGTAAAGTTGGATGGCTCAAAAACATCTCTAGAGTAATGCTGTAAAAAAGAGGATTAATCAGTGAGTTTGACTTGCTGCAGGGGCCTGTGTTGAGGTTGGTTGTGGTGGCCACAGTGGTGCAGCTGTCTAAAGGTAACAGATCTCTGCTGGATTCAAAGTGATTTGGGGGAGTGACACTGTTCCCTTCTGACCACTGTGAGAGATGAATCACAGGAATGACAGCTGTGAGTTTAAATCTGAATCTTCCTGATGCCAGGTATTTTAACTCGGGCATAGTTGTTCAAATCAGTGAACTGCTAGTACTGAGTTGCCATATGATGTATTCCCCGAATCTTGCCTTGGTTGAAATGTTCTGTCTAGGTTTGCACAGGATGCGTATTTCTTCATTTTGTCGATATGTGACTCTTAACAGCTTTTCTTTCTTACAGCTAGGTTAAGGACCTTTGCTGCCAGGCCTGGGGAATGCTCTGAGACCAAAAATGCTGGAATTAAAAGTCTGTATTCGACACCTACCATAAAACCAAAACCAAATGCGTGCATTGAGAGGTGAGTATGTCTTTACACAAGGAGTAAGAGTGGAAGAATGGAAGTATTGGCACGTTGAAAGTTTTGGCACATTGTCTCTATGTTTATGCAACTAAGATTCTGAATGTAATACAAACATTGAGGTATTGGCATTATCATGCTACTCTTTAAAGCTCTCTGCTTCTGAAATAATGTTATAAATCAAGTGTTGCAAATAACAGTAGTAAAAGGACGAGAGCCACACCTGGGGTGTTGACTTTCACAGCACCTTGTATTTTCAGCAGTGATTTGACCGTAATCAACGCTCGAGAAAATCAAAGTATAAAATCCATGTATTTTAAACTCTGTGTAGTTACAAGGTACTGCTCAAATGGTACGAGGTTTCTATCTGTTAATACAAAAACCATGTTGGCTCATCTCCAGGGTATGTTCTGCTTGTCAGGCTTAGACTGGCGCTTTCATTTTCCAAAGCTTTCCAGATGCACAGAGACATTGACATTTTCAGGATGCCACTTGGCTCTTGCTTTGAAGTTCACATCTTTCTTTTGACATAAATGAGAATTGTGCGAGACCCCTGAGCACATAGCGTTTGAAGATTATGATGAGGTAGAGCATGATCATTTCTGTCCTGGTGCATCTTGAGATGGGACACCACAGTCAAGAGGGAGAGTGAATATATCTGCAGTTTTGGAAAAGCTGGTCGTTGTGGAATAAATGTTAAAGTCACAGTACGAGCAATAAGAAACTGAAGCTAAATGAGGTAGTTTCATGTCAAACTGGGTTTCAAGTTAACAAAGTTTAATGAAAAGGCAAACCCATAACTTTTCATGTAATAGTGCTATGCCACTTGAATAAGTTTTGATTAATTGTTTTAGGCAAATGCCACATACTGGAGACTGAAAATAGAACCCAAATTCCAGTTTAACTCTTCAGGTGACTTTTGATTCCTCTTCAGGTGATTTTTGATTCATCTATTTACAAGCTGCTGGTTTCCACCTTTTCTGTTTTTCTCTGGTTTGAAATTAAAATTCTCTGCCATTGCAGTTTCCGGAGTTTGCCGGCAAGTGTAACAGTATTCCTCTCTTGTTTCCCAGCATGCCATCAGAAATGCTGCTGAAGGTATTTTCCTATTTGGATCCTGTGTCCCTGTTGTCTGCCGGTTGTGTGAATAAGCGCTTCTATGACCTGGCCAGTGACAAGTAAGGAAGAGGGAAGGTTTCAGTCATGCCCCAGTTGTAGTTACCTGAGTTATGAGTCTTTCTAATTTAGTTTCTCCGATGCCAGAGCACTGATGCTTGTACCTGTGTGCAGTTACTCTGCCGAAATTGCACTGCGTAGTCCACAGGATGTGTTGCATGGAATTCTAGCTGTGCAAGCCCTGTTGTTTAATGGGAGTTATGAGGCAAAAACTAAATACGGTGCTTTGAAATGTTGCTATTAGCACTTTTTTTTTGTTTTAAAACTTGCATATATTTGTTTGTATTCACATGCACCTGCACAAACTTTTCTGCTCAAGTGATCCTTAGTTGTGTGTCACCAGTAGCTTTGTGGAATGGTCATAGCTTTCATCATTTTGAAGTTCTGCTTATTTAGTTCTTTCATCAGGTTTTTGTAGAGGGGTTGATTCAATCAAATGATTCACTAGTGGTTTTTATCTGTTGCTCTGTTGGTCAAATTTTGGTGATTTCTAAATTGAAACCAAAGAGATGAAGATAAATACTGACACTTTTTGTCTAAGGATTGCTTATACAGAGTACACCAATTGCTCCTACCGGTATCAGGATAATCTTGTGAAAGGAAAAGGAGGAGAGACCCGGGTTGATATGTGATAACTAGGATGTCTGAGTATCCTTTGATTTTCTAGGATTGTACTGCATTAGTGTTGTTTGAATGAGAAAATGTCTTCCTGTATAGGAAGTTGCTGCATCCAGTATGAATCCATTTTCCCTTATTTGCCAAAACTTATACAGTCAATTGGTTTACATTGGCTTTGACACCTTTAGAACCGATGAATTTAAAGGGAAGACTGTAATCCAGATGTATGTTTTGAGATTGTCAGCAGGTCAGTGTAGATAAAAATTGCACAGTTGACACAAATTATCTTAGTATGCATTTTCCACTTCAGGGTGGTAAGGCAGGATGAAATCACTGTGGCTGCTCAGGGCAGGATGATTTATTTGCCTCCATCTCGATGATGTCTGCTTCCATTTTCTACTCTCAACAGAGATTAGAAAATGTGCACAAATGGGACTTGAGGATGAAAGGGCAGTGTTACTTTCCTAAACATTTGTGATTCCAGGTCCTCGTTCGTTTTCTCCTCTGTCTCCCTACCCTAACTGAATTTTTGAGCTTGAACTAATTTCTTTGGTTGCACAGCACTGTTTTTGGAAAGGAAGAAGCAATATATAACTGAGAGTGAGGACAAGGATGGTAGGTATTTGTGATTAGTCTGTCTTCAGTCAGCTAAATTGCCTGAATCTGTAACTTCAAAATGCAGGAAATGCCTACTGCTAAGCCCTGTCTTTTCAGCATCATAGAGTAAAATGTGGAGTATGTCTCTCCAAGAAAGAAAGGATGGAGGGGAGGGGGAGTTGGGGAGGGGTTTCTAGTTAACAGGAGACTTTCATAGCAGGTTATTTTACTGGACTTTTTAGGCTGATTAGGACCAGTTGGATGATAGCTCAATTTCCCCCAATGATTGTATGTCAAGCGCATCTCTCCTTTGTTTACATTGCCGGACAGTTCTAAACCGCTTTGGGGTTAAAAAAGAACTTCCCCTCTCCATCAGAAATGTTTTATGCTATCTGGTAACTTGGTTGCCTTTCCTGGTCTTAAAAGAGAAGTGTCTGATATCTTTGTTGTGGGTAGGAGGCAATGTGGGATGGATTTAGTCCTTGAATGCTTTCAGGAGAGGGCAAAATGCAATACAAAGCATAGCAGCGTAAGTTTGCCTGGGGATGAGTGAGGATTGGTAAAGGTAGTCTTGCCAATTAATGGTAGAAAATGTCTCTTGAGAATTTGTTGCCCTTCCCATTAATTTTTTTTAGTGCAGTTATGTAAAGTGTATGTCTGGCACTTTAAAATTAGAAAACTTACTGGAAACCTGCATTCACAGATTATTGTTTGAATTCTTGTCGGTTCCTGTATTCAATATTCCATGAACTGTCCTAGAGATACTGAATGTCCTAGAGGGCTGAAATGTGACCTCCTAGTTTTCCTGGCGTGAAGGAGATGAACCCATCATTACTGTCACGTGTTTCTTTGTCTTCAGAAAGTCATGTCTTCTCTGAGCTTTTCCAAAGAGTGAAGAAGGGATTGACGTGACTCTGGTAACACCAAGCAAAGGTGTGAATCTGATTGTCCTCCTTCACCCCACTTTCTGCTGTATCTGTGTGAGAAACTTGAAGTGTACAGATTACCTTTGTTGAATAAAAGGTATTAAAACACTTTCTCCACTAGCTGATCTTCTGTGAGGAGGATGCATCATTGTTTTGGGGTGGTATTTTCAAAATTTACTGCTTAACCTTTATCAGTTTTCACTTCCATTGCTGACTATGGCTCTGCTGTCGCTGAGCTTCATCCTGGATCCCATATTTTGAAGAAGGCAGGCAAGACTGTTTTTGTGCTAACATTATGCTAACATTGTGCTAACATTTCAGCTTGGTGGTAGCTGAGATGTGTGTATAAAAATTGAGTGACTGTTCTTGAAATTTATTCCTCTTCATTCTATTTTTATTTTCAGTGGACTTTGGCTGAAACTCTATTCCAGTGCTTTGCAACCAAAATGGACAATGTGGAAAACGAAGCCTAAACAACCAGAAACTGTTTCTTTGGGCTGTGATGCTCTACATGATAAGAACCCTGGGTACTGGAAGAATGAATCCATCTTCAAACAGACATCTGCCTTCAAAACAAGAGTAATGCTTCTCGCTAAACCTCTAGATCCTTATACAGGTCTTCCATTTGTGAGCAAAGAAGCTATGAAGTAAGCAATGCCTTGTCACAAAGAGATTTACTTGAGAAGAATGTACAAAATATTAATGGCTTGGGGCTATAGAAATAGAGCTATAAAATGGGAAGATGCGATGATAATCTAGAAATTGCTGAAACTGAGGAACATAAGTAGCAGTTAGTAGAAATATAAAACTGTTGAAAGCATAGTTTAACTGTTGTCACTTTGGGAATTTTGTTTTAAACACCCCTCTCCCCTCTCAATTCCTAAATAACAGTGTCTCTGGCTTGAGTTGGGTAATTGCTCTGAAGGACAAAAATGGAAAAGAACATGTAATGGAGAAGCCAAAGCTATCGTTTAAGGACACATCAGTTACCGTGCTTTGGTATGGTAGAGACTGGCTGTGCTTAGACATCCTGTCAACCCTAAAACTGTATGGAGTTACACCATTGCTTCCTCCTCTGGGCAGACCTCCCAAAAAGAAGGGGTGAGTTTTAACTGAGGATTTTTGAAGATTTTTTGGGTGTGACTGGTGGATAATGTGTCTGTAGGAGCTGTCTGACATTGGTTTGACTCAACAAGTTAACTCGTTGTTAGAAAGCCTCCCTGTAGTATTTCTTCCTATATTCTTCTCTTCATTGGTAGAGCTTTTTAGCAAGAAATAGCTGTGGGTAGGTAGGGTCTGGCGGTCGGAAGATGTCGTGCTGTACGGAAAGATAGGACCCCTCCCCAGGTAGCCAATAGTGTTTAGTTTATGATGTAAGCAGATGGGTGTGACATTGTAAACCAAAGTTATATAATGCGGTGCTAATCACCAATAAATGCCATTTGCCGTCCACCACATTGGTGTCTGTGAGCTGATGGCCCGAGCGGCTGGGGGTTGGCCGCCGTGCCGTTCCTGAACCAGGTTGCCACACCTGAAAAGGCAGCAAATAGCATAATCCAACAAGCTATGGCATTAATTCATAGGTTAATGTAGGTACTGGCATGTGATATTCAGGCTGAGAGGTCCTGACTTGGAAAGCTGGGTTTAAGGCATAGACACAAATGAGCATGAAAGAAACATGTAAATCTAGGAGAATTTATTGTGAGAAACTTAGCTTGGAAAATGTCATCAATATTTATGTGGCTACAGTCAGGTAATCTATGTTGTTAAAATTTATTTTGTGTCTGATAGGTGTGCGTGTGAGTTTATGGAACTTGGTGTTCAACTATGTGTGCAGTCTTCAGTACATGCATATAAAAACACCAGTCCACAGCATATCTATTGTTTCTTAGCTTAAGTGTGTACAATAGGTTTTTTTCATTATATTCTGAGAAGATACTGAAACGAAAAGTGTCTATTTGAGGTGTTTGGTTGCTGTTAAGGAGTTCTGCACACATCTGGAGTCTATGTGTACAGTATGTGCAGTATCAGCTACACGCTTCTTACACAAAGCCCCTAGTCACAGAGCTCTGAAAAGAGGGAATTGTTCACCTACAAAACACCTGGTTCCTCAAGCAGAAGCAAACTATTTGCTTGAGAAATAAATAAATCAAAAGAAGGCTTTTGTATAAAGTCAGCTGAAAAAGTCTTGCAGTCAAATCATGTGGGAAATGTAGTTGTTTTACCAAGATGATGATTCATATGTAGTAAATTATTAAAAAAATAAAAGCTTGCAGGCAGTTGGTGTATTTATTTCACAGAACTGTAAGTTTTTAGAGATTGTGAATATAGATGAAAGGAGTGGTTTCACCAATTTCAATATATCCGTGTTAAGACCGTAAGGCAGTAGTGCAGGGAGTTTAGGAATGTTCCTGTATTAATATGAGCCTGATTGACTTAAAGATGGAAAGGGTTGAGGTTGATTAGGAAGAAGCTTTTTACTGTGAGGGTGGTGAGACACTAGAGCAGGTTGTGTGGGGAGGTCGTGGATGCTCCATCCCTGGTGATACTACAGTGATACTGCTGGGAAATCTAGGAACTGTTTTGGATATGATAAAAGCCTAAGTTGGAAAAGGGTTTGAGAAAGACTTCTTTCTTCATTCTGAATAGGTAATGCAAACTCTGCTTTCTGCTCTTTCTTTTTAATGCATCATTAGTTCATAAGATTGTCCATGAACTTTTATTTAGGAGTGTTTTGGAGCTAAATGGCTTTAATTGTAGGCAAAATTGTAGGCAGAAAAAAAATTCTGAAAAAGGAAGGCTTCCTCTAAGAAAAACAATTTATTATATGTGCAATTTGGTCCTTTCCTTTGAATTTTGCTTCTGTGGAAGAAAAATTTACCTTAGTAGCTTGCTTGACACTGATAAATGTTCAGTGATTCTATCTAGTACCAATAAAGTATCAAAAATGAATTGGAAAGTAATTCTGTGGTATTTTGAAAAATTGGGCAAGCACATAAGTTCTTTTTTTTTAAGAGTGTTTTAGAAGATCATATAGTGGTTTTGCTTCTTTTCTTGTTAGGGGTTGAGATCCTGCTAGTGCACTGTAGTTGTTTGAATGTATAGTTTATGGCTCTGCATGCCAAACGCTTTCAGAACCATTCTCATCCTGTGCTGTTGCTCAGACTTAAGCCAGTCAGTTAAAAATGAAATTAGGCTGAACTTTTACATGAATAAGGAGACATAGCCTTTTTCCTGCATTCTGCGTGTTCTTTCCAAAGACCTCGTCGATTTGCCTTGATTGCTGAATACAGTCTTGCTAACGTGACTGAAAGCAGTGTAGCAGTTGGTGCCGATGAGCTTGTCCAGCTCTTCAGTCTGAATCCAGGATTGTTAGGAGGAAATTGGAAGGTAAGATAACATTTTGTTTCAATATTTTATTATGACTTGAAGGAATAGATTTTTTTTTTGCCTTGTAGTTTGGATTTGGGGAGGGGTTTTTTTAATTTGTTTTTTTTCCTTTGGATTTTGAAAGCTCTTTTCTAAACTAGTAACAACCAAATGCATGTAGGGACAGCTAGCAGATGATTTATTGTATTCTAAAATGTAGGAGTATATATACTTTTCAAAAGGTTCACTTCTAATTCAAAGATCAGTTATGTAAGATACTAGATTAAATACAGCATTCAGTTTTATTTGTTTTGCAGTCTTCACATGCCCAAGTTTGATATCCTAGAGTAATTTTAAAGAGAATGGTTGGAGGACAGATGTGCTTCTTCCTCTGATTCGTGCCATGTCCTGTGATGAGTTCCCACCTAGCAACTTAGCTTTAATCTCCATCACCAGGTAGCTATATCCTGCTCCAGCAGTAGGAATGCTTTAAATTGTGCCCTTTTGGGGGCATTACATTCTTGGTATTAGGAGCCTAACTTAAGCATTTAGTCTCTGTAGGGTGGGTGTAGAGATGAATGTCTTCAGAGGGCAGAACGGAACATCTGAAGCAGACTCCTATGCAAAAGGAATTGGCATTTTGTATGGAATGCACGGGGACCTCAGTGTCTGCCTGCAGCTGCACAGGGCTGGGCGCTGTAGAAGCCTGTCTCAGGTGTTCTGCTCTTGGTCTGAATTCAGAGGTGGCAGACCTTTCTTCCTCCCCTCAGCCATGTTATTGATGAAGGTTTAGCCTGTCTGGCACTGGCCAGGAACTTTCCTAGGGAGCCTATGAATAGTTCCTCCAAGCTGTGCCTAATTTGCAGCTGCAAACATGCTGTGCACAATCACCAGAGGCAATGTTTAAAACCACAGACGGACTATTTCTTTCACTCTTACTTTAAGGTAAGACTGAAAGTCCATTTCCTAGAAAACTGACCTGCATGAGTCTGTTCCAGGTTGTCTCAGTCTGTGAAAAGCTCTGATAAACTAACAGCCATTTCTCTTGTATCTTCACAAGTTTAGTAGGCTGGTGTCCCTGTGTTGTTGGCTCAATGGTCTTGCTCATGCATTGGCCCCTCCCACGCTTGGAAAGAGATTTCTTTCAGCACCTGGAAATGGTTCTATCATAACAAAGTTCCACATAGACATTAAGAATTGTGTGCTTCACTCTAGTGTATTTCCCCTGCTTGCTTTTCTGAGCAGCAGTTCTTACTCTCTGTGTAGGCAGAGGTAGTTAGTAACTAGGTAGTTAACTGTCAGAGGGTGAAATAATTGTAAATGCCACATATCTTGGTTTTTTGCACATAGCTGCATAATAGAAACCACAAACAGGTTACATGGGCCTCCTGGTATTTGGATAAAGAAAGACTGAGAAACTATGTGTTTGATAAATCTCCCTTGTTATATCTTCTATAGCTGTAATGTTGTACTATGAAAATATAGAAGTAGTTAAGAAGCCAAAAGTTTGATTAGGGGATGTCATTTTCTGGTAACGCAGAGAGATGAAAACAGTAGTCGCCCACATTTCAGGAGAGTAATAGACTTCTGGCAGTGAATAATTTTCCTATTGACTTAGGTGTTTGTAAATGCATGACTTAAAAAATACATTTAAAGTAAAAAAGCTGACTTCCTAGCATTCTGTGTTCTTGAAGTAAATACATACCTCTGTCTCTATTTAGTTTTCACATTTATGTTTTCTTTAGGCATCTATGGAAGGTTATGTTCCTAATGTTTTCCCAGGAGCACATAATCTGGTGAAGACATCCAAGGTTTTACTTTGCAATTCACCATTTCTCTTGAGTAATTCTGTACCCCTCACTGATGTTAGCCCTCTTTGCAAATAGTTCCTTACCTATGAAAATAAACTTGATGCTTCAGTAGTTGGGAGTAAGTGCTGTTTGATTCTGTTTAGGTACCTATTTTAAAGTGGAAAGTAGAAGTTAGGGAAGTACAATTCTTGGATTGCTCTCATAACTTTTGCCCTGGCATAGCTAGTTTCCCTCTCTTTCTCCATAAGATAGAAATGCTCTAATCTTTTTTATATATTCTGTACTCTTGTGAAAAGACACTAAAGGTTTTAGGAGTCCAAATGTTAGAGCAAGGCATTACTAACATTATTACAGTAACTGGCAGAGTAATAAGCAGCAGCATTTATCTATGAATTTTAATGCTTGGAAAGACCCTCTGAAAAAAAGAATTTCCACATAAAAATACATCTACTTTAATTAATTTTTCAGGATACAAATGAAATTGCTTTTGTTATGGCCAGTCTTCATTATAATCAACTTCTTGAGAGAAGCATTTTGGGTTCTGCTGTTGTGTAAGCTTGGTTTTCCTTTGTGGGTAATAAAGATAACCTTTTGAATAAAGCTTTGAGTTTCACAGTTAAAACTGACTGCTGTTAGAGGTTTATATTTAGGCAGTAATTAACTATTCTTGTTTAATATAAACAAGTTACAGTAACGATATACAAAAGTGTAGAAGCATTTTCATGCTACGATATTGCCATTGTTATGCTATTAAGGAGATAATTTAGTTATACAACTGTAGTAATACTTGCAGTATTGAGAAAGTTAGACTTTATCTTTCAGTCCTATTGAGAACCTAGCTGGATTTCCTATGACGTGTTTGTATATGTGTATATTGCAGTATATAATATAATACAATACTTGTTTATACACTGTAAGCTGTTTCAAAAGATGGAGTTTTTTAGCTTTAGAACATTATTTGGGGAATTTATTTTCCCCTCAGCTTTCTGGTCAGATATTGTTGTATCTAACCAGTAGTCTTAAGTGCCCATGGTAACTTAGTGTGGCTCTTCTGCCACAGAAGGTGAGATTTTACACAATCTCCCTTAGTGCCCACTTGGATCCTTTGTAGAAGCTGTGCAGTTGCCTCTGGCATTTGGTCTCTTCAGGTCATTTGTGTGTGGTAGTTACTCATTTACTTAGGCACAAACAAAATTATTCCAGTAATTGCTGTTTCAGAGAAGTTTCTAGCTAGTGGGCTTTTAGATTTGTAGTTAAGCTGATACTTTTTTCTTTTTCGTAGACAAGTCCATGTTTTGAAGTTTAACAGATGTGCCTTTTAAAGCTGACTGCCATATTTTTTGTCTTTGGCTAGGCCAAGCAGCTGAGCAGCAGTATTAGACACTGTATTGGCTGAAAAGAAGCATGAGGAACTAGAGATGTTTGATTTCAAAACTCTCTCAAGATGATCGTGTACAGCCATGTATTTAATTTCTTTCTATTAAGCCATCCCCGTTGCTAAATTCTATTTTTTTTTCAAGCCAATCTACCCCTCCACCTAATGGACCTTTACTGGATGATACTGACCCAGACTGTGGACTCCATCACTACAGCCTGCACCGGGATCTGCATGGCAGAAGCTGCAGGTACCTGTGTGGAACATTCAATGGCCACTTCTGCAGAAAAGGTAAAGTTGATGGAACAATAATGTCTGTTTTAGAAATGATCCCTGCTGCTGTGTCTTTCCTTCTTATATCCAGTGTCTCTGTTTTAAGGGGAGAAACTGAATTGGAATTTTAAGAGTAAGTGATCTCTCTGTTTGTTGTGTGGCTTCCTTATATCTGCATGGCAATTTGTGTGGTGTGCTCAGCCTGCTCTGTCATATTGACAGTGTCAGGCCTGGGACACAAATTTTGCAGATTGTCAGGGTCTTTTCTTTTGCTTCACTGCAGCATTAATAATGCAGTGGCACAGCTTTTGGTGCAGGTTGATGTTTCTTCCACTTGTATTTTATAAAGGAGAGACAGTTTGTCCTCATACGTTTTGGAGGCTTGTTTCAGTAGAATTCTCCTCGAGTATACTTTGGGTGCACTGACAGATTAAATATATAAATATATTTGTAGAAGTTACTGTGAACTTTAAGAACTTTAAGATGGATAGACCTCCAGCATAGACCTCCATGGGCTGCAGGGGGACAGCCAGCCTCACCATGAGATGCAGGGGAATCTCTACTCCGGTGCCTCTTTTTTCACTGACCCGAGCGTCTGCAGGGCTGTTTCTCTCGTTCTTACGCCTTTGTCTGGCTGCAATTGTGCAGGTTTTTTACCCCCCTTCTTAAATCTGTTATCCCAGAGGCACTACCACCGTTGCTGATGGGCTTGGCCTTGGCCAATGGTGGATTTTTGGAGCTGGCATTTGCAGTGTTCAACATAGGGGAAGCTTCTGGCAGCTTCTCACAGAAGCTGTCCTTGTAGCCCCTCTGGTATCAAAACCTGGTCACACAAACCCAACACAGTTACAAAGGCCTGCTGTGATTCTCTGTCAGAATGAAGCATGTTAGGATCCTTGTCCTGAAAAATCCAGAGTGGCTCTACTCGCCTGACATGCCTTGCTCCAGGACAGTGAAACTTGTAAACGTGCATTGGAAACATGACAGCTGTGACACTGTTGTGTTTCTGCCCTGTGGTCTTCAGGTGTTTCAAGGAAAAAGTGATGCTTTCTTAGCCTGTTTGCTGGAGTTGTGTGGTACCAAGACACTGTCTTACTTCCATGCAGAGAGTTCTAGGGTAAGGTCTTAAAATTGTTTTTCTGAGGTGTGGAGAGCAACTGAAGTTAAAGTACAGTGGATTGCTTGTACTTCAGGATTGCTTTCTTGTGTACGCTGGAAGTCTTTATTCTCAAAGAGAATTTTTATTAGCATGTCAGCTGTGGGTACTTCCTCTGTCCTTATTTTATTGTAGTTTGGCTGATTTTATCCAGATCTGTTAGGAAAACAAAGGTTTTCAACCTTTCCCTGTTGCTGTCAGGGAAACACTCCCCTGACTCCCTGTCAGGAGTGTTTTAAACCCATCACTGCCTTTGGCAGGAAGCTGAAGGTCTCACAGTTATAATGTTTGCGTGAGCTTCCTCAGCAGTATCACTGTTGGGATAGGTTGGTTGGGGAGTGCCAGTGCTGGAAAAGGCTGGAGTGTGGACTGCTTTTAGCACCAGAGATGTCAGTGAATCCATGTGAGAAAAGGCCTCAGAAGCCAGAAACCTGCTGTCAACTTAGCAGGGAACGGCCTTGGGCTTTCCAGTGCTCTGGGAAGTGGGACAAACCTCACAGATGGGACATGTCCTCCTTGTTCAGTCCAGACAATCTGCGTCGGAAAAATGACTTCATTCACACAAATCTTCCTCATGAAATAAAGATCTGATGTAGTAAACCCAGTGATTGAACTGCATCAGAGGTTTATTTCATGATAGGGTGAGTTGTTACTGATGATGTGATGATTTTTATGTCATGATGTGTTACGAATGGGTTTAAACACAGAAGAGCAAAGATAGCTAGATCTCTGTGAATAAAATGGATTGAACCCAGAAAGGTTTGAAATATAGCAAAAAAAAAAAAAGGTTAAAACCAAATGAGGTTAGATGTTGCTGCCAAAGAATCGATATATTTTATGTAACAGTAAAAAAGGCAAAGAGAAAGAAGGAAAGGAAGAAGGAAAGGAAGAAGGAAGGAAAGAAAGAGAGAAAGAAAGAGGGAAAGATAGAAAGAGAAAAGAAGAAAGAGAAGAAAGAAAGAGAGAGAGAAAGAGAGAGAAAGAAAGAAAGAAAAAGAAAGAAAGAAGGAAGAGTAGGGCAGTTGGGCTCCTCTGTCTGCACAGCCTTGGACCAGAGGCTTTTTCACCACACATCCAAAACCTCTCTTCCCCCCACCCTTTGGTGTCAGGGTCTGTGCTGGCCTGGCAGCTGATAGCCCTGGGGCTATGGTCTCTACCCCAAAGGTGCTAAGCTTGACCCCTCTGTGAATGTATTCTTTTCCCCCAGCCTGGAGTTTTTACTTTATCTTATCTCCATCAGTGCACAGTTCAGGGCTCCATTCAGGGTTTTGGTGGTTTGCTCTGCAGCTTTTGTACAGTTTTGCTACAATAGGCAAAAGTCCTTCATGAAGACGTTTAAGCCATAAATTATAACATTTCAGTCTCCGATGTGATTTGAAGCCACCATTGATTTAACTGGTGGTCTTGTCCTTTGCTATCCTGTAAGGGGAGTAACTTGTATCAGATATGATAGAGCATATGGTGTCCATTCCCTGCCTCACCTATCCTTGCTTGTCCCTTGTGCAGAGGGGCTGCATGATATCGGTTATCCCCCCGAAAATAGAGCAAATGCTCTACACATCGCATTCCAGACCTTTCATTGCCACTGAAGTCCAACAAAATTTTGGTATCTAGAGGTATGTGCTCTAACCCAGAAAACAGCACCAAAGCTGATTATTACTTGTTGAAATTTATTTTTTTTTTTTCAGAAAATATTTAGTCTTAATGACTTTGTAAACAGCTTGCTGTTTGCATTTGGGGGATAAAAAGAAGAAGCAATCCTCAAGAGAGCAATATCAGATTATTTGTTAAGGAAAAAGCTTTAATACTTGTTAATTGCATGATTTAGAGTCTTCTGTCATTATCATAGTTGTTTAAAGACAAGTCTTTCCCTTTAAGTAGTGCAAAACCCCCAAATTTTTAAAAAACCATTCCTTAAAAAGCAAACAAAAAAACACCTGACTTCTCCTGAGGGCAAGGCAATGCCACATCAAAAGAAGGTGGATAATGAGAGAACGTAGGATGTAATGTTGAAATTTGAAAAAACAATCCAAAAAACGTTCTGCTGACAGAGCTATGTGTTGAGCCTGGAGACAGGAAGGCTCAGGGGCAATTTTATCACTGTGTATAAATACCTAATTAGAGAGAATGAAAATGGTGGAGCTATACTCTTCTCAGCAGTGCCCACTGATGATACAGGAGGCAATGGGCAGAAATAAAAACCCCATGAAGTTCCATCTGAACAAAAGAAAAAGCTTTTTCTCTCTTAGGGTGATCAGCTACTGGAAAAGGTTGTGTAAAGTCTCCATCTGTGGAGATACTCAAGACCTGATGGGGCACGGTCCTGGGCAGCCTGCTCTAGGCAGCCTGTCTGAGCAGGGGCAGAAGCTCTCTCCAGCCGTCTTCAATGTTTTTGTGAATTGCATTGGAATTCACTGTGTGCAAAAGATGCGAACTGTCCATACCATGTAGGGTGGGTAATTGCTTAGGAGGTAAGCAGCTGGTTTTCAACACTTTTTCAGACTTTCTGAGGTGCAGGGACTTGCATGAAGTTAGGCTCTGAGAAAGTTTCCTTGCTACGAACTTCTGCATGTGGCACATGTCCCTGAATTCATACCAGAGTCCTCCCAGTGGAGGAGCATGTTGTGATACAGAGCATATTGCAGGCTCTGTACAATGTTGTCGAGGCCGGTTGGGCTCTCTAGAATGAGAAGCTCTGGTTTTCCATGGTTGTGCACGTTGGTCTGAGCTTGGTCTTCCAGATACTATCATGCAGCTGAAAACAGAGATCTATGCTCAACAGATGGTCAGAGAGAACATCTTTGGGTTTTTTTTAACCCATACTTATAGATTCCCCAAATAAGTATTTGGAAGGTTTGAGCTAAGGCCTGAATCAATTCATACCTTCCTTTCAATACAGATCATATGCTTAATTCTTAGAGAGCTTTATAAGTAGTGGTTTCAGAGAAATTAGTAGTTCTGTACACATAAGCTTGTTGGCATCTTTTCCAATATAATTGTTGGTATTTTAATATGTTGGTATTTTTAGTACTGCTTTGGAGTGGGACAGGACTAAACCACATCAAATACATGCTCTATTTGCCCAAATGAGTTTATTCCTGCAGCTTTTTTTGGTTGTTTGTTTGTTAATTTTTTTCTTTTTCTTTTTTTCTTCTGATGAATAGCTAACTACTAGCAGACCAACATTCTGTAGTAGAAATTTATATCAACCTCAATTTTTGTCATTTTGGCTTTTAGTCATCATAATGTTATCTTCTGCAGTTGTTTTAATGAAAACACAGCACATCCTGTCCAGACTTAAAAAAACATTCTCTCAATGAAAGATTTGGTGCAGAATGCTCTTTCTACAGATTTCTATCACTATTCATACTTCTAAACAAATATTTACCTTACAATGAGATTCATTCTGAGAGCTTCTAAACACATATTGTTTTTCAGACTATATATGCAGAATCTAGTAAAGGAGAGAAATATAATTTCTAAGTGCTGAAATGCATACCAGCATATACAAACCAATAACCAGCCCAGTATGATCTGAAGAAATGACTTCCCCCTATACAGTGCATGTTTTTTAAAGAGAGCAACCACTGCTTTCTTGCTCATTGTAATTCACACTGCGTCCAGCACTACTGGAAAACTAATGAAAATGCTGGGAGTATAAGGCTTTATTTTACTGTTGAGAATTCTCAGTGGTTACAATATTATGTTGTGCCTAATTCTCCTGGTACCCCATCTTTTTAACGGTGATTTCTATTTTCAACCCAGTGATCCATTTCATGCATTAGCCCCCTAAGAGCTGGATGTACCATGTAGCACAAAGAAGCTTTCAGAGCAAAATGCTTTTACTGGATAATTTGTAAATAGGAAAAATCTGCTCAATCAGTTAGAAATCTTATAAGCAGAGGCTCACTGGCATGGAAATCTGGGAAGCAGAGCCTTTTAAGTCCACCTCAAGGAAGATCAAAGTGAAAGAATGAAGGGAGGAGGTGCTGGTTTAATTTTTTCATCTGAGACTGCATGATATGAAGTGATGCAACTGTTGCCATAGTAAAGTTATATCGAATTGACTACAAGCCAGTCAACACCACTGTGTAATATTCCCCCCCACCCCCACAAGCAAAGCAGGATAAACACTTCTTGATTGATTTTGTTTTCCCCCTTATAATAAGAAATTATAGGAACTGATTTTAGAACTCTCTTAAAACTATAATTGCCAGCAGTGAAAAGTCAGCTAATATTTTTTGGATTGGGGCATACTGTTTCAGATACTGTTTCAGCTATAATTCATCTTTTTTCTCAAAATTGTCATTCATGAAGCACCTTCAGTTGTCAACTGTGAGATAAAGGAGTCATCTGCTCGGTTAACTGGGGGAGTATTAAAATATGGAAGATAATACCACTAGAATATTTTAAATGGTATCTATACACATCTGTTTAAGTTTTGGCAGAATTTACTTTCATCCTTGCCTTGTTACTCAAGTGTAATTTATAATGCATCTGAAGAATTCCCTTATCTCCCTCTCTACTTCACCCAGCATATGCATACATGCAGGCATTGAGAGACCAGGAAATATCATGTCATGGCCTCTGTTACACAGTGTCTAATTTTACAGGATGTCTAGGAAGGTGTGGCAATAAAATGTGGTGGCTATAAAATAAAAAATAACTTCTGGTTGTGTTAGTGTTCATATTTGCATGGTTCAGGAGTTCAGTTGAGATTATACAGTGGGGTCAATATCTGAAGTGTTGCAACATTGTCAAAGCCATTAAAACATCAAACAAATTTGAATTCCTGTGACCAGAGCAGCCAGACACACAGAGGCTCATCGATATTAAGATCTATTTCTAACAGTGCCCTCCTGCTGTGTAGGAGGTGAGGGACGACAGCCTTATTCAGAGGCCTTCTTTTACTTCAGAGGTTCTTAATTTCTTCTTGTTGCAGCACTTGAAAACTTTGAGGAACACCTTAGGGGCCAGATGCTGCAGTGTGAGCCGAAACTTCCACCTCCACTTGAGAGTGTTGAGTGCCCCAGCTGACCTCCAGGTGCTGTTTTCTGTCAGCTGCTGTGCCTGTGCCATGTCTGCTGCTCTCCAGGGTTGTTTGAGAAGCACAGTGCATCTCTCGTGGCTCTCAATTGTGACTAATCTTGCTTCAGGCAACTGATACCCTCACTAATGCGATTTGCTCTTTCAACTCTTCCAGAGAGGCAGGTGTACTTTAAGGGACTTTATTTTATTTGAAAGGGCTTCATGTGCTTATTTTGTGCTGTTGCTTTAGAGGGGGGAGGAGGCAAATTGGATAAGCGTTTCTTGCCCACTGAGGGCAAGGGATGCTGATGTTGCTCATAAACTTGCTGAAGAACTATCTCCCTCATGGCTGTATGGCACAGACAGGCTTCTCCATCAATGCTGAAGGCTTGGCCATGGCAGGAGGGTTGACCATGGCCATTATTTTGGAGAATAGGTGGTGCCCTCTATGCCTAAAACCTGTCTTTGTTTGTCCCAAATATCCAGGTTGAAAATAGATGAGTGATTAACTTTTTTAAAATGAAAACTGCAGCAATCTCCTTCCTACATCATTAGCTGTCTGAGAAATCACAGGTGTTCTCTATTTTTGCAGTGAAGTTATGCAGGTGTTAAACTTGCCTGGTTTTGTGATAGAGCTAAGTATCTTAAATCAGCAACAAGCTGAACTCCCTGCTTGCAATTGGCCCCAAGACTTTGAATTTGATTGGATACTTTAAAGGGAGCAGGCTTTAAGAACAGCTTTCTTGTGTTAGAAGCTTAGAATCCACTTAAAAGATGAGAAACAAGAAATAAAAGCAATAAAAATATTATTTGAAGGGAGCCTGGGAGAAGTGGAACAGCTGTAGATACTTGTGGCCCATCCCATCGTTCAGAGAGTGCAGTGCGACACAGCAACAGCGAAGCCCTAGAAAATTAAATGCTGCTCATTGATGTGCACAGGAAAGTGCAGATTTGAAAATTTCACAAATAAGCAGTGGACATCCTTATCCTTGGCAAACTGGGAAGCAAAAGCTCAGGGGTATAGAGAGAAATGAGAACAGGCCAGAGAGCACTTGGTGGTGAAAGAGCCTTTGTGAGTGGAGAGAGCAGGAGAAACCAAAGTGAGCCCAAAAAGTCAGGTGGCCTGGTCACAGTGATGCAGCTAGGATCCCCCACAGCATCATGTGGAAATGGATGGGAGTGAGGAACAACCTCATTTGTAAAAGGTAAGACTTATTCTTGCAGCCTGTTGTAGCTAAAAAAGTTTTTTTATTGTTTAAGTCTGCACACACACAGAGATAAGTTTCTGCTGTGAAAGTGTATGAATATGCTTGAAAAATTGGTCAACCTGAGTGTTTGCTGTTTCATTTCATTTAAAACAAATGTCTAGTAAATAACTTTTCCTTATTTTTTCTTTACCTCTTTATTAGAGACAGCTCTGGTTAGCTGTGGTTTATTGGCTGTGGTTATTCAGATGTCCCCTTTCTTCGCTAGCTGATGTTTTTCTGCATTCTCTGAAAGCATGTCAGAGTGCTGCAGCATTCAATTGCTTTTGACAAGGAATGTTGATTCTCCTTATGTCCTCCACCCTCATATAAAAATAAGGCTTTGGTAGTCAGCAGTGTCCCTGGGGAGGCCTTGTTCTGCAAAATATAGAAGAGATCGAGGTAATTGGTAAGGGGGTGGTGTGGTACCATCTTCATTCTGCTGCCATGTTATCTACTGAAGAGCTTTCTTATTAAGGCATTGGCCTGATATGTTTATGCTAGTGAGGTAGGAATTAGACAAACTGTTGTTGAAGAAGCATCTGTCAGCTGAGTTGCACTGACTTATCACTATTGATTAGCCAGTGCTTATCGTTATGTCTATCGACTGCTTTTGTGGTCTGGCATTTTTAAGGGATTGTTTTCTTTTATGGCATCCTCTGGCTATTACCAGTAAGACAAAGCCTCCTGTATTTCAAATGAGCTCACTCATTATTTTGCATTGTATTTTCTATTACAGCCATTATCTTAGATCACATAGATGTAATAGAAACAATGTTTATAGGAAACAGTTCAATCTCTATGAAAAGGAAACCTTTCTCGATTCTACCCTATGAGAAAGAAAGATTGTTGTTCTTTTAAGGAGATAAAATGGGAAAAAAATAGCAGGCCACAAATAAAGCATGTGTTACAGAAAGAGCACCATATCTCGTACTTCTTTAAGGCAAAATTTGGCCCCTTAATTTACATAATAAGAATGTAACCAGAGTAGCACCACCAACATCAATGTTACACTGGGCTGACTCTGGATCAGAACTGCACACAAAAATTTAGCCTTCTTGTGAGCAAGTGGTGAAGGTAATGTGGAATACGCATATTATTGGTGGGCTCTGTTTGTCTTGATGGTTGAGATTATATTTTCAAGATTATGGAGGGCCTTTGTGCAGGAAGATAAAGGGGAGGTCACCAGAGAGAAAAGAATGAACAAAAATGTGTCTGTATATACAGAGAGGCTGTCCTCTCTCCCTCCTCCTCAGGCATCCTACATCTGAAATCCTTTCTCTTGATAGGAAACTAATTACACAGAGGTTGCCAACCCTGTTCTCTTTCAAGTATTAAAACAGTGGAGCATCTTTCTCAGTCCAGGTAGTAATTAGTAGTCACCTAGTTGCAAGGCAAGCGCAGTGTTATAGGTGTTCTGCTCAGAGAGCATTGATTTGAATGAGAGCAGTAGAAGAGTTCACTTAAATTCCTGATGAAATTTTTTTAGTTCTTCATCATGTGCCTGATTTCCCCTGTAGTACATTGCTTTTTCTCATGCCCCCTGTCTCTATGCTACCTACTGCTTATTTTGCTGTCTGCTGTGTAGTCATTCATGGAACTCGTGGGTCTGTGAGATGTGCAGTCTTCCCTCCCTTTGGCTGATGGATTATTACTGTTAATACTTCCACTCAAGTCTGGGGACTGTTTTGGGCGAAGCAGCCGTGAGCTAGAGGAACAGTTCTCTTCATCTGTGAAGAGCTGAACATGCACTTGGTAGTCCCCATGATGTTAAATAGATAAGCTGCTTTAATAAACCGATTCTGGCCAAATCAGTCTAAAAGGCTGCAGTCTAGAAGGCTGTTTCTCGTTTTTAATGCTTTTGGAAAGCCAGAGATTAATTAACTTCACTCCTCTTGAAAACAGGAAATCTGTGCAACAGCTACCAACTATATCTTTAATTATTGCATGCTCTGGAATCAAAACTGTATGTGGTTTATGAAGTCAGCTCTGTTTCAACAGCATAAACAATTTCTTGAAATGGAATTTTAAAACTTAGCACTGTAATGCTATTGTTTGCCTTGCTGATCATAAATGACTGACACGTTCTGGTGTGTTCCCTTCACTTTCTCAATCCTTTCCTATTTACTCATGGACTGTAGTTGGTTAATAGGACACTCATGCCAAGGAGGATCTTTATAGATCTCAAGACCTGGCTATGTGTCCATGTATGAACACACAATTTCACATGCCTGAAATCAATGTCAGGATTTCTTCAAAATTCTATAGTAGACATTCTACAATGTCTGCAATTTAGACCATTCTCTAAATTTGTAGAAAAGAAATGGAGAAAAGGAAAGAGAACCACATGTGGAAAAAAAAATCCCATGAAACAAAATTATTATAAAATCAGGCAAATATTCAAATAATGGCAGGGTTTGTTCTTACAGTTTGCCTGAACTCTCTTTCTCTTTTATTCTACTGGTGTGTATTGTATGGAGCTGGCGCTTGCTGGTATTGTCTGCTAGAGTATTGAACAAAGTCCTGGTGAAGTGAGCAGTCTCCTAGAAACTTGTGGTTTAGCACCCAGCCTTTTCTTTGTCTGCTTCTGAAACATCACATGTTCCATTTTTCACTGTTGAGAGAAGTCTGTACTATGCTTAAGAAAGTCGATGTCATTGAAGAAGTACTTGTAACAGTTTCTGAATTTTCTTTTCAGACAAGACTGGCTATGTATTTAATTATTAATTTTAATTATTTATAGATTTGGAACCAAATATTCGAGTCTCTCTACAAATGATTCTTCTGGATATGAAAGACTTCTCCATGTGCACCTTGAAGCATGGACCGCTTCATGGCAACACTTTCTGTTGAAAGCGTGCTTTAGATGGCTGTATTGAGTAATCCTTCTTATCACTGTTTTGTTTCATCCTGTGCAAACCAATAAGTCCTAATTCTCAATGTGCATTTTTCAGAATATCTGGGGGTTTGTTTCAGAGTTTTGGAAAATTGATAAAAATTTGGGAGGGCTTTTAGGGGGAAAGAGGGGAAGGCAGCAGATGATTTAGGTGAGTGACAGACTTGGCTTGGTGCTATATGACTTTGTACACTTAGATAAACTCTTTTCTGTGTACTGTTATGTGTATGTTATTGTTCAGGGTGGCTGTAGAAGTAAGTTTGGTGATTTCTTTAGATCTCAGTTCTTCCCTGGGCTATTCTGTAAGTGGGATAACATTGCAGCAGGAGCAGTGTCAGTATGCAGAATCAATGTATGCCAGCAACAGGAGAGGGCCACAATGCAGGGGTGGTTTTCCAGACGCTTATATGAGGGACTCCATATTTTTTGTCCCAGTTTCAGTGGATGTATAACAGATAGTTAAAAGAGGATTTATTAGTCACTGGCCATTCTGCAGGCTAGAGGACATGGAAAGTGACCCACTTCCCACTTCTCCAGGTGACTTTTTTTTTCAAGAGTGGTGCTTCTATTTTATTCATTTTTATAGATAAATACATGGAGCTTAAAGGATGGTTATCCTATTCCTCCCATGAGTAGTGTGCTTGTTTTAAAATACATAAATAAATGAAACATTGTTATTCTATATGTTGGTTTGGTTCTCTCTAGTTATTCTTTGGGATTTAAAATGTGCACCTTTGTGTGTTTGTATATACAGAAGTACATGCTTTTAGTGATTGAAGGCTTTGTTAATAGTGTGGACAATTTTCATTTAAACTTTGCCACCCATAAAAATTGGTATAGTTTACATTCAGAGTTGTCTTCTGTTTTTTGGTGTTTTCTATGGTTGTGTGGGCTTTTGAGATCAGCTTTATGCCATTACAATTGTTGGCAGGTATTCAAGCCTTAAAATAATTGCCCATCTGTGTGACTCTCAGTGAAAAATTAACCATTCAGAAAGAGTAGCTGTGACATAATTTGAAGTCTGATTTGACAACATGTAAGATAACAGAGGAAAGTGAGAGGTAACATAATACACAGTCTATCAAGTAAGATTGTTCATACATCTCTGAATTAATGATTCACAGAAATGGCAACTTCAAGAAGCAAGAGCCAAAAAAATCCAAGCAGAATTTAAAGAAAACTCTGAACATGAAAGAAGATGTAATCGAATGTTTCTTAGCAGAAAAAACTGTACAGAGAGGAACACAAAGTTTGTGTGTGTGTTGGGGGGCAGTCAGGGGGTCAGAAAGGGCTGGAGGGGAAAAGAAAAAGTAGTATTGGAGAGAAATAGGGAGAGAAAAAAGTATTCTTGCTATTTGTGGGAAGCCAAAGTTTGTGAGAATCAGTTTTCCGATAAACTGCTGGTTTTGGTCAGTGATTAAGGGACGATAATATCTTTCTCTGAACCCTTAACTCTCGTAACTCATTACTTGGATGAATGTCAAGATACTGATAGGGGTTTCTACTGCAGCTGTGTGTCTGAATGTTACCTGTTTGCTCTAATCCATTCAGAGTGAGCTGAAAAAAAGTGTCACCTCTTTTGGGGTGATCCGTGCTGCATGTAGCATCCTCCTGTGCCTGAAGCATATAGACTAGACAGGAACTTCTCTGTCTTCAGATACCAAAACTCTGTACCATTAACAATTCCACCCCCACACCTGTATTAGAACCTAATGTTTCCTCAAGGTCTGAGGTCAGGCCCACTAGTGGAGAAATTGCCGTGGTTAAAGACAGAGCAGTAGGGTTAGATGGGACTGGTTGCAGCAAGCACAGCAGAGGTGTATGGTTTGGTCTTTGAAGCCCCAGCTCTATTTCCCACCTCCAGGTTATGAAGTGCTTTGAGGCAGTTGAAAGACCTTTGGCTGCACCGGAAACTCCAATTATGTCAAAATTGAGTACTCTTGTTTCCTCCATGTTTGAAAAATATATCTTCCCAATCAGCTCTGTTTTCATGGTTTAGCCCCAGCCAGCAGCCAAGCCCCAGGCAGGCACTCAGTCCCTCCCCATCAGCAGGATGAGGGAGAGGATCAGAAGAGAAAAAATGAGAAAACTCATGGGTTGAGAAAAAAATAGTATAATAGGAAAAGCAGAAACGCTGCAAAAAGCAAAGCAAAACAAGGAATACATTCATTGCTTCCTGTGGGCAGGCAGGTGTTCAGTGACTCAGGAAGACAAATGCATCGCTCCAAATGTCCTGCCCTCCTCCTCCTTTCCCCACCTTTATATAGCGAGCATGAGCTGTATGGTATGGAATATCCCTTGGGTCAGCTCTGTCACCTCTCCACTTCTCGTGCACCCCCAGCCCACTTACTGCTGGGATGGGGTGACAAGCAGAAAAGGCCTCGGCTCTGTGTAAACACTGTGCAGCAAAAGCTAAAACATCCCTGTATTATCAATACTGTCTTCAGCATAAATCCAAAACAGCCCCATACCAGCTACTATGAAAAAAAAAAATTCTGTGCCATCCAAAACCAGCACAGCTTTGCATCTCTAAAGTGAAAGGTGCGGCTTCAACTGCTGGGGAAAAGGCATGTCTTTAGCTGTCTGAGATGACTATATAACCACAGCCTTACTGTTTGTCCTTCTCACTTCTTGGCCTTGGCAAGAAATTCATATGAGATGTGAGCAATATTGTTCTGTCCATTTAGCAAATAACCCAAGATAAGTTGGGAAAGTATCTTGGGAAAGGCATCTTCTAGTCTGTTAAATTGTCTGTGTAATGAGCTTTCCTGGAGTACTAATGGTTTGGATTCAGTCATGTTCCAGAAATGCTTAGAGGTGAAAAGTCTGTAATTTGTAAATGATGTGTTATTTTATATGTGTGTGTGATATAGTCCCACATATGACTCACGTCTAAGAGCATATGTTCACAAACTGCCAGAGAGAAAGCATTTCCTTTCCAGGCCAGTGACTGATCTTCAGATCTGCCGATTCCTATATATTCTGTTTCTTCTTGTGCTTTGCTTAAATGTTCGAGTGCATTTGGGTCTCTGAAAGGTTATTTGTGTCTATAGAAATGTGTGCGTATGTGTGTGTGTATACATATATGTATCTAATATGTATAGGGCTATAAATGTACACGTACCTGCTAGTTCCAATATGCAGCCTTCATGGATTGAACCATTGCTAGTAAAATCTGTCGTCTAGAACACGAGATGCATGAGGAAAACAAAAAATCCCAAGGAACTCCATTTATAACTAAAAAGTAAATTTATCCATTTACTGATTCATTGATTTACATATTTTTGCTGAGCACCAAATTTGTGAATTTTAAACAGCTTTTAATTATTTTCATCATTAGACTTTTTGTGAATGTTAACCTGTTGCATTAAGTAAAGAGAGCAATGTGTTGGAAAGAGTAAATGATGGAGAAATGCATGAATAGTTTTACAGATTAGTCACCAGAGCTCCAGTAAGGCAGAAGGAGAAAGCACAGCTCTACTTCAGAACATTGTTGCTTTCCAGGTGCTTTGATCAGTTTGTCAGTTCCAATGGCAGCTTCAATAGTTTGGCTGTGTGCAAGATTTTGTAAGAGCAGCATGTAGTGAATATGTATATGGTGTATTAATTTAAATATTGCCACCTAATTTTCTCATTTCTATGTCCAGAAATGTATGTTGTGGACAGCAGAGATTACAGTGGAACAGTAATGATTAGTTACTGGTTCATGTTTGTTAAGACTGTAGATTCTTAAATTTTTTTCTTTAATACATTGTGCATGTTAACTATTTGAGATGTTGCACAAGGTGGAGTGTAAAGGCCAAGCAAACTTTTATGTTTTATGTATGAGTTGTTCTGTCATTAACCAGAAATGATGTTTGACTGAGCAACTTGCACATGCCCTTTGTAGCTAGAATAGGCATCCACACAGGGATTATAACCAAATAAAAGGCTTACCTTGGTATCCAATTTGCTTGCATTCACTTAGCAAAATTATTTTGGGAGTACATGGCTGTGTTTGTTTCATTACTTATCTCTTGGAAACAAGAGTGATTCTTATCAGAAGTTGTGTTTTGTCTCAGCATCTATGCAAACTACAAAAAATGGGCTACTTTTGGAGGTCTGCAATAGCAAAGGTGTCCCTGCAATACTGTAACTGCTGTGTTAATTGTGTGAGCTTGGGTCACTGTTATTTGAGGTATATTGAGTGTATGTGTGCAGTAAACAATGAATTTTTGAATTTTCAGAATATGCAAATATTTTAGCAAAGCAAGCCACATTCCAATTTGAAAGGAGATGATGACCTAACTAGAGCTGCAATGTCCCACCACCAAGGATTACCCATGAGCTTCCTTCCACTTGTACAAACAAAATCAATAAATCAGTAAGAAATCTTCATTTGAGAACAAAGGTAAAATAATGTAAATCCTTGGTTGTTGGATTATATAATGCCACTGACAAGCCCTAAGTCCAAATAAAACCCTTTTGTAACCTTGGGTTGTGCTCTGAGCAATGTAACCTGTAATTTAGCTGTACACCTGTTTCTTTTCTTGACATACTTAATTTAGAATCCTAAAATTAAGGTTGGGTGAGCCCAGATTAGGTGAGGAAAATATTCTGGTTCATCTCTAAAATAGTCCACATCAGCATATTTCTCTCTGCCTCATGACCTTCGGGCAGAGACTTTTGCAGGTGATGCCTCTAAGGAGCAATTTCTGTTTCAGGAAGGTTACCGTGGTGCCTCCATCGCTCATGTGTCACTAACCCAGCTGGTGCCAGGGTTCTCGTGTGACTGTGGGCAAACATGAACCATCCCTGGCCTCTCCTTGTTGTTGCCTCCTCTTCAGCCCCCGGCCAGCGAAGATCTGCCACCATTTCCCATCTCTGCAGCAGGAGAGGCTGCTCCCAGGGCTGGCACTCAGTGCCAATATCCTACGAGTCCAGGGTCACCTCCTGACCCCGTGCTGTAGGCCACCAAGTTGGTCTCACCATACAGCGGAAATGCAGTTGTCTTTCTAGGGTTTGTGCAGCTCTCCTATTACCTAGGTGTCAACATAGATAAATTTTTACTTTTCATTGTTGTTCATGGATATGGCAAGTCATAGTTTAGTTATTAAAGAAATCAGGTGCAGGGAAAATGAACTGGTGAAAGGTACAGGATGAAAAAAATTAAAAGCCAGCTTGTAAAGATCTTGCTATAAATATTATAATGAAAGAATAAAAAGTAAGAATGCCATAGGAGAATCTCAGTAGCATAATTCTTACATACAATAATCCATGATAGCAAAATAAAATAATGCCATACAGAAAAGATATGGGAGACTCCACAGGGAGTGGAAATAGAGACTGTGGAAGTATTTAGATGACTTTTCCGAGGAAATTGCAGGAGAAATTGTTGAGAGAGTAAACTCATTTTGTGAAATTATAATCCAGTACACCATCTGGGAATGTGCACAGTTCCAGCTGAGCAAGACGTCTTAGTGGTTTGGTGTGATAAATGCTAACTCATTGTAAAATCCCATTTTCATGATGTTGTGAATTTATTTCTTCTGTTGAGGGGGAAAAACAGACATAAATATACACAGCTTTATGTCTGAGAGTAGTAAGGGTAGAGAATAAATGAAAATATTTTCAGTACCTTAAATTGCTGAAAAGTCTTGTCAGGCAACCTAATTAGTGTTTCAAATACATTGCATTACACAAACAACATTGATTTAAATGTTGGACAAAAAATGCATATTTTCATTTATGTATTTTAAAAGAAGTTGATGAAATTTGCTGTGATATGGGATGTCTATAAAATGCCCTTTGCAAAATCATAATTTTCAATATATTTCTAGTACAGCATGTATCACAGGGCCTGAATCAAGTCTTTAAAAACAAATAGATTAGGATTAAATTGGCAGTAAGTGAGAAATAAGAGTTTTGCAGATCCTGGCTTTTGGATGCCTTTCAACCTCAAGTAAGTTACCATTGCCATAGCAATTCCTTTTTCTTGTGAGTTAGCAAAATGGGGAAAAGCACTGACTTCTTGGAAAACAAAAGCTTTAGCAGCCAAATGTGACTATGTTAGTGTGCTCTAGTTATGCAGCATGTAATTTATTTTTCATTAGTATACTGTACACATAAAACCAAATAGTATTGTTAATTATAAAAGAAAATACTTATTGATGGTTACAGGTGCTTTGCATGTGGAGCCTCTAAAGAGTATTGTTGATCTAGATATTTACGTCTTTTTAAACTTGGTTTGTTACGTCAGCAAATAATTTTGGGTGTTCTCTGGATCTGCCCCTGCTGCCCCAGGGCTGTGAGCACCATGCTCACCTGGGAGGTCACTGTAATCATCTTCTCCATAAAAAACCATCCCAGCTGTACGCTAATTCCTTTCAGCGGATGCTTTTATTCATCAATTATATTTTCAGCAAAACACTAAACAAAATGGATCCTCTCTCAGTTCTGCCTGCTTTTCCTGTTCCCATGCCTATTGGGCTCTGCCTCTCACCCCTTCCTTCCATGTTTGTCCCTCCCCCCCAAGCGCTCCCCAGGACTCTGAGCTCTGGTGCCCTTCCTACCTGAGAAGTGTGAGAGGGGCTGCCTGATCCTTGGCTTCTGAGCTCACAAAGGTGCAGACTGTGCCTCTTGCCCCAGTGCTCCTTGGGGAGGAGAGGAGGGAGATGGGGCTGTTGACTGTGGCCCATCTCCTGCAGGAGATTGTGGGAAATACGGAGCAAGATGCAAAATGGGAAGCTGATTGCCATAAGGTTTGTCAGATGTATTAAGTGTGGCGCACTAGGATTGCAATGGAAAGGTTTGTAATTAGCAGCTCTGAAGTGCACTGAGTTGAGTCTGTGGGTGAACACCTTTATCTCGTGGGCCGAATTCTCAGTTGGTACCAAGTCACAGTGATTTTTCAAGGGCTGCACTGAGTATTGCTTGTGGTAGTAGCAGTACAGATGAGAATATAGAGAAGACAAATAAGGAAAAAAACCAACCTTAAAGTTTTGGAAGAATTATATTGACAGTTAGGTGTGAATGTCTGAAATATGACATGCCTCTTTTGCTTGATCTTGGTTTGCCTTCTAGTGCAACAGGTCCTACTTATCTTCCAAGTTGGTTTTGGGAGGAAAGATGTGTTGTTTTTTTTTTTAAGAGCAAAAAATTAATAAGTAAGATAACAAAAATATGCCTATTCTTCTTTTTTTTCTTTGCTTCACTCTTGGGTAGTTTTGTAATGGTCAAATGAGATTAGTTATAAATTTCCCGCATCAGTACTTTTTTCGTATTTCCTCCTGAACTGCTTAAGATCTTTGATTGTGGACAAAGACTAGATGGTACTAGATAATGCAACAATTAAAAAAACAAACAAAGACAACAAAAAAAACCCCCACCCCTTGTTCCTTGCAGTCAAGCAGTTCCACCCCTGTGTCTCACTCACATCAAACAAGCTCTCAGGTTATTAATATTGTTAATAACAGTTTTTGAATTGCCTACTCATATGTGGAGATGTATAAACACCAGGAGAGCTGAAGGTGAGGAATAATAAATAACGTGCCATCAGAAAATATTTAATTACAGTGCAAAATTGAGATAGCAAGCCTTGTGTGCAGGGAGGAGTGGACCAGTAGCAGCAGCTATAATTCATGATAGGTCAAGCCATCTATGAAGGAAAAGCTTTAATTTGTAAACCTTGTCAAGCCCAGGGGGAAGCAATTACTGATGAGAAAGAAGTTTCTTTCATGTCAATCTCATCATGAGGGGCTTTTTTGTTTGTTTTTAAATAAGGGCAGCTGCTGCTGCTTTTTTTCCCCAGAAACCAACAGAAGTAACATGCAATATAATGTAGATTGAAGAGGAAATTCACCTGTCAGCTTAATGAACAAATCAGTACTCATTAAACAGACTTAGGTCTCTGAATGTATTTTTTGCAAAGGTAAGGCTAGATTTAATTTCTGAGTGCATCTCTGAGCCAGTACAGCTGCGAGGTCTTACCAGACCGGTAAAAGCCTTCAGCAGCTGTGTTGCCACCAAGGCACTCCGAGGTACAACTTTGTCCCGTTCTCTTTTGCTGTGCACGTGTGTAGCAGTTTGCCCTTGGCCCATCCCAGTCTCACATTTTGGTTTCTCTGAGCATCCCAGCTGCAATGGCTGACTCTTTCAGTGTGATAAAATCCAGCATCTGTCTGTCCTTCCCTGCCTGCTCACAGAGTGAAACCTCAGTGCCTGGACATTCCTCCCTTGGGCCCCAGAGGGACTCACTCCACGTCACAGTCCTGCCTCAGGGAAGGAGATGGAGTCTCGTGGAGTTGGCTAGAGAGACAAGCAAATATGCGCTATTTTTTGGGGGGAAAAAGTACTCATAGAATTCTGTTTTGTTTGGCGTGAAAGTGTTTCTTTCATATGAGATCAAAGAACAAAAAGCACCTTTTCAAGATATTTGTGCTGCCTTGTGTCTTTGCCATAATTAATTTGTTACTAGTTTTTATCTCAGTAAAAGACTCTGAGCTTTTCTGAAACTCATGTTTATGTATATGTCTTTGTAAAAGAACTACATAAATAAGGTAAATTTAGGTGTTGTGGGGCTGTTCTGTGCAAAATTTTCTTTATAATTTTTAACAGCATTCTAGAAGGCATTAGTTCCAACTCGGTCTCCTTTACAGGAAATATCAGTTTCGATTTGAACAGCTGATACGCAAGGGTGTGGATCCAATAGGAAAAATTAACAGGGCATTGTTACTATGAATGTGAAGAAGTAGCTAAAGCATTTAGTGTGCAACTTGCTGTTGAAAGCCACTTTGTTACCTTGTGACTTCAAGAGGCTAATGACATGTTAGTTAAAAAAAGAAGCTCCAAGGTAAATCACAAAACAGTATTTCAGAGGAACTGAATAGGAATTGTGGTAAAAATTGAAAATTACGGGCATGTGGCTCTTAATTAATGTGAATTTAAAGGCCATATGGAGAAGAGCCAACACAGCATTTGTAAAGAGAAGTCATGCTTCAGAAATCAGTGTAATTCCCTGATGGTCTCTGCAAGTGTATGCAAGGGAAGTCTCTCATTAAAGGCTCTCAAAGATATTAAATTCCTGTGAAGTAAGAGAATTAAGCATTGGTTGAAAGATAAAACAGAAAAGGTATATTTGTTAGCTCAGCTGAAGGAGAGAGGGCAGCGGTGAAGTCCAGTATGGGTGCACGCAGCACAGCATACTCATACATGGTAACGGAAAGAGCTTGCATACTGTGGGGATTAATGCTGGATCCAATTCTGTGTAGAGAAATCTTAAATGGCGCACAAGAGAGGGGAACACATCAGAACCTCAAAAGGAAGAGTAGAAATTATTGGAAAAGAAATTGGAAAACAGAGCAGGGAACATCAGTACCAGATCATGGGTTGGTGGTTCTCTCACATTTGGACCCTTCTTCCCTCTCCGTTCACAGAGGCGTGGTAGAGCTGAATGAAGTATCTAGAAGAAGGATTGAAATTATGGAACAGTTTACATTCTAGAGAATCCTCAGTTTAGGACTCTCCAGGCTGGATAAGTCGACTGTGGAGAAATATATTTTTAAGCTGAGTTTTGTCAGCATTTACCACCTATACATTTCCTGGATTGAAAATACAAAAATTGAACATGCCTCTTTAAACAAACAAACCAGCCCCCATCTCTAAAGAGTTTATGTATTATTTTAAAGTACATTTTCAAGAGAGTTGTGGAATTATTAAGCAATCTTGCATCAAACTTCTGGATCTTTAGCTGCTACTCTCACAGGATATACCTCAGTTCTCTTGCTGAGGGAACTGCACAAATATAGTGCATATTTTAAGAGTATGAAAACTGATATAAGCACAGATGGTGCTAAATTGTAGTTGCTGCATCCACGGCTTGAGCCTGCAGTAGTTTCTGGAAGTACCAAGAGTCCACCTTGCATCTTACTGTTTTGGTGGTTTTGTGTGAATTCCTGCCCTCAGATAAAGTGCTGTTTACATTAAAGTTCACGTTTTAATCAGAGACAAGCACAGCAGAAAAATTAAGGAGCTGTTTTGGCCAGAGTTGCTTTTGATGTTGGATTGCATGGAGTACAGAGCACTGATATGAGGGAGGAGGAGTGTGGAGGGCTCCTCTAAGCAAAGCACTTTCAACTTCCTCACCTTTATTACAGTTACGGACAAAACAAATGAAAGCTTGCTTGTTTTGTTGTTTCCTGGCTTTGCCTGGGTTCTTCTAGGAGGTTTCTGTTTGAGTACAAGTGTATTCTTCTCTGTGTTGCTGCTTCACACTTGGTTTTGTTCCATCAGGATGTTTGTTTAACAACCTGCTCCGCTGGCTGCTGTCCCGGTGAATGCTGGCATCTAGCAAATAGCAAAGCCATTTTCCCTCCAAGAATTAATATGTGTAAGGTTGTGGGGAGACAGATGGAGGAATTTAAATAATTGCATACCATTTAAATACACATGGACCATGGGTGTGGTGTGGAATGTGGAGAGCAAAGGGCAGCTGGAATAGAGGACAGTTTGAGGGCTGGCTGTAGACCAGGACATTTGCAGGCTCAGATGCACACCTGGTGAAAGTATGTCTGGACATAGTGGAAGAAAGGAGGTATATGGGCTCATCTGGGTTCTACCAGCCTTTTTGATCCTCCTGCTACTAAAAGCTATTTCGTGATGAGGAGAGTATGCGACCTTTAATGTTCACCAATAAGTCTCAGCTTTTTTGCTTCAGTGTCCTCAGTAAAAGCCTTTTAAATCAAAATTCTGCTCCCATTTCAGCATGGCTGGAAATGAAACTTGCTAAAACCTGATGAATAGGCTCTACCAGCTTTCTTTGCTCCATGTTTGATTGTTTCCTCGCTTGCATAGCCTGTTTAATGTCTCAGATATACTAATTTCTTTTCTATGTGTTGACATGCACTCTGCAGCACACCTTCTGGTATTCAGCTATTACATATATGATAAATGAACACGCCAGTGTCAGGTATACTGAAAATCAATGCTGTTAATATGCAAACAAATGGCAGACCTGTAACCTCTCCAAAGGGAAAGCATCTCAGTAGCTACAGGAATCAAAACCTTCATGATTTGGTGTTACCTTGTGAAATCTGCATTCAGAATGATAATTCAGGCTAATGGCTTCATGCTCCCGTGGGGCAGCTGAAATAGATTCTGAAATGGCATAAGAAAAGGGTATAGTAAATAAACACAATGAGCTGTCAAAGAATATTTCTACATCAAACAAGTCTCTGAACCTTTTTGTGCTTCATAATATGACCTTTTCTAGCTGCTCTGTTTTTTGCCTGAATCAGATCATGAAATGAAACACATTAGCTACAAAATAAAAATAATAATAATAATAAACAACCATTTATATAGCCACTAAAAGTGTTAGAATATGGTAGAGAGAATTCTATTAATTTACAGTAGATTGGTGAGGATAAAACACCCTTTGATTGCAGTTGCTAGGCAACCCTTTTCTGAGCAGATGTAGGTACCATTCCTGTTTGTTTAACACCAGCCGTACTGGAGTCTGGCCGCAAAATATGTTACAGCAGCAGCAGGGAATAGCGAAGGAGAACAATTTTAGCATTGTGATGCTGAAGGATCTTTCTCTTGCATCCTTCATGCATGAATAATACAAATGAGATTGCACGGAGAAAGCTTGACACATTGGATAAAATAAGCTTGTATTACCGTGTTTTCACCTGTTGCTCACAAGATTATTTGTTAAAAAAAAAAAGTCATTATTCCCATTCTGCATGTGTGGAAATGGGACACAGAAATGTTAGACTTCCCTATGAAAAGCTGCTGTAGCTGCTCATTAGGCAGCATCAGGGCTGAAAGCAGACCCCTGGTCTTCTCAGCCCCATACTCAGTGGTCTGTGTAGAGTTCAAAAGATATATTTGTCCTCAGAGTAATACACTCCAGCCAGCTATGTAGGATGATTTTGTGGTATTTATTTTACAGGAAACATCATTCATATTCAAGGGATTGTATCAGTGCTTCGAAAGACAATAACCAGAGTGTATAAAGAAATGTGATCTATGCTTCTGTATAAACACTGGTGTAACATATGTTTTTGTCATTTATACTTAACTCCCAGAATGTACTTACTTATGTTATTTACTTTTACAATCCAAAATTAAGTATATTTTATTCCAGACAAAGAGTGAGAGAGCAATCTGTTTGGATGTCTATTGAAAATTCATGTTCAGGGTGTTAAAGTGTAGTGATTTCCTTCCAGAAGACCTCAGACTCAGAAGGCCAAATGTATGCAAAGAACACTTGCTCCAGAGGATCTTTGCCATTGGGAGGGGTGAAAATAACACTCTTTTGCTGCTCTGTTGTGTACCATATGTTGTGATGGCTTTTGGCATGGGCATGTGAATGAGGCAAAGATATAAAAGAAGAAGTGAATGAGGCAAAGATGTAAAAGAGGAAAAGGGTTCATCATCCCATCCAGTTTTTATACTACAAAAAATTAAACCGTAATTTAGAGAATATGAGGTTCAATTACTGCCGTCGGTACTGAGTACAAGGTGATATCTGTGATAGTGTTCAGTTTGTCTTTTGTTAGTTTCACAGGTTGTGAGCAGGCTTTTTGTTTTTAACCCCTGGATATAGGAGGGGGGATCTGCCTTCTTTTTGGCAGGGGAAAGAGAATTTGGAGACGGGACGTTTTCCTCAGCTTAAAAGAAATAATGATCTCTTCAGAAGAAACTAATCTGGGTTTGATGATTTGGGTTTATGGTCTGTACCCTTTCATGTGTGCAGCTGTGGCTGCTTGTAGGAAAGCTGGGGTGTCCCAGGAGTGACATAGGCAGGGCATCCTTAGTTATTCTGAAAAGTGCCTATTTCCACAGCCTGGGAGGGTAAGGGGAGGACTGAGTGCTGGGGGAGAGCTGGAGGCAGAAGTCCCCAAAGAGTTTTAGCCACAGGTATTCTGGTTTTGTTTCTTTAATTAATCAGTGCATGGTAAACTTCCTTCCCAATTTGTCATCATTTGAGTAATTATATCTAATATAGCTGAGGGTTCCCGAGGTGATCGGTGTTTTCAGTACCATGCAGACAAGCTATAAGGTGAGAGCTCTGGGGCTGGGGACAGCCCCACAAACAGGTCTGAGCTGCTGCATGGTGAAAGAACTTCTCAGGGAGAAATGGGACTTCTCAGGACTGAAATCCAGTAGGCAGAGAAAACACATGCCCAGAATTCTAATTTGAGCTTGGTTATATTTATTATAATGCTAGCAGTTTTGTTTGTTTGTTTATTTTCTTATTTTTTGAAAAGGTAAATGCTTTAAAAAATGGCTTTGCCTGGGAATTCAGATGTTTTGAAGTGGAAATTTTGTGTTGTGATAGGTATTTTTAAAGCTTATACAGCTCCAGAGGAATGGATTTGACCTCTTAAATAAGTTTACGCAATAATACCATCTATATGTTCAGAAATTAAATGAATGTTCAAGAAGGAACGAGCTTTCAGTACAGCTGCAGCTTTGACAAAAGAAAATGTAGTTTTATAAAGGCCCACATAAGGGTGAAAGAACACTGATTATTAACCTGCCCATCGAGTCATTGTAGTGCTTTCATCAGAACTAACAGTGAAGATGTTTTATAAACATAAATACACAAATATTTATGAAACAGGACTTGCAATGTATTTCTGTTCATAACAATCTTGACCTCACTGTTCAACCCTTACCAGAGTTCTTCTAGTTTCTCTTGCATAGCATAGTATCTGTTTGTTTTTCTCCAGTTAATCAGTTAATCAGGTGGGGTTTAAGTGTTGTACTAATCACAAACAATGTTAATGAAGATGGCTTACAGTCCTTTTGCATGTTGTAAATTCTTTCTTTTTCCTCCCCAGAAGACAGGTAAGAAGGAGCCTCTGAGGTATGAGAAATGAAAGTGTATTTTAAAAAAATTATTAGAAATACACATTTATATTTTTGAGTAATCTTTTCTTTAAATTGTCTGTGAATATATTTCGGTCATGAAGCTTAAGGGAATAACTCCGTTATGTCTAAGAGGTCCTTTTAGAGCTCAGTTTCTATCATCCCAACTATTAAAACCTCATGAAATGAACAGGTGTAGTGCCACCAAGAAAACCCTCATCTCTGGAGCACACTTTGATATAGTTTTGGTACAGTGTAAAAGAAATGTTTGTACTTCAGTTGCTTGGTATGAATGGCAGTAACTTTTCAGTTTCATGGAGCAGTGCAATACTTAGTCTCAAGGTGTATAGTCTCCCTTCCTTTACACATGTACTTTACATTAATAATAATGAGTATTACACATTTGGATTATCATTAGGCTATTTTGAAAAAACTTTCAGTAATTTCTTAGATGAATTCTTATTTAGTGTTTGAAGTGTGTTGAAAGGTACAGATGATTTTGACCATGAGAAAAGGAAAGGAATTCTGCAGAAATTAGCTGTTTTCAGTGCTTTATTCCAGCTGAGAATTAGATAATGTATTAAAAAGACAAAAGCTAATCTTTCCCCCTCTGTAAAAGTCATTACCATTTAACAACTGCTGGAGGACTTGTATGAAGTACTTTAGAGGTCTCAATTCAGTTTCTAGAGCGCAGATGTCTTTAAAGTACCACAAATATCCTAGAAATTATGGTATTTTAGCCCTTGTGTTTTGAGCAGATGATCTACGTGTTATGGATGTGGAGAGGGAAGCTGACTAATTTTGCCAAACCAGGCATGTCTTTTGTCCAATACCTTATATTCTGGGATTCGAGTGAGAAGTGAAGAAGTGCTGAGGCAGCAATTGCAGTCATCCAGTTTAACACAGAGCAGAGGGAGTGTGACTGTGATTTAGGAATAAAAGAACGTGATAAGTAAGTTTTGGACATTAGCTGCTCTGCTAATGTACTATTTTGTGTGACAGGAATGGGTATGTAGATTTCTGTCCCTGAAATTGTTCATTTTTTGCTTCACTGAATGAAAGTTGTTGAAATCATAACTTTTGTCTCTGTCAGCTTACTTTCATTAGCCTTATTCATAATGCAAAATCTCCTCAGTCTATGATAGTTTATGTTTAAAAGATCTGTAGTTATTTTCAGATTGCTTTTATTCAGTTCCCCATCCATTAAGCTTTTTTGTAACATCCTGTTTTTTCACCAGTGGCTGTAATTTTCATGTGCTTTGTTTAAAGTTCTGCTTGTTATTTTTGTTTTCCTGTCTCCTGAATTTGTGACTGTAGAGCATCTCCTGTATAACTTCCTCTGGTTTAAACTTTTCACTGATTTTGATGGACAGTCCTCCTTTTTATTGATTATTTTCATCTGAATCAGAGTATGAAAACACACTAGGCAGATGCTACAGTCCATCTAGTCATGTGTTTCAGCTTGCTATTTATTTTCAGTACCAGGCAATTTGTGTGTTTGCCCTTACTGTTTAATGGGATTCCTTCTCCTGGAGCTGGGACTAATTTTGTTTTCACTGTGCTGCAATTTCAAGAGATTCTGAAAAACAAATAGTAACACATGAATTTCATAGACATCCTACTGCATACTGAAAATGGAGGAGGACAGGAACATGAAGGACATGGATGAAAAATTAGAGTCCTTGATAAAGGCAAAAGCTTGGTTTTTTGGATATAACGTGGACAATTAGTGTAGTCGACACTGTTCAAAAGATAGAAGGGTAACACAGATTAAGGTGAACAGAATGTTAAAAATCTTTGTTAGGAAAAAAGTACTCTTAGTTGACTTAAAGTGTGGTCAGATAATTAGAATATAATTTTATAATTTTAAAATTAGATGGTACACTTGACTGCAGCCAAAATTCAGCACCCAAACTGTCTCATCCTGTGAGGGGACCAGAATATTTTGATGTAATTTGTGGTTAAAATTTTCATGTCTCTTCTGTAGACCAGCATAAATCTGTTTCTTTCTTGTTTCTATAGCTTTAGTCTGCAAACCAGTCAACATCACTGTGAGAGAATGATGGTCTCCATACAGGGTGGTCTTGAACACACAGTGATTATTCAAAGTTGTAGAACAGTCAGCTAATCATGACACCAGCCTTTCTTCCTCATTTTCTAGTGGCAACATTTTAGAAAGCCCGTGGACTCCTGTAATATGAGTGGTTTTGGTCATGGTTAATAATGGCTGATGCTTTTTCTGACTCTTGCCTCTCCTAGCATCAGAAACTAAATATATATTTTTTTTAAAAAGTTTTCTGCTTACATTTAAAAAAATATTCCAAAAATAAAACAATCTTGATTTGTCACCTGTTATCTATTATTTGTCAGAAGGAATGACAAATATACTCATCTAATAAATGCTGAAGTAAGGATCCAGTGCAGCCAGCACCTAAATTGCTTTTGTGTATTACAGTGGATAAAAATCTAGAAAAGGAATTGAGTATTGATTTTCCTAATCTGTTTCGATTTTGAATCGACAATGCATACACATGCAGTGCCCAAACCAAAAAAGCTTCTTTTTAGGTCTGAACTTTCTTACATGCTTATATATATCTGCACAAAATATACAAAGATCTCACTTCTCTCATTTGCAAATATTTTGCATTGAGTCTACATTTATTTTGACATAGAAAACCCTAAAGCATTCCCTTAAAGTCACTACCACTCTTGCTATCATCACCAGGCTTTAAAATTGTGTCTTAGATTTTGCTAAGTCCCTTACTTAAATAATATTTTATTGGTTTAAAGCCTGAATCTCAACTTCTGCTTTTATTTATGTTTGATTGGCTTTCTTCCTGCTGTGTCTGGAGTGGTATATGCATCTGCAAATGATCTGAGTTTGCTAATGCGGAGATTTATAGGTGTCTTTTTTCCCCCTCAACAAAATACCAGAAATTAATGTAAAATACTTGTTTAACTGCACTTAGAAGTATTTTATAAACACCTGTGAAGAAACTAACCAGAATGTATGTGTTCTGGTCACCAGTTAATGCATTTCTATGTTCCCACAGACTTGCTATAACCCAAGTTGTAGTCATGAGTAACCCTGCCTTTTGGAGAAATTAATTTAGAACCCCCTTATTTTGATTTTTTTATTACAGTGGGACCTGTCAGGTTAGATGCTTTGTTGTGCTTAACTGCTGATGGTGGCAACTTAGGCTTTAAACAACTTTGAAACCACTTGTGCTTGATCTGGAACTTAGTGAAGCAGATGGAAAGTCTGCAAGATGAAAATGGTGTATTGAGAACAGTAAGTCAGCAGGTCTTTGCAGAGATAGGCTGGTAGTGGGTCAGTGTGGGGAAAGTTAAAGAGACTCCAGGGACTGCTCTGCCTGAAATCTTCTAAAGATCCCAAGCTATAGAACAAGCTTCAACTTGGAGGAAGTTTGGATTTGCCTTTAAGTTTTGCAACACAAGCTTTTCTTTAATTTTTTATACTACTTTGTTGTACTAAGCACATGAGCTAAAGTGAGATGCTTGCAGCTGGATATGATTAGCATATATTTATGCTGCTAATTTAACATTATGCAAATTGTATTCTCTCCTGGTTAGCTCACTGAGCCCTGGATATGGGGTTTCTCTCAGCAGAGTGTGAGTCCTTCTTCTGTAATTGTTTCATACTTGCAGAAATTAAAATTGCTCTGTCTTGTCACACTTTTTACCATGTTTCTTTTAATATTGTAATTATATGGAAGTTTCTAAATGAGAAACACAACCCCAACTGGCAATTATTTGAAAAAAATGTTTTGTGAAAGGTTCAGATTTATTGCCTCCCCGCAAAGGCTCAGGGACTTTGATTTTTGGGCCAGTCAGACTTGCAAGAATTTTTTTTGTTTACAATGAGCTGAAGATGGTGGGGGGACTTATTTTGATCTTTTATGTGTGTAAATCAGGAAAACTTTGAAGTTTGTGTGGGGTTAAAACCAGTGCGACTCTGATGAGATTCAGACTGCTGTTGTTTCTGTAAGAGATGTGTGGGGAGCTTATGCTTGTGCTGCTGGACCTGTGACCTGAGCAGCCGTGGCTGGAGCCAGAGCCACCTCCTGCAGATCCCTGCACCTCCCTTGCTGCCAAAATGCCTTTTCTTCTTCAGCATGTGATTATGTGCACATCCACTTACCAAATGCCTAAAAGGAGCTGAAACAGCTGCTGAAGCACTGCTGACATTTTCCTTTCCTTCTATTCTAAATGGACAAACAGTGACTTTAGTGCAGTGTCTTGCTATGAATTACTGGGGCCATGAAAGCTCCCATTACAGCCATTCTCACAACTCAACCAGCACAATGGGCAAAATCACAGATTTCCCTGATGGATTGCACAGCTCTGCACTCACACAAAGTCTGCGGATCTAAGGGATGGCAGTGCTTTGCAGGGGTAAAAAAACCACTTTTCAGTTGTTAGCACAAAACAAAATAACAATCCCTTCTATTTAATAGAAAAAAGCCTGGGAGAAAATGGCCCCATGCTGAGCCCAGCTGTGATTTTGGTGGTGGGGGAGTGCAGGAGGGCAGGCACTGTTTTTCTGCCAAGACCTTGACTGTGGGAGTTGCTCCATCTTCCCAGCTTTTGTTGGTCAGAAATGAAGACCAGCAGGGGATTGTGTGAAGCCTACAGGGCCATGCTGTGGGGGCTTTCTCAGCTAGAGATGTTTTTGTTGGGAGTGGTTTTACTTCAGTTAATGTATTTGAGCAGACTTGTTAGTGCTGTTTTGTCAACAGGTGGCACCCAGACATAGTCTGTACACGGTTTTCTTGGTTGGGAAAGCTGGTTTTTTATGCTTCAGTGACAGTGTGGCCATAGTGGTTCACTTTGTGTGATCAGCTTATGGAGGGAGGACCCACAACCATGAGGAATGCTGGCATGTGGCCTTTGGTTTTGAGTAACATCCTCATGGTCAAATGCAGCCATAATAAACAATCCAGTGTGAGTGTCTTCACCCATGGCAGGGGTTCTAATGTGTAACTGTAAACACTGGGAACATCCCTGCTCTCAGGAGGAATTTAGGAGATGTACCTCCGCTGCTGCCATTGCTTTTAAGGTACTGTAGGTTTGCCTGGTTGTAGCATCTTCCTTTTTCAACCAGATTCAATTGGATCGGGCCAGTTTCCTTGACCTGAATGTATTATTCCTATGCTTTCTATATTAATGAAATTAATTGAATGTAGTGTCAACAGTGGCATTTTTGTCTCTGTGTGTGAGGCAAACAGCTGTGAAGTCGGTCAGACTTCGCATGTCCTGTGAGCAAGTGTGACATAACTGGGAGGCAACAGTTGTGGACAGAGTCCACTGTTTAGTGAAGCACTCTAGAACCCTGAGAGATGAAAGGCAGTGCATAAATGTGAAATATTATAATTAGTGAGCAGGATCATTGCCAAAAACCTCTTATTGTTCTCATTTGCAGGAATGTGTGCTGCTCTCTTAATTTAAAAAGTAATTCAGATAGCTTAAGAAGGTTTATTGGCTCAGTGAGGGAGAACCTTAGCTAAGAGGGATGTTAGAAGCACCTTTTTTCATTCTTATTAAAAAAGCTCAAATATGGGGGAAAAATTGTCTTGTAACGGCCAGGTGGCCTTACAAGGTTTTTTCCTATGTTTACTGAGTCCACTTTGCTAAATCCACCTTTGTGGTGTGGTGTGCTCTCATGCAAAGATCCCCCAAAGTTGAAATGCTCAAATATTTTTAAGATCATTGTTTTTATGAGACATTTATGGTTTTATGTTTTCAAAGCTAGGGTCTGTGCAGCTAGCTGACAATATAAAACGGAAGTAGTTCAACCCTTGCAGGGAAGCAGGAGTGAGCTGTGCATGCTAAAGTTAACCCAAAGTATGAAAATGTCATGAGATGTGCATAAGAAATGTAGACTGAAATAACTTCCCCCAAATCTTGGGTTAATTTAGTTTTTAGTTGGGGCTTATTTTGTAATTTTGTAGTGGTTTTTGATCTGTTAATGCTGATGAACTCTTTGATGTTTCTGACTTTTACTTTGTTTTACTTTCTAGAAGTTAAGATGTTAGAAAAAAATGCATGTCTTTGGGACAAAGACAAAATCAAGAGCCTAATATCATTGTAGGAGTATTTCTAATGTCCCTATTTTTGTATATCACCATCTGCAATGTGTGTTTGGCTTGAAAACCTGACTCAAGGACACTGTCTGCTCCTGGCCTCTCCTCTTTGTCCAGAAAGAAAGGCGACAAAGCAGATATCTTACCAATCCTTATTCAGAGGCTGCACTTCTTGGGCTTTAAAGGAAGGTGAGGTAGGTGTCCCTCTTGTCCTACCATTCCAGCACCATAGTTCATCCGAGGAGGAGCAGTTTGCTAAATTTTTGGTAGCTTCAGCTTATATAATTACCTGTAGCCAAATTCTGGTCATAATTAATGTACTATAGAGATATTTGGCCATAGACCTGGGAAGGATAATAAGGCTGTAGAGGCAGCACTTTTACAGGTTGCATTATTTTTCTATCTTTAGTACTAAATGGGCAAGGTAAAATGTGTTGAATTCTGCTTGCATGTAAACAGCTAAGTCTAATTTCCAGGTTTTAGCTCCTCTTTTGTAGAGGTTAGACCAAAACAGGAAGCAGGAGGGAAAAAAAGAGAATAAAATGGCATGCATCTTTCTTTCAATGTTTTCTAAACTATACCAAGGTCAGCAGGCCAGAACAGTTGGTATTACTGTACCTTTCCTGGCATTATTAAATGTTTTGCATCCTGTTCATATACCATCTGTTTAGTTGTTCAGTGATATAATGACCAAAATGAAAAGCAAAGACATTTGCACTGGCATTGTATAAAATAGACTGCTGGAAATTCAGAGCAGTTCCTTGCCTACTTTGAGTAAGATCCCTTGTTTATTCCAGTAAATGACTCACCTGGGCAGTTACTGCTAGCATTTTGGAAGATTGCATGCCCAGCATTTTTACATGCTGAATGTTCAACATGTATATACAGCATGTTATATAGTTGAAACTGGCACACACAAGGACTAGATTTTCAAAGGTCCTTGGATTTCACACAGGTTTTGCACTAAGGCTGCATTCCCAAAAAACTGAATATCAACAAGAACTCATATTTTGAAAAGCCTGACAGCATAGAAAGAATTGTTTTGTTGCCTAAAATAAAATGAAGCAAGAGTTTGCTTCCTGGCAGTGTCTGCAGAGGATGGGAAAATTCTGGCCAGGGAGAGTAGTAACAGATAACTGTTGCTCTTGGTTGCTCCTTTGAAGTGTGAGCACTCTGAGAAAGCCTAACTCTTTTCAGGAGCGATGTCCTCCCAAAGTGAGCTCTTACACCTAGACTGGAGGAAATCTGGCATATATGGAAAAAAGAAGGCAAACCCCACACTTTTAAGGCTGTGGAAAATAATACGTATTCTTTGTATTGTTTAACCAAATACAGAGATTGTTGTCCAGAGAGCTGGTGGATGCCCTGGACACGTTCAAGGTCAGGTTGGACGAGGCTCACCCCAAATGTTGTGGGTGTGGAATGGCAGCACCTTTTCATTCCATATGATCTTCGGGTGTGTTCCCCTGTACACTGATTGTATAAGGACAAGCCGGGGTAGAACGCTCTGAACAACACAACTCTTAATCAGCTATCAGTTCTCACTTTTCCCACACACAGACTGTTTGATTGGCCTTTACACTGAGAAATTTCCACAAAAGGGAAGGCAATAGAGCCTTTATTTCAGACTCAAGTTCTGCAGTACCTCATGTGAACAGGCTGAGAGCAGCCCTGGGGAGAAGGACTTAGGGGTGCTGGTAGATGTGAGGCTGGACATGAGCCAGCCAAGAAAATCCAAAATGCCCTGAGCTGCATCAAAGAGAGAGTGGCCAGTGGGGTGAGGGAGGGGATTCTGCCCCTCTCCTTTGGTGAGACCCCAGCTGGGGTGCTGCATCCAGCTCTGGGGTTCTGAGCACAGCAAGGACTTGGACCTGTTGGAGTGAGTCCAAAGAGCATCACAGAGATGATCAGAGGGATGGAGCACTTCTGTGAAGAAAGACAAAGAGAATTGGGATTGTTCAGCCTGGGGAAGAGGTGGCCTTGGGGAGATCTTGTTGCAGCCTTCCAAGACCTAAAGGGAGCCTAAGAAATACAAAGAAGGGCTTTTTCCAAGGGGAAATGTCTTTAAACTGAAAGAGAGTAGATTTCGATTAGATATGAGGAAGAAATTCTCTATTGGGAGGATGGTGAGGCACTGGAACAGTTTTCCCAGAAAAGGTGTGTATGTCCCATCCCTGAAAGTGTAAAAGCCCAGGTTAAGTGAGGGTTTGAACAACCTGGTCTAGTGGAAAGTGTCCCTGCTCATGTCAAGGTGGTTGGAATTAAATGATCTTTAAGGTCTCTTCCAACCAAACCATTCTATGATTCTGTGATTTAAGATAATAAATGGTAAAATTTCTGTAATTAAAAAAAAAAGGTTTCCTTTCTGATAATGACAATTACCTGAAATCTATAAACAGAAATTACAATGTATTTAAAGTGGTTTTGTGTTTGTGTGGACGAGTCAAGGGTAACATCTGAATGAGTTTTAATAAAGGTAAGTGCATGCTGGAGGTACTATAAAAATCCCAGTTTGCTGATGAAACTGATAAACTATGATAATTGATGCCAATAATTTATTTTTCTGTTTTATACTGAGATTAGCACTTGCAGACAGAGAGTTAAAGTTCATCATTTAAGAGTGCCAGAGGCACTGCTGGGCTATGTTTACAAGCCTTTTAATGACTCTGGTAGGTGATGCCACATGAATATTCATTTTAATGGCATATATTGGTAGGCGAAAAATTGCAACTTGCACGATATAGCCGTCTCTTAAAAATTAAATGAACATATGGTAAATGATAGGCATTTTAAAGAAGCTCCAAATAGTTTCATTACAGTTAGCTGGCAGTGATGGAATTGAAGAGTAATAAGGAGGGAAAGAAAAGCTTTCCTTCTGTGTGCAGACTGAAACTGTGATTACACTGGTATCTCATGTACAGGATAAGTGGGAAGGGAGGGCTCATACCATGTGAAATTGCTGACAAATGTTAAAATCAGTCCTGTATCATGTGCAGAGGCTTTAATCATGTTGCTGACTGCATCTCTTTTTGTGAAAGGGGACACGTCTTGCCTTTGAGGACATTTACCTGGCTGGAAAAGCCTTGTTTCCAATTGTTATGCAGAGCCGCGTGTCATCCCATTGCCGCAGACTGTGAGCTCGTGATAAGAGCTAATTGACTCGCAATTCCTTATTTGCATCGCATTTTTGATTCCTGGAAATCAATGAGCAACCTGAAAGTCATGACATTGTAGAGGTCAGTGTGTGCACACACACGCCAGCAACCACAGAATTTGATTAGCTGAAATGGTGACAGGGTTTTTGTACATTTTTTTAGCTTTGATATGAAAAAGAGTTGGACAAGGTAGGTCTGGCTGAGAAGTGTTTGCTTATCATCTTTTTTTCTCTCTCATAAAACTGCCGGCAGTCTACTCAGGTGCCTTTAAAGCTTGTACTGCTGACAGCAGTTGGAGTTTCTGGGGAAGTGCTATGATGCTGAGGAAGCAAGTTTAATAATTTCTGACGTTGATCCTATGCTGGTTAAAGAATGTAGGATTTTCAGGACAAGCCTGAGAAAAGATAGGCCACTGAGGAAGATGCTCTACTACTAAAAACATGTGCTGTAAGCCTGAGGAGTAACTTTTTGTTCCTCCAGAACAGCAACTGTTGTTTCATGCTAAGCAGGAGTTCTGATGGCAATTCATATAGATTTTCAGGTTCTGCAAAGCCATATGAGGTATTTTGCATGAGTAATGATCACTCCGAAAAAAGAGCCTTTCTGCAGTAAGCTTAAAATCTAGGAGTGTGAATCAAATATAATGCGCTGTACATACATCATCATAAGTGGTCTTGATACCCCAGAAAAAGTTTCTCTACACCGATAATTTTCATTAACAAGTTGCATGTGAGAAAGGTCAGTAATCCTTGTTCACACAGTGTCTCTAAATTGTCTATTAAAGTGCATGTTAACAGTGACATCTTTTTTGAGAGGGAAAAGCCACTTGTTTATGTCTTTTGTCACTAATATGCTGAATGAAGTATTGAACTGAATGGAATGAGGTGGTGTCAGGGGCCAATGATGAAAGAAAAAGAATTGACAAAAGAGAAGGAAATGATACAGAGAATATGGAAATAAGCAGAAAGCAGAAAGCAGAAATCTGTGTGGAAATGGAAAAGTGATCAATATATCTACAATTAATTCAGGCTAGGTGACACTGGGAAAAGGAGGCTTCAGAAATCTGCTACTGTGTTTTTGTTTCTGATTTCTTTAAACACGTGTAGTAGAAGAAAAATATTGCCAAGTACAGGAAAGGCTGAAAAGAAAGTAAATCAAGGGGAAGGAAGGAAGGAAGGAAGGAAGGAAGGAAGGAAGGAAGGAAGGGTGCGGAAGGAAGGAAGGAATTATTCTCTGGAAGTGGGTACATCTGTGTCTTGAACAACAAAAATCATGCTCTTTCTGACTCCACTTCCTTGACACCTGCAAGCAAATGAAATATGTGCTAAAATGTCCAGTTATATGAAAATTGGTTTGGAAAGGGCAGCTAGAGTAAAATCTAAAATGAAGGCAGGAAAATAACAGAAATCATAAATAACAGGAAGTCATGACAGGGGCATAATCTTTTCCAGCCTTAATGATTTTATTATTTTATGAGATGTGGTAATACTATGTAAAAATAAGGCTCTCTGTAGAGTTGCCAAAAATAATATCTAGTAATCATTTGAGACATCCTATGTGGAATGGGTTGGTAAGTTGCAGACCTTACAGTGGTGCTGTAGCCTCAGGAGTGCTGGATTTCAGGGCGAATAAGCACAGGCAAAGCACATTGCATGCCTGTGGGCAGTAGAAACAAATGCTTCTTAGAGGTCACAAAGCCTCACAAAGAATCAATCTGTAGATACACATGTGCATGTGCCATGCATGTGCCAAGATACACTTTGTGATAGAACACTGATAGTGCAGGGCAGTAATGAGGGGCAGCACTGTAGGATTTAATTTGCTATTATTTTATTTTACAACCAAGTTAGATGTAGATGCATACTTGAATTTCTTAGGACCTGGAAGATTCTTCAGCCTGTGAAACCACATGATGAGAAGGTGTTTTCCCTGCCAGGCAGGGCAGGTCTGGCTTCAGACATCTCAGAAGAACATCCTGGTTTGGTCTCTTTGCTGCTTCTGTCTCCTTCTGCTCTGTCTTCTTCCACAATGCATAGTGTGTTATGCTCTGTCCTGTTGAGGAGCTAAACCATGTCCATTTAACAGTCACTGGGCATTGCCTGTTTGTCAAATGTTTTAATCTGTGAACCAAATACGTGGAATGTGCAGTTAGCTTGCAGGAGTAGGTAGTCATAGGGGTTTACATGGGCTGATTGAGTGGGGTTTTCGCCTTAGTTTTGCGGATGCTGTTGTATCATACCATGCTGCTTGTTTTCCAAAATTAAGCAGTATTTTAAGAAAAGAAAGGAAAGAAGCTTCCAGAAGAGTTTGATTTAAAATTACTTCAAGAATCCTGAACTATTAGCCATTTCATATGGAGCAATGCTAATGTTGTGCAATATGCATTAAAAGGGGAGGGGAAGAATGAAATGCTTTCAAACAAATGACTAATGTGCACATTAGGACAAGTCTTCTTGCATCTTAGGCATTTTCACTTCTTACATTGTTATGACTACAAGTTCTACATTTATTTACCACATAAAACTTTCATCTTTAGGGAATGAAAGATTTCCATATTAGCGCAGCAGAAATTTCCTCAAAACTGTTATGATTTTACTTACTAATTAGGAAAATATTTTTGATCCTATGGATTGAAGAGAGACCAGGAGGTTTTCCATCTAACTAACTAGCTGTTATGCAACATGTGTGTTAAAATATAAATAGTCTTTATATCTCTCTAGTAATTTATTTGATACACAAGTATGAGTGTTATTACCTCATGTGCATGTAACGAAGAGTGTCTCATGTTTTCTTGAATTCTACGTCTGTGAAGCAGAGACACCTTTTTAGTAGAGCTACTGATTTTCATCAGCTATTCATAACAAAAATACAAACTGATTTTGTTTTTAATATGGAATAGTGATATTTCAGTTTATTTTTAAAATTTTTTAAAAATTAATTTTGAACAAACAGGATTTTCCCTGTTCTGAACAGTAAAAACCAAAATCTGAAAGTCATTTAATAGAAGGCATTCTCACACTGGTAGGAATGCATGATAAAATGATGTTACAGAAGAGTTTGTAAGAAGATGTAAAATTATATGGATAAATAGAATATCATGGCAGCTAAGAGTACCAATTTATATTATAGATTCTCCTGTGTTGAAACAGTAGCACAAGTTATTTTCATTCATTGCAAAATGAAAAGCCCACTCCCTAAGACAGAAATTCTTTTAAAGTTGCTCTGTGTGTTAAAGAGAATGTTGCAGTAGTGACCCCCTGAGTGCCACATGGGTCATCCTGAGCTCTCCCAGGGGATGCCCAACTCCAGCACGAAAACAGAGTCCCTGCCTTTGCATGTGTTTAGCTGAAGAGCTTCACCACAAAGGCAAAGCTCTTCAGGTCAGTTCTGGTTGTTTTCAAGGCACTTAGAGAATCCTTCAGTCCCTGTTCTTACCTAGTGGCGCTGGGGAGAAAGAGAGGGAAGACACTGTCTTGGTGCTGCTCCCTTGCTCTTCACTTCTTCCGAGGCACTGCTGCTCAGCACTTTGCCCTGGTACCTCCAGAGGTCCTACTTACTGGTGAAGAGGGTCAGCAGTGCTATTTGCTGTAAGCTTCGCAGTATTTTTTTTTTATTTTTAAATGAGTAAATAATGTATAGCATCACCACCAGTGTTGTTCTAGCTTTTGTTGATCTCTGTATCTGATCTTCACCAGGCTGGGACATTTTGTGGGGAGGCAGAGAATGACACAAAAATGTTCTAGCAGTAGATGGTGAGCAAAGTCTGTAGCATGAAGCCATCTGTGGCTTCTCTCTTGTGGTGGCACGATAGATCTGTTAAGGAGACTTTTGGAGGACTAGGAAGCTAGAATGGATTTTAATGATTTATTTTCTTTGAAGTGAGGTACTTGGCATTTGATGGTTTATGCAATAATGAACAAAATTTTAATATGTTGCAGGTTGTTGTCTGACACTTTCCCAGGATAGATTGCATGTCAGGCCTTTTATACTGTAAATATTTAGGAATAGCAGTGTTTGAAAATAGAGACTTGGCTATTCTACTAGCTTCACAGAAGTTTTCTTGCTTAAAGCAAGTGTATCAAAGGATGATAATTAGTGCAACAGAAAAGAGAGTAAATATTTCAGTGTTAGGTGTTTGAGTACTATTGTTTTGTGTTGGTCTTCTTTGAAAAAAACTTCATTTGGTGAAACTGGAGGACAAAGTGCAGTGGGCAGTGAGTTGAGTGCTTTGCAGGGTACATCACTCAGAAGGAAGAGGGCACCTGGGCTGCCTCACAAAGCTGGAGGAGACAGGTGCTGACTTGACCTTTGGTGATTCCTTCTTAGTGTTCTTGGGTTGTTTTTGGTTTTCCGGGTGTGCTGCCAGGAAGACTCGAGAATGGACTTTGCACTGTCTCCATAAGAGAAACACTGTGCCTCTCCCACCTCTCAGTGACATTGTACTACCTCATTTTTAGCAGCTTACTAAAGCAGAGGTTTAGCCTCATCCTGGCATGCCAAAGATCCCTTCTACTCTGTGATGTCTGTAAGAGACAGAGTTGGTCAAACACTTTGTGTGACCGAAACAAAGTTCTTGTGCTGCAACAACAGAGTGAGTCAAAATCTGTGTGTGGAAACTGTAATTCTCTCCCTTCCACTGGAGAGGTCATGTGGTTTTGAAGGTGCCTGCTCAGAAACCAATGTGACAGGTCCAAACCTAGTAAACCAGTGATGGTCTTTTTCACAAGATGTTTGCAATTTGGGGTATTTTTTTGTTACACGTTTTTCTAATCAAGCTTTACAAACAAAAGAATTTGAATTTACAAGCCTTTATTCTTTCATTCAATCTTCTTAGTTTAAGTTGATTTTGACCTATTCCAACTCTATTAATGATAAAATTGAAGAGGTGTTTTTGGCTACTGTTCATAAATATACAATGATCTACAGTGTTTTCTACTGAATAGAATTTGAATTTAAAATACCTAAAAGATTAGTATTGGAGTCACGTAATCTTATCTCAAATATCCCTTTCTTTAATATGGGAGCTGGTTTCAACTTTTCTAATACTTAACCCTTTTGCCTTGTAAATAATGCATATGCACTATGTGACTATTAAGAATTTAGTCTGTTGTCTCTTATTTTTCTAATTTATATGGTCTTCCTGATATGAAATGAAGAAGATTCTGGACATATTCCCCCAGGACAGGAAAACTGTTAGTAGAACTCAATACTCTCTCCTACAGAAATTTGAATATATTTTGAATGCATTAAAATTGATCTTAAAAGGCAGCATTCTTTGTGGAAAGGTATCACTATGCATTTGCAACAAGTTAAAAAAGTATTATTTATGTTCTACAAGTTTGCTGTTAGCTTTCAACAGTCTTAAAACTCAGAAAATTACTTTCAGAAGTCATTCTGCAGTGTATTAGGATATCAATATAGCTCAGGTTTTACTTGTTGCAAATATGATTCTTGATATCACTTTGCAAGCAAATGCACTGTGCCCAGGGCTACAGCATCCACTGAAAAATGCCTTCCTGGACACTGCAAGGACACAGATGCAGTCTGGGCTGATTTCCAAGCTACTGTGTCTGAAAATTCACCACATCACCTCTGCCAGCTCCTCTGTTTTTTGAAGGGATGAACTGAGGGGCACTGGGCATCTCACAATTGTGTATGGTGTTCTGCAGGTAGTTTTTTCAAAAGTGTAAAATTTTTGAAGTAAGGAAATCCTCCCTTGAGGCTCAGGCTGGCATACCATTTATGTACAAGTAAATAATGTGCAGCCTTTCAAAGGCAACACAAATCGTGAGTAAAAAATTACCTATCTGTGTGAAGATTGATAGAGTAGGCATCGAATTTTGTTCTGTAAAAATGCCAATAAAGATGGAAGGTGAGTCAAGCTGCTTTATACACCACCCCAAAAAAAAAAAAAAAAAAACAGTTAAATAGACCTAAATGAAACCCTAAACTGCTCTAGGTGTATTAATATAAAATGGTAAAGTCATACAAATGGAGCAACATATCTGAGACAAGACTGTGTATAATAGTAGTTTCCTGAATAAAATAGCAATAATGCCAGATTCTTATAGACCATTATTCACAATCTAGAAGATAACTTTCTAAATATTTTTAGTTTACAGCATATAAATAAATCAAAGAGTAAAATAATTGTATGTCAGACCATATGCTATCAAAGTATTTTACTGTGTAAGGGGCCTTAGAGATCCTGTATCACTTAATCATTTCATAAATATAGGTTTTCATTGAATATGAAATGTATGCACAGTAAAGGCGAGTAATATGAATAGTACCAAAGTGACACATCCTGCAGTAGTAAATAATCCAGATAACTAAATTGATATACTCAGGGATACTTAACTGGCACATTTTGAGTTGTATTGAACAGTTACATGTATGGCAGTGTAGTATATCTCTTATTAGAGGTGGACTTTGACTCCGTTTCCACCAGTTACAATTTATTAAGTTGAAGAGTGACTACTTCTAAACTCAGCTAATTAATTATTAGCTTAATACTTGGCAGTGTTGTTACTTTGCAACAGGCTCTAAATCCAAGTTATTTATGATGGTAGTTGAGGCACTGCAAGGGATCAGTTTTCATGAGCTCTGAGTTACCGGGGTTTGTGGATCAGCACACACTCAGTCATGTACTCAGTAAGAAGAAAGGAAAGCGGAGCAGAGATGAGGAAATAATTGTGAAAGAATGTGGCTCCCACCATGGTGCAATGGCAGCAGGAATTGTATCAGGCACACAAAATTAGCATCTTCATTTTTAGAGGCAAAATCCTATTTTACAATCACAATTACTTTCAGCAGGGGCGTGAATGTGCATGAATTTATGGTTGGATCAGGAGTCCCACATGCCATGCAATCCTAGGCTCTTTAATTGGGACTTGCACAGAGAAATCGGAGCATCTGTGCTAAATTTTACTGACATTATGCTATCAGGAAACCCAGGCATCTGATTTAGTGCCATAACTTTAGGAACTGAGCCCCTCCTTCCTATATATAGCCAAAAATCTGAACAGACAATCTACATATACGGTGCCACATCTTGATTCTGCCTTAATTTAATGAAATGGTGCATTTAGAATTAAGTGATGGCAGAGTTTGGCCCATCATTTAGCCAGTGTTGTTATGAGTAATGGAAGGTGGCAATTAAAAGCCTGTCCCGCAGGGGAATTTTGGGTTTCATGTGAAAGATGCTGGGAGGAGGAAGCTGTGGGGCTGGGGGAGGGCACACAGGCTGCTTCCAGCTGGTGTGAAGGGCTGATCTGCTGTGCATTCATTGCCCCTTGGTTTTGTCACAAGCAAACTTGTTCAAATAGGTTTTCAAAGAAAACCAGAAAATGGGTCTGTCTTAAGCTCCAGTGTTTCTATCCTCTGAAACTCTCCTTTCTTTTTCATCACCTTCCTTCAGAGGTGAGCCATAATTAAGCTAAAAATAACAAAGCTGCTTCAGATTTTATCTCCTCTGGTGTCTCACTGCACCTGAGAGGTTAAAGCATTTATTTTACAAAAGAAACCCACATACAGAAAATTTTGGTTTTGTTTTGATGTTATGTGTACTGATGATCATGAATGAACATATTTTATGAGTATTAAATATTGCAGGCTAGGTTCAACCATAATAATTGGTAAGTTTCCTGGAATTGCATGAATATATAATGAATTTTTATTAGACTTAATAAAAAAATTGAAGGAAATTTTATGCATAGATATGTATCCAGAATTTTATTAAAAATGTAAATGCATTATAAAGCAGTAAAAGACAATAATGTCTACCAAAAATATATATTACAATATTTTGTTTTGGTTAGTGTTAATTTGTGTCAAATTCAAGCAATTGATAATTCTGTTTTTTTCTCTTTTTTTATTGAAGCTGATTGTGGGTGGACTAATTTACTCTTGGGACATGAGTACCTGTCCAGGATAGCTCTGGGGGATGTTTCGCTATCAAGTCCCTCAGTTACATTCCTAAATTCAGGTGAAGATGAATCTGTCTTCTGTCTTGTCTTTCCTTTTCGGCTTGAGCAAGTCTTGCTGCAAGTGAATGTGTTAAAATAGAGTAAAAGAGGAGGCATGAAACTGATTTTTATCCCCAGGCTGTAGTCACATGTCACAGATCAAGGTTATAAGAAACTGTGGGCTGCAGTATGGCAGGGAGCAGACACTGCTGTGGCTCCTGTAGGTTCTGTTCCTATGGGGGAAATGATCAGGCTTGGTCCTTCAGCCTGTCTCAGAGAGGAGTTCTGTGTGTCATTGCGCTCACACATTGTACAGAGCCCTGTCCTTAGGTCAGGACATCATTTTAACGTGAACTCTTTGATTTCTTACACAAAAAATTTAGGAGCCGTGCGATTGGTATTTGCGTAATCTAGGTTTTATATTTCAAATAAGAAAATGTTCGATGGATGTGACCAAAAGGCAGCTTTAGCCAGTCTTGCCATCTGAGCACCCTTCAGCCCCACCACTGTTTGGCTGCAAAACACATGTCACAGAGTATGGTCGTGTCCAGTGAGCCCATGCCCTGGGCTCCCCAGAACTGGAGAATGGAAATGACAGATTCCTGTTAGGGCCAGGTCCAGTTTGGTTTTTGCATTCAACCAAGTTTGTAGCAGACACAGAATATTCCTGTCATATATCCTGTTCCTTCTATCCCCCTCCATGTCTCCTTTCCCAAGACCATAGAGTGGAATAGAAGATACGTTGATTTCTTGTTCTTGCTCTGTAAAAGAAGTAAAGCCCAGCAGCTTAACAGGCTTCAACTGTCTGAAGCTACTGCACACATCTTTAGTGTCAGCATTTTATTTTTGCAAACAAAAACAAAGTCTAAAAAAACCCCATGTGATTTTGAAGCATTAAAAATGCCTTTTTCTTTCCCCTTTTAAAACAAAGCATTAAATAAAATAAAAAGAGATTCCAAACCCGAATGTCCTGCTGCTTTTAGAAAATTCATCTCAAAATCCCTTTGAGTGTAACGAATTAATAGAGCATGTAGCTGTTTAAACTTAAGGTGGGGATACAGATGCCTTAAATCACAGAAACTAAAGACAGAGCAGACTTTACAGTATTTAAACTTCTGCATGTAAAATTATGCCATTGTTGCTTGTAAATATGCCAAAAGCCTCCTGTAGTGTCTTGTAAATATGCTAAGAATCCCCTGTAGTTAATTCTCCCACTACTGTTATAAATGAGAGCAAAGAAAATGTATTTCTTACATTATAGCCTCATTTCCCAGGTGTAAATCTGCTGTTTTGTTTGGCATTACCAGCTCTGCTCCTTGACTGACAGGTTTCAAAGTTTGCCATAATTGTGAGCTGTGCTCTCATTCACTGTGCTTTAGAATCAGCAGGGAGTGGTACTCTGTGCTGTTTTCTCAAAGAAAGGGCATTACAGTGGCAGCGTCTAGTAAATCCTGAAAGCGTCCCACCCTCTCTTGGTATCTTTCAAATTCCTGTAATAGCACCATTTCCATTACAGCATCATAGTCTGAGCTGTAGTAATTTTAATTGTCTTAGAACTCCCATTATAAACCGGAGTTTCTCTGTGTTATGGAAGAAATGGTGTAAGTAGGCCTGACACACTGTCTATCAAATGCTATTCTGTGCTTGCTTCCTAATATTCATTCCAGGAGCAAAACAGTACAGGTAGAAAATGAGAAAAACTCCAGGAAATCCTGGTTAGCTACAGTGAAAGAGGGGCTGGCATACAAGTGCTGCACTGGAGAAAAGGTGCCAGGGCACCTTTCCATGGCCTGCCAAAGCATCACTCAGCGGCAAAGTCATGTAAGGGTCGAAGTCTGAGCAGTGCCATGGAGGGGCTGCTCACAGCACAAGGTGCTTTTCTTCAGGGGCTGCTTTTCTCCAGGGGTCTGCTCTGGTCCAGTTGAGAGTCCTGTCCTGGGTGCAGCAGCCTCGTGGACCTGGACAGATCCTGCTTGGGGTACTCTGATGCTACATGGGCTATTCTGGGGGAGGGTCAGAACAAACATCATGAGCCTGAGCCAGCTCCTCAGTTTGCAAAGTGAGATTGTGCTCCAGCAGCACAGACCACAGACCTTTCTGGTCTCTCCCAGCAGGGACCAGTTCACAGGACAGATACACAGTGATAAAATTGGTTTTCAACTTTGTGTTTCACTGAGATTTGGGACAGAGGCAGAAGTATTTAGGGTCAGTTTGGGGTTCAGAAAAAAATGAGTAAATATTGCGTTTTCATTGTGCAAATCTGATTTTCCCATTGATTGCAGAGCCAGCTGTAAGGTACATCATTAAAATACTAATTCAGAAGTCATTTATGATGTACTAAAACTGGCATACCCCTATTGAGTAATGTACTGCAGTCAGTAGAATTTATCTGCAATGATGCCACCTTCTGAAGAGGGACACTGTTTGGTCAAATCTCTCTGTTTAGTCTTTAATCATTCTTCTTTTCTTCTTGAAAAATCTGCTGCAACTGTTGAGATTCAGTTTCCTGTATTTTCCTGACTGCTATCTGTTTGTTTCACTGTATGGTTGAAAATTTATTATTTTAGACAAAATGTATTATTTTATTGTCTTGTTTGGTGTGTAAGATCCTGAGTACTTGGACAGACCTCAGTACTATCATCCTAACATCCTGTAGGTTCTGCTAAAATAAGATCATATTTCTCTTATTATGCTCTTTAATGTGAAAAGCATAGTTTACATGCCTATTTAAATACCCTCTTTCTGCTATTTATTATTTTATGTGCCGTTTTTCACCTTTCAGCACGAGCCAATATAATTGCCTTCATGTACTTTCAGGTGAAGAATGATTTACTCACCAGGCAAAAAAAAAAGTTATTGGGTATAAATAACTTCTGAGTGTGTCCCAACATTCTTGTATTTATTACAAGTTCAAGAGAGAGTGCAACCTAGTTTGAGAGCAATTCTTTGCAGAAAATAGATTGCAAAAAGTGCAGCATGTGTCTAGAGAGTTTTCAAAACCACAATTCTATTTGTGGTGCAAGGAACAAAGAACTGTGAAATACATGGTAAAACATAATGCACAGTGATTTTTACATACCAAAGGTGCTGACACGTACTAAAAGACACATGTGCTAACAAAGACCTGAATGTTAAAGGTCTGTTTAAAAGCTGAATTAAATTCTGAATAGACTGGAAATACTCAGAAATATATTTTAAGGGTTTAAAACATGAGACATTATGTCTTTCTGCTTCCTTTTTCTTTTGTGTCAGCTGGGCTTTATTTGGTTTTTTTTTACCCTCTATTGGGTTCTGTCAGTTTTCTAGAAAGTACTTCTATAATGAGGTGTCTGTAGAAATTTTGCTAGCTTTATTTAACTCCTGTAACTGATTACCCAGACCTTGGTGCAGTACATTATTTTACCACGGGTTAAGCTGTTATTGTCCAGCAGTCTCTACTCATACTTCTTCCTGCTTCTATATAACACCTCTGTCAAATGTTCTGCTTAATGTTTAGTGCAGTATGTTGGATGGCTTTGTAGTGTTTTCTCTCTAGAGCCTTAAACGTATTGCTAGAGAGGTGTCAGTATTGCAAAAATGAAATTTTGAATAGTTCATCTCATTTTGTCTGGAGTTTTGTTATAGCTTCAGTTCAGTCTGGTCTGCATGGGAAGTCCCAACTAATTTTTTTGGTATTTTTTCATTAGTTGATAAAAGAAAACAACCAGACAGTAAACTTGGCAGAAATGATGATTTTTTTTTTTATTGGAGAATGGCTGGCTTTGAGGTTCATTTTTTCAGGACTAGTTAGAGAAAGTCCTTGAACTCCACAAACTTTATTCGTGTGTCACTGTACTAATTTCTGAACATGTTCTTCTACAGCTCTTCCCATTTCTTCCTATTTCTTCCTAATCTTGTCCCACTGGAAGTCACTTGAATCTCAAAACCATAGCAAAACCAGATTTTTCATCTGAATTGTGTTTCCCAAAATATGTGGAGTCTTGTGATTGAACAGTGCTAGTTTATAAAGATATTGTTGGGTTTAGAATCCAAAATCTTTGAAATTTGAAATATTTGAGCTTAGGTGCTTTCCAATGTATAAATATTGATTCTTAGTACACATTGGAACAGTCAAAAGTAAAGGTTGATGTTAAGAAAATGAATGAAGAACATTCCTTCCTTTTTATCATATCATTTCTGTTCATCTTCTTGTGACTTTCAGGGTTATCACTGAAGCTTCTTTAAAATTTTGCAATTGCATAATGGTCTAAAAGTTGTGAATTACAAGGTGAAAAATGGAAAGACTTCAAAGTCTCTTGGCCCCTCCAGTGTATAAAGATACTTTTTGGTATCCTTAAAGATTAACTTACTTAATGATTATTTACAGTATGTGTTACGTTTCAATGAATCTCCATCTTTCTGCTGGGATATTTTTATGGTCATTAATTTCAATACTGGATATTTTGTTTCAGTACCATCTAACTTGCTAATCTGTGCAATTGTGTAAAATGTAAAATGCTGTCCTCCTGAACTTTGTATTTCCACTCTTTCTTCTGAATCCATCCACGTATTTTTTTCCTTCCTCTCTTCTGAATATCTCCATATTGATGTCAATCACTATTGCAGTACCTTCCAGTACCGCTCTGAAGTGCATAAACTTGCTCTTATACTAGCAGCTTTTCCTGGTGTCTTGGCACAGATCTGCTCAGGTGACAGTACTGGTGAAAAGCAATTTAAACCAGCCCAGTGATTGTTGGCAGTCACTCTGCCATCTCTCTCCTCCACTTAACTAAATGTAAACATCATTCATTTTCCGGCTTCAAAAAGTTTATAATTTCTGTACCCTGCAAAGCTGCTATGTGTACCTGGGGGGATAAGCAGCCAGGAGAGATGTTCTGGACAATGATTTTATCCTATCTGCATTGCTCTCTCTTTCCTTGCAGGTATCATACCAGTGTTCATACCATTCTTGAGTCCAGTGAGGAGTCAAGAATCACAGCCCACCCATAATTGTCCAAAGCTGTTTTTGAAAGTTTCCTGTCATACCTGGGGAAAAAATGCCTTTGCCTTTACCTGCTTGGGGTTAGTCCTGCCCACATACAGGGAGCAGGAGTGGTAGCTCCGTGTTGCTTTGGCCTTGGGATGCTTGTCTGTGCTAGCCTGAGCCTGATCTTGCTGACTGTGCTGCCTTTGGTAGCCCTTTCCATGGTAGTCTTATATTTAGGAACTACCTTTTGTTTTGTCAGGCACTGGGTCCTGGGGTCATCTCTCATGCTCCTGTACCTGGTGAACAGGTGAGCAGGCTTTGAGGTCTGAGCTGGGGATGAGTGTGGAGTTCCAAGTCTCTTGGCCCATCTCTTGGCAGTATCTGAGGGCACTTACGTGTCCTCAAAGGGAGCTACTACTATGACTAATTATTTACACTAAATAGCTCCCAAAATGTCCTAGATGTAGTATCAGCATACAAGAACAGCTTACTGAAATATTTCCATAGAATGACATTATATGATATATATTTCCAAATCCAAAAAAGGTAGTGAGCAAGCTAAAGTTTAATAGTGCCTTTTCCATCTCTTTTCCTCCCCCAGTTTTCTCTTTGAAGGTTTTTACTATTTCTTTTGTAGACTGAATCTCTCTGTTCATTCAGAATAATTAAAACAATTTTTTCAGTCTTAAATGTTGGATATCAATTCTGGCCTGCTGCTATGATGATAGAAAACGTGATATAAAGATTTTAATTGACAGTCTGAGCTGAATCACTATGCCTGCTAACTGTCAAGGACAACCTGTCCTGGTGATATTCCTGCAGGTTTGCCAGGTCCCTCAGCGATCCTGAGGAAACCATAGTAGCTCTGTCTGCCAAGTTTTTCTGTGTATTTCAGTGTAAAAGCGGTCAGGGTACTGAAGTCTGATTCTATTTTTGGTTTGATTTTTATTTTCTCACCTCTCACAAATCAATTAGCCTTATTTTTAACGTAGATTTCTTTGCTTTATGTGTCTCTGCATCCACAGAAGAAAAAAAAGTAGTAAATAATTTTTATTTCATTGCATTATTTGATTTTCCATTTTTGGTGCTATGCCCAGGCCCTGATACTTTCGGAGGTGGCTACATGAACCGCTTCAGGTCTTGCTTGTGCTGACACTTTGGGCTCTTGACTTAACTTTCTCCATGGTTTCCCCATGCTTTCTCCCTTCCCTGGGAATTCCACCAAGAGAGTATTTAGATGTGAAGTGGATCATTCCTTATCTTCCATTCATTCACTCTTAGAATCATAGAAGCACTAAGGTTGGAAAAGACCTCCAAGATTATTGAGTCCAACCTTTGGTTGAACGTCACCGTATCAACTAAACCATAGCACAGCAGAGTGGGTCTTGTGAGCAAAGTGGGGATTGGTGATCATCTTGGCCACAGCAGCCATGAAGCGATTGAGTTTATAATCTCTGGTGATCAGAGGAAAAGTGCCAGCAAAATCCATACTCGACATGAGGAGAGGACACTTCAGGATGTTCAGGGAATTAGTGAATAAGGCCACCTAGGAAAATTTTTTTGCAGGTGTTGGGGTCCATCAGTGCTGATCACCTTTAAAACATCACCTCTTATGGGCACAGGAACAGGCAATTCCCAAATGTCAGAAGTCAAGCAGGTGAGGAAGATGTCTGTCTTGGCTGAACAGGAAACCTTTCTAGGAAATAAGGTAAAAAAGGAAGGTGTATGGCATGAAGCTGTGTCAGGAGAGGTTTATGCTGGATATTAGAAAAAGGTTCTTCATCCAGAGGGTGTTTGGACCCCCAGCCTGTGGCACTGCCTGCCAGGCAGGCTCTGGGCAGTGCTTGCATGAAAGGCAGACAAGTCACCATTTTCTGGTGTTTTTGGATCACATATAATGTTAGCTCCACAGTCTTCTCATTTGTAAAATGGGAATAATAAGCTTCCCCACATGGTTAATGTTTGAGAAACTTGGGTGAAAATGTCCATAGGAATTGTTCATCTAATACAAGAGAAGAGTAAATGGAGACTAATATAAAAGTAGGTGCTGTGCTGTGTACTCTTCATTTTGAAAGCAATGATAGTACAGGCAGGGCATTAGAATGAGAAATTGTGTCTTGGTGGAAGCATTCTTTTGTTTCTTTAATTTTGTAAATATCTTGTCGATTGTTCAGGGCAAAACCAGCTTTAAATTTCTATCCCACTTGACAAATTAAAATGTCGCTGCCAGTCCCTGGAGCTCTGAATTTATTTGGTAACTAATAACTACTTCTGTTTCATAAAAAGATATGCAGAGACTGTAGTGTTTGGCTCTTAGGGCAAAATGTTGGAATCTGTTCCTGCTGGTAGATTTACAGGAGCAGGTTATGGTGCCATGTTACCATCAGTCACAGAGATTGGGACTGTAAGAGTTCTGCTGAGTTAATGTCCTAGAAAATCAGACCAAGGTATCACCTGATGGAGTCAATCATATCTTTATTAAAATAATTAGATTTTCCTATTACATAAGCAGCAATAGCTTCTTCAATATCACTGTCAGATAATGAATAATGTGGGATTATGATCTCTCTGTGGCAAAGGAGATAAAGAAAGGAACCAGAGGCAGAAAATGAAAGTTTGATGATAATATTAGAGATAAAAAAATAAATGAATGAAAGAACTATCAGATTTAAAGAGATAACATGCAAATAGAAATGTGATAGAAATGTATAAAGAACTGGTAATGTAGAAAAAGGAAAAGTGACATAACTCATGCAAATATGCCTCATATTTCAAAGAAGACTTTCAAAGAAATATTCCTGAAATAAAAAGAACAATTTAACAAAGGGTCTTTAAAAGTCACAAGCAGTGTTTTACGGAACATACAATTTGCTCATGGGTATGTACTGCTGCTGGGGGACTGGAGTTTATTTTAGTTCAATTAACCTATATATATATACACTTATAAATCTGCATTATAGGACATATGGCCATGTGGTCCTCACGCATCAAGCATCATACAAACACACTGTGAGATCAGTGAGATCCTGGGAGAGGACAGAACAAATACAGTGCGCAGAAAAATAGCAGAAAGGACATGCCTTTGTAGCATATAACAAAGAAAATTTTGAGTTAAGGAAAAAATTCTGCCCTTTTGACTTCACAGTTGTTGGACCTTTGTACTGTGGATCTGATTCTGGTCCACAAAGCAGAAGAGTTCAGTGTGCAGCAGGGTTGTTGGGCTTTGATAGGGTGGACTCATGCCAGGCTTCATGCATTGCCTGATCATTTCTTGTGAAATGAGTTACTCTCGTTTTCATCTTAGGAGAAATATTTTGTTTGCGAAACACGTAGCTGCATATTCACTTATGCTTCCCAAGCATGTGAATGCATGGGGTGAGATGGATGGCAGTAATTTTCACAGCTTAAGTTGCCACTTTATCATGGGGAAGCAAATAGGATCCATACGAGGTACATGTTATTGCAGAGTATGTTCCTTGTGTATCATTTGGCTGCAGTTAAAGCCCATCAAATCTCCTTTATGGCTTCTTATATCTCAAGATTCTATTTACGTCAGATTTCATGTGTGTATTTCACTAGAGGCTGCATTCAAAGCAACGTATTCCAGACAGGAGAGCAGCTGCTGGCTGCTGCCATGCTAGGATGGAAATTCAGGTGAAAAACATCTGTGAAATCAGGGAAAATTAGAATTCCTTGTGCTAAAGGAGATGTCAGATTCAGGAAAGGGCTTTTCTTTAATAATTCTTATTTAGTATACTGGAGTTTGCTGTCCATTGATCTCATTAGGTCACACAAAATACTTTGTCTTAGGATGATACATACTAGGGAAAATACACGTTTAGATATAAAAGATGAAGCAAAATGCATATGACTGACTAAAGAACACAGTTCTTTATCAGTTGAGGGACGTATGGCATCCTGGTACCCTCTATACCCTGTTTCTCATGATGAAACAGATAGGGACAGTAATGTAATGTTCTAAATACACCAAAAATTGTTAAAGGTTGCCTGAAACACTGACTTGAAAATTCAGTACTGAAAGCTTTTGGTAGCGGCTGCCATTTTCATGCATTAAGAAAGCAGGGATATTAATCCTTGGGAAAATACATTATCATAGCTGTCTTTTGGAAGTCTGTTGTCCAGTTCTTACTCTGTGCTATTCAGCTGAGGGTTCTGCTGGAAAGGTTTATCTTTTAAAAAAATGATAATTATGAATAGTGAGCTTTCTTGGGCCTTTACAGTTCTTTGGTTCTCACCCTCGGTGCATCTGTGCCATGGTTTGAATGATGAAGCTGTTGGATGTGCAGGTGGGTGCTCTCCGTTTAGTGTGTCCTGCATTGCCCCCGGGCTCGAGGGATATGAGTTAGATGCATCTGCCCTCTCAGAACCTCTGCCAGGGCTCTGTAAGTAATTAGGTGGAATTATGGCATATTAAAATATGCTGATACATTTGAAAAGATGTTACTGTAACAATGGGATTTTTAGAAATGAAAGCTCTCTACTGTGTTTCAAGTCTGCTGTGGCCAAAAGCTAACCTAGTAGGAAACACAGCCAGCAATGATAGGCTTTTTTTTTTTTTTTTTTCGGATTTAGTAACCTGAATTTCAGCTACAAAAAGATTTTACAGCTTTCATATATATTGATGAGGATAATCTAAAGAGAGTTTATCTCTGTAATCTAATTTGCAAGATTAATTGCTGAGCTGTTTTTTTATGTATTTTATCCTTACATCCACAGTATGTACAGTCATCCCAATGTCCAATTAATCTTTTTTTAAAAAAATCAATACAGAAATTGAACTTGAGCTTTTGAATGCCGTGTTAATGCCTGGCTTGGGCAACAAAATGGTATGGTCCTTTCAGATGAGACATTGTCCACTGCTTTTCTTCTGTAGTGCCTGGGAAAAGCAGCCCTAGAATTGCAGTCTTGGCATTAGCACAGTCCCAAAAACACACATCAGGAGGCATTGCTTGTGTGGCATGACAATGTGCTCTGCTTGCTGCATGTAGGAATGTGTAACAATATCTATCATTTTTGGAGGTAGTCATGCAACTTACATTATTTTCTCCCTAGCAGAGGTTTTCTCTTCTGCTACCACTGGAAAACACTTCAAGTGGTTAATAGAAAATCCAGTCCCTTATCTGTGAGCTTGTTACATATGCCTGCCATTTGTTCATATTATCCCAACAGCTTGTAGAATATCGTCATTCATTTCCAAAGTATCAGAAAAAGGCAGTGATCTACCTCAACTCCCCTTCCTCTGCTTCCACAGACTCAAGCTCCGTGCAGCCTTGCAGCTGCGCGGTGTGGGAGTTGTGTGGTTTTGGGCTGCCCATGCAGTGCTGACAGGTCAGGAATGTGAGAGGGAGCACTGGCACTGATTTCCAAGAAATCATGAAACAGTGATTTTTAGCTGAAAAGAGAGTATAGGCGAGGTTTTGTGATAGTCTCAATTTGCAAGATGATTGCTCAGGAAATGTAGGGGGAGGAAAATGAAAGGGGGTGGCAGAAAGGTAGGGGGACCTTTGGATATACTTAGGCTATCAGATTATAGACAGCTTTGTGAAAAGCAAGTTATGAACTGCTCTAGGAAGCAGTAGTACGGTAGAGAGAAGAGATGTAATAAGACATTTCTGCATGTGAAGAAAGCGTCTTTGCTGCCCACCTGATCGTAATCTTACTTTTGTTTTGAATACTGAAGGAAATTATGCATCAACTGACAACAGGGCTTTTCAGATGCCTCTGGCAGTTTGCATGCCAAACCACACCTTAATCAGTGATAATTCATTCAGAAAATCTTGTAGACATGGGACTTGTGTAATGAGATCACATAGTCTTCTGTGGAGCATAGTCCTCATCTAGAAAAAGATAACAGTTAGCTAATTTTCATCATTCTGATTTGACATTTCAATGCAAGTCATGTGGTAGCTCTGAATTGCAGGTGAGTCAGAGTGTGGAAGAGCCTTCTGCACAAGAGAAACTATAGCTTTTAGCATTGAATTTTAATTCTCATGGAAAACAAGCAAACCTGTTACTGGGAACTTGTCAAACATCCAAATGAAGAAAATACCAATTTAGAGTTCAGCTAGACTCCTCTCTAATTAGTGTTCTTACAGCGTGGCAATGACCATGGTAGATGCTCTTGGAGATTGTCACCGCCTGAGACTAGAGATGAACCATCAAATTCATTGGAGCAGTCAGCGTTTCCTTTTATGTGTGTACATGTTCTTGGCAGCTGAAAAAGTGTTTCTCTCTTAAATGAGTATGTTCCTATCAGGTAAAGTCTGGTCATAAGACGAACAATTGCAGTGTGTTATATTTCACTGTCAATCTCTTTACTTAATTGCTTTTTTCTTTTTTCTTTTTAAAGCAAAGGCTATGATAGAAAGTTTAGTCTGAACTCAGTTGCTTTTTCTAACACAAACCATTGAATGTACTGAAAATCTATGGCTAATTAAAGAATTTTTTAATTTAGAGTGTAAGTACTACCATGGATCCATTAATTTTGTGGCAGGCATACCTAATACAGTCTTGTAATTTTTAGGTATTATTTAAACTAGCAGATAGTTTTCTGCTTTTTCAGGTTCTCTATTAAGCTAATATTTGGAATACCTTAGAACCAAAGGTTTCTGTAAGGAATTTTTGCGATGTGGAACTGCTTTAAAATATGTATCAGTCACACATAGGAACTTGTGGCATTCTAAGCTTCTTGTTTCTTTGAGGGCCAGCCAAAATTTCAACACAAAGTCTTGATATCCATGCTTGCTAGAGTTGATTTATGACTTAACCAGAACAAAATTTGGCACACATGACTGCTGAACTCCAGCCCAGTTTAAAGCACATAACTCCTGCAGCATGCACAGCAAGTGGAGCCAGGTGTATGTCCAGCAGGGAAGGGAAGGTGGTGGCTGTTGGATGTGGGTGCCATGTCTCCTCCATGTGACCTCAAGTCCACCAAGTGGACTCAGCCAGCAGTTAATTAAAAAGTTGTTATGAAAAGTGGCAGAAAAACTTCATCCATGCTTTAAGAGAGAGCTGGTTCAGCTTTGCTGATAGAAGGAAAAAGTTTGGTTTGCTCTTCAGCCAGCAGATCGGACTGTGTACAGGCAACAAGCAGATTTTCTGGAAGATTTTTTTGTTATGTTCCATTTTATTTTAAAATTTTTCACAAGAGATTCTTGCTCTAGCACTGTATTTAAATAGAATTTAGGGCATTGTTTTTAGTGAATATAAGCCAGGGAATGTCATGGGTTCACTACCATCATAATGAATATTTTATTACAGCAGCTGAAATCTTGGATTTTGATGAGGAGAGGGCACCATTGTTTCAGTTCTGTGAAATCTCTCTGAGGATCATTACCTTACTTACTTATTTAGTTTTTGAGACAGGCAGAGCATTAGTGAATATCAGGAAGAAAACATGATCTGATCCAATTTTAAGCACTTTGTCAAAACAGTAAAGCAAACTTTTCCTATCTGTCTGATGATTTCTGTGATTGTGAAATAAAGCTAGCCTAGCTTTTGGACTGGTTCAGGGCCAAGGGATAACTGATCATCAAGTGGAGATGTTTTCATTTATCAGTTTATTTTTTTGCCCTTCCACAGAGACTGGCCAAATAAAATGTTTTCTTAGTGCCCTGCTCGCCACTCTGGTGTTTTCATCAATTTCACTCTGTCTCTGGGGCTACAAGTGTCAGTCAGTTGCAATAAGGTGTCATTTTTGCCACTTCTGTGTTTATTAGGAGCTCTCAGATATTTACTGCCCAGTTTCCTGGACCTGTGCCTTGGGTGAGCCGTGTGGGACATGTGCTCGAGAGCTGTGGCAGAAATGTGTGCGGCCGATCTGGGCACAGCAGTAATAAAATACAGAGCTAAGGATCATTTCCTGCCCACTGATAGGCAAGTTCAGCAAACTCTATTTATGTTTCTTGCTTGATGTAAATTTTTGACCTTTATGATTCAGTGGACAGCCTAAAAATGTCTGAATGAATTGATAAGAATCAGTAGCCAAAAAACAGGAATCTTGGCTTTGTTACTGATAGAAAAATAGCTTTCTTCTCTTCCTTCCTTTTCACAGAAAATGGCAAAAGTCGGATTTTTTTTTTTTAATTGCTTAAGCATGGTGTTTCCTCATCTGCTGTTCCTCCAGAACCTTTTGTGAAGCAGGCAAATTAGATCCTGCTCTGGCATCGAAAGTGCAGACACTTTTGATGTACAGTACAACAGCTGAGAAGTCCTGCAATGGGGCAGTCCTACCAAATGCTGTCTGCTAAGGTGAAGCTGTACTGCCCCAGACCCCCTTTGGGTTTTGAGGCAGGCAGTGTGTTGCAGGCTGGGCAGTCAGGCAGTGAATAAACAGTAAGTAGTTTAAATAGAAATGGGGTGCAGAGGATTTCAAGACTGGTTCTTCACCCTGACTATTTTGTTATGTTAGGAATTAATGAATGTGTTACCATTCTTCAGTGAGCCTCAGGCTAATAACTCTGTGAGCTTAGATACCCTCAAGGTAATTTTTTCCTTCCTTTTAAATCAGGCCAATTTAGTAAATGTCAAGCAGTCTGGAATAAGAAATTACTAATTTTGTGCCATTTTATGTCTTTTGGTAACCATGATTATATCTATCCTGAGTGTGATCAGTTAGAAAACTTGAAAAAATTGTGCTCTCTTCAATCTGGGCAAAGTAGTACCACAGCAGCATTTAGCAATCCTTTAAGATTTCTGGAGCCAGAATGTTGTTAGGTTCCTATAAAGTTTAATGATGCATGGTGTAATGAAAATGATGTAATAGCACAAAGTTAAACAGGATACTTCATTTGCAGATTGGAAATTAGAGATGGATCTGGCCTTTTTCCCTTGCTGTGTGGGAGTGTTGGAATGTAGTTCTGGTTTGGGCACCCCACGTGCACTGCCTGCAATTGCCTTTGCAGGATGCACGAACAAAATTCATCTGAAACTGCAGAGTCACTTGTGAAGTACCAGAGGGGCATGAAGTTCTGTAAAAGCAAGACCATGAAACAACTAGAGCAGCTAAAACTGCCTGTGGTAGAGAGAACATGATGTGCGATTTAAATATCAATAGTAGTTGATGTAAAATAAAGAAAATACCTGCAATCTGTCTTGGACTCCTGTCTGTGGCTTGGATGAGGGAGCAGAAGAAATGATTGCAAAAAAGTTTTGCGGGGCACACGGGACGGTCTGGCTTCAGTTTTACAAATGGCTTAAAAGTTCAGTTATCAAAATTAGTTCTCATAGCACAGTTTGGAGTTTTTGGTGTGTGAAAGGAGAGGAGATGGGAAAGAAGGGAAAGGCAAGGTGGGTGTGCAGCACTGTTGGGCAAAGGGAGATGTATGGAATAGGTCTGCCTGGTTAAAGACATTCTCCCTGCCCCAAGGACTCCAAAATGGCCATCAGTATAGGGAGGGAGGATTTAAAGAATTACACTGAAATGGTGCTAGCTGAAAAGAAGGTCAGGGGAGTTGAAATCTACTATTACTACCTGTAGCAAAGCTAGTATCTGCAGATGAAAGCTGCTGGGGTAGGAGGGAAATACCTACAAAGAACAAACTGAAGTGGACTCCCACAGTAATTCTATCCCTCTGAGTTAAAGCTGATTCTTTCAGAATCCAGAAATATTCACTTTGTGGCATCCCTAAAGTGGGAACAGAGCAGTGCATACAAATTATGTCCTAATCTCACCCTAATCTTATGGCAGAAGAGAAAGAATCAGTAAAAAGACAAGTGGAACTCAACCAAAAGCAACTAACAAACATTGCTAACTAACATTTTAATGCTAGAGCAGTTATTAGGCACCAAAAAATGATCTATCTTCGAGATTCTTGGAGTTCAAATAATTTTCTCAAATGAGTGCTAAGGTCTTTGTCATGCTTCTGATCTGCACTCTCATTCTTAGACTACACCCAAGTTTGTGGCTTTTAGATTGGCTAAATAACTGATGAGCCATGCTCATGCTCAGAGTCTGACACTGCTGGTGTTCTTTGCAGTGTAGGAGAGATTTTTCACCAGCTTCAGGGCATGGGACACCTGCTGCCATCCCTTAAGCAATAAACTTGAAGGTTTGTAACAGATGCTTTATAAGGCATTTTCATAATGTGCTGTTCTGTGTTTCCTTTTACTGTTCCTGTTAAATCAAGATTTTAAAGCTGTTTTCTTTTAAGGCAAGTGACAAGTGAATCACTAAGTAAGGGTACAGAGACAGACAGTTTGACAGCCCATGGAAACAACAATCCAGGGTATGAATGGCAAAGCTGATGTGTAATTCTGATTTATACATTGCTAAATAGTGAAAATTTCTAGGAACAGTTGCATAGTTTTGGAAGTTTCTTCTTTAAAATAATTTTCCCCAGTGTTGCAAGTGAGCATCAGCAGCTGTGGCTCAAAATATGGCCAAGTATGAGGAGAGGAATTGGAATTTTTTCCCTTTGAGTTCTCATTAGCCATCATCAGTGTGGTTCTCATGGCTTTCTGCCTTCTGTTTCCTGTGATTTCTAGATGACTGCTGTCCCTTCTATGGCCGTGTACTTCTTGCCCCTGCTTTGATAATAGCATTTTGGTGAAGGCTTGCTCAAATTGTTTGTGGCTTTGCTGCAATAAGTGGTTATTACATCCATGATGCTCTAGTAGGGCGTTTCTTTCCCTGTTCCTTCTGAATGTTTGTGCACACATACTGGCACAGCTGGTGCTGAACACCACTATAAATATCCCTGCAGTCCCTGTGAGGAGTCCTGGTGGAGGCAAAGCAGGCACTGCCTGGTATACCTGAGTCCCTTCCTTGGTGGCACATTGGTGCTGGGGCTCCCTTTGAGCTCACTGCTGGGTGTGCTCTCCAGGGTGCAGAATGGACATTTTCACCATCCCAACTGTTGCGAAATAGGCTGATTAATCAATATGTCTGTATTAATTTCTGTATTTCCTTACTCTGTCCTAACTCTTTAGGAGCTCATCAGAATATAAGATTCATTATAGCTGTTCCCACAAAAGTGCATTACTTCAAAACTACTTTTGTTTGTTCAGGGTCCTGTGAAGTTTAGAGTGTCTTAAAGAAGTTATTATTAAAATGTCTTCTGTCTAGAATCAGGTAAGAGCTCAAGGACATGCTACAAATTCTCTTAATGTGATCAGGGGGATTGGATTAGACAGCTTTCACAGATGCACACTGGTGCCACTCCCACGGAAAGGACAGATGATCCCAACTAGAAGATATTCTGAAATGCAGAGCTCCAAAAAAAACTTGCAGAGGTTTTCATTCTGAATACCTTAAACTTTTTGTCTTGCACTTCATAGTCCAATTACTTTCTTTTAGTCTTTCTGTGAAAATCTGTTCCTTCTTCAGAGTCTTTTGCAGTTTGCCACAGTGGCTGTGGCTTGATGCCAGCTGGGTACACAATCTGACTTGCTGTGAGACAAGACTGGGGAATCTTCCAAATAGCTGGCAACTACAAATATCTGCAAAACAGAGACAGGCAACTTTGCTGCCAGCTGTCTCTGTCTGACAAAAATGCCATCTTGGGTTACATGCACAGGAGAGAACTAATAGTTAAAAAAAATGCGGGTTTTTTTGTTTGTTTGATTTAGTGGGGTTTTTGTTAAGTCAGCTGAGCTAAAGAATCAAAGTTTTCACAGCTTATGTAGGACTTAAGAGGAATACACATTGTGGCTTTAGCTTCAGTTTTCAACAGATTCAAGGTATTTGTAGTGATCTTTACAGAAACAGGGTTATTGTTCGTATTTATGTTTTGAGGAAAAATAATTTATGTGTAGATGACCTGTAATACAGAAGATGTTCACATAATTATAAAGAAAATTTAAACATTGGAAGGGAAGGAAGTGTTTAAGATAAATGTTCATAAATATAAATCAACACTAATAAAAGGGAAATTGTGCTTATCACTGTTTGATGGAGTGTATTAAGATAAATGTTTTCTAAACACTGCAATGAATGAAATTCAGGTGCATTTAAAAGTTAAGTACATTATTTTAAAAACTGAAACCCAAATCTGTTAGTCATTTCATTATGTTTTAAAAATGTTTTAAACACTTCCGTCTGTCCAGAGTGGGAGATGTTGTCTCATCATCTAATTCTCTGCTTCCTACTCTACTGAAATCTAATCAGAGAGGAATCTCCCCATCCTCTGGGAGGAATGAGCTTAACCTCTTGCCTAAGCTATTTATATTAACAGAAAATATTTCACTCCTACTTTTCCTTTTGTTGTTGTTGTTGTTTTGTTTTGTCTGCAAGGATTATTTACAGGAAAGCCTAGGAAAGTTCCTACATCTACACCAGGAACCAAGAGACACATAAATGCAAATGCAGTTCTGAATCTGTAGCCCCACTCTATATATGGGTAGAAAGATTTATAAGAGATATTGACTTAAATGCAGATGAGAAAAGCTTCAGTTGCTGTAGGACTGCATTGAATGAAGAGATCACATTTTCTGTGGCTTCTGTGTCTGTCAGCAGCAGTACCACAATTAGGATATTTTAGGATGCCTTGAACATTGAACTCCAAGGACCCCAGAGGTTTTTTGCATCTTTACTCTGGGTTTGGATTTTGGATTCAGATCTGTTTCTTGAATTGGCCACCCCAAGGTTTTCTGAAGTCTGAAACACAGAACCAAGCTGGTGTTTAACTTCAGCCATTCTCTGTTGGTTGCTGTAGGTCTCTCTTAAAGGACTGTAGGAGGTGATCTTTCCTGTAGATAAAATACAGGAATTGACATAAGGCTATGCCATCCATCTCAGTCAAGTGAAGTAACTTTCTGTTTAAAAATCTTCTCTTTCACCTGAAGTATTACATTTCTGCTTACCCAGAAACTCACTATTATTGCTTGAATGAGCAGCAGTGTAATCCTCTGAGGTGCTGGTGTCCGAGGGGCCAGGAAGGCAATGAAAACTCCAACCAGTGTAGTGTGAAAGCTCCCAGGTAGAGCTGCCTGGGGACTTTGCAATATGAGCTGCACTGATTTTTCTTGCACCACAGAGTAAGGGATTACACTGCACTGCTCCTGCTGCAGGATGGGGATGAGGATGAAAACTGGTCATGGAGAGAAGAGCCCTATTGAGCTGAGTGAGGGGTATGAGTGTCCAAGGAGAGGGTAGTCTTTGCCAGACTGGCCCACATGTGCTGCCCCCTCTGTGGGGAAGTGTGGCAAACCTCAGTCAGCAGCAGCAGCGAAATGTCGCAAACCAGAAGAGGGAGGGAAGTGTATAGTCAGAATAAAAATATTAGCAAGTAGTGTTTCTTACCTCTGTCTTCCTTTCTCCTGGGAGGAAAAGGTAAAATAAGCCCCCAAAGTGCTTTGCTGTTCTGCCTGTGTGACCTGTGTTCCACTGCAGAGGTCAGAGGAGCCATGGTGGTGCAGCTGGGTGAGAAGTGGGAGTCACAGGTAATCCTCTTTGCACTTACTCTCCAGAGGATTTCAATTTCCAGGGTAGTCTGAGGTCTGCAATTTGAGAGTGATCCTGTAGGACAGCAACACTGAAAGGAATGTTGCAGTAGGTGGAGGGGTGCTGAGCTGTGGTGAGCCACCCCTGTACAGTGGCACTGAGGCACACAAAGACCCAGGGAGCTGCTGGCACTGGGATGTACAGCCCACTGTGTGGTGCACACCCCTCTTCAGGGACATCAGCGTCACAGCCATGTCCTGGTGGCTTTTCCATGCCCTCAGTGCATCTCCTTGCTTGTCTTCTGTTGAGGATTCTTCAAATGATGCTGTAAGAGCAAGTACCACTTCTCCCAGGCTTCTGTGTTGTTGTTGAAGCAGGTGATGTGTGGTGGAGTGGAGCATCTTCTCAAGTGAAATGCAGCCTGTTGTCAATGAAAGGCCAGATCTGGCTCTTCTCAGCCAAACCCTTTTTGTCAGAACTAGGAAGAACATCAGAAGCAGGCTCCAGAAATGTGGAATCCACTGTATGATTGTATTTGGTTACTTAATTCAGAATTCACTCCAAAACTAGAGAAGGTCATTTTCTGACCTTTTCAGCTGAGTAAAGCTGTAGGTGCCTGTTGTCTCTCTGGAAGGGTGTGTAAAAACTCTGTTCCTCTTGGTGCAAGAAGCCATGAATGATTATCTTTCAGGAGCAGAGCATCTCTCCTCCCAGAACAGCTGGGATTAGCTCAGTAGTGAATCCATAAGCTACATGGTTTGGTTTGTTTTTTTTTCCAGAAAACCCACTTTATTTTACACCAGGCATGAAGAAGATGTAGAGGGATAATCTCTCTGCTCCTTTTTCACCTCTGAAAAGTAACATCATTCAGGATGTGATTCTCCACTTGGGAATCCTTCTTACATAAAGTTGCTTATGGATTCTGGCTTTTCTACTTCATCCAAGGATTATACACACTTTGTCAGTTTTCACTGAGCTCTTTTCGCTTTTGGTATAAATACACAATTCCTATTCATGAGGGGAGAAAAAAGCAGCTTTAGTTATGCCTGTCCACGGCAAAACCTAATTTGATTATGTTGCATAATTTAACCTTTTAAAGGCATAACCTGACCTTTTATCAGGGGGAGCTGCTTTAATTAAGCTAAACCAGAAAAGACTGTGTCTTCTGTGCTTCTGAAAAGACAGAAGAATTTTGGAAATGCTTTACACTGCTTGGAATACAGGAGACAGCCAAGAGCCTGTGCTAAGAGATCTTGCTGAAAGAGGCATTTGTAGGAGAAAGTGAGGCTTCAAATGTGCCAGCAGTGGTGGCAGGGAAGCACCTTTCCATGTTGTCCTTGTAAGGGAGAAGATGATGCTTTTTAACCATTCTGCACTTAACAGGCTGAATGTGGAGATGAGGTTTTGCTTCTAAGCCTCCTCTAGTTCTCAAAGCACAGGGAGTTGTCCAGCCACATCAGAGCAACTTACTTGCAGCTGAATCAGAAATCTGTATGCAAAAATCTTATTCTTGGTAATTATTCAGAAGATCTTAACATTTCCTGTGGGAGAAATGGAGGTTTCTGTAAGCCTTCATAGATTTCTTCTTTTAAAACTGCTGTTGAAGACAGTTCCACAGATAAAATCTTTTATGTCTGTTTTTCACAAATCTGTATGTGTGAGAGAAATCAAGATAGAATCAAGATTATATGGAATGCTTCAGTAATACTACATACACATTTCATTGCTAAACTTTGTGTGTAGAAAGTGATTAGAAGTTTTAGAGTTAAGGTAAAAGAATAAAATATATTGGTTTGCATTAATGATTTATATCAAATAAGTGATCTGGTAATTAAGGTTGAAATGGTGCTTGAATTTAAATCTTAAATACTGGCATGCATAACTTCTCTTTCTATTTCCTAGGGTCAAAATTTCACTTATATAGTCTCAATCTTTAATTTTATTTAAAGTAGTGATTGAAGAATAACTGTTCTTTCATAATTTCTCCTTCTAAACTTGGAAGAAGCTGTTTAGAAATTATTCATAGTCTTTTGAAAATCCTGGCCACTTTAAAACATAGTTTCCAGTAGAATTTTCTCAGCATGTGAAAAAGGGCTCAGAATTTGTACCTTTGATCCCTCTAAATGCTCTGCTGTTGTTGCATAGACCACATACTAACCATAAAATAGAAGCCAGAGCCAGCTATCAGGTTCGGATACATGTATGCCTTTTCCCAACTTTTCTCAGTCAAAAATTAATAGTTTTACAAGCTCCCTACCTGTAAATGTCAAGGTGTCATTTGCATAGATTTCCAAGTTTTAATCTGTCCAAATTTAAACTTGGCCAGGACCTAACAGGTTTTCAACCTGAAACTCCAAATCCAATTTCTTGGCCCATATTTATTTTACAAGGAAGATGACCTTGATATGTATGTCAATATCCTAAGCTCTTAGTTTAGCTTTTGCTAAATAAATCGACAGAATTGTGTATTTCATTATAGCACAGTCCTGACCCAGTGCAACAGGAAAATTCCTAGAAAATTCAGTGGAGCCTGATTTTCATACACTGTAGTTTGAGACCTATGTAAGAAAGAGCCCTAAAACATTGTAGCTGATGCAAAATTAGAGAATTAGCCTTGCATTTGTTTTCCTAAGTTTTCACCCATTTAGTTGACATTTTTTAGTTTCCTAAATTGTCAAGAGTATTTTGATAATTCCTTTTGCTAAGACATGAGCAGAGGAAAAGTCTGGGTTGCGTCACTGAATATTTTCCCATTTGTGCTTCTGGACTTGAATAATCTAAGGCAAACTCACTATTTTCCTCTTCGTCATCTTCAGTGCAGCCAATGCAAAAGAGCTGAGATTAGGAAACTTCTTATGTGATAAGAACTCCAGCAATTATAATATTGGGTTTTCACTTCTTAATACTCCCTTCTATTTCCTGTGAACATCAACATACTCAACAATTTATGCCCCATTGAAAGTCCAGTATTTGATAGTTTAGACAGAAACTTTCTTTTTCTGCAATGTGCAGTTTCTCTTCCTATACTAGAATCTTTAAATACTCAGTTGGCAATTCCTATTATAGTTGATTATTTGGACCAGGCAAATTGCCAAATAAAAGGTTTGTAAATGATCTGCTTTATATTTGTGCGGTCCTCAAAGGACTGAAATTTGCTTTGGGGAAAAGCAAATGACCAAGTAATAACATTTTCTTTTTTTTAAAGCACTGCCAGAAACTTAATTTCAGAGAGCTTTTTATTATTAAATTTCCCAGCCTTCCTTTCAAGCACGTTATTAGGAACATGGTTCATTTATTTGGGAGAGGGAGGAAAGCACTGAAGAAGGGGGAGATAAAGGTGAAAAGCAAGCTCATTAATTCATATTGTGATCTAAGTGTAGAGTTCATGTTGGCAACAATTTCAGTTTTCTAATGTGCAGTCATTGTGAAAGACTGATTCTAACATGCAAACCTCAAAGAAGTGAGAAAATCGTTTCTCTTCTTTTTTTGGAGCTCATTTATATTGAAATTTTTAAGGCCTTTGGTATTTTCAAGTGGTTCTCCTAGAGCAGGTGAAAAAGACCTTTGCTCTTTAACAGAAGGAGCCAGAGAAATCAAGCTTTTGCTTGTTTTACTTACAAACTAGATGCAGCTTTGAGCACTGGGCTTGAGTTTGATGCTGTTAGAAAAGTGAAGTCTAGGTAATAGATATAACGCAACGAGGAACTGATCATTCTTCTGGGTTGTGGTCTGTAAATGTCTTTTTGTTTATTTCTATTCATGGCTTAGCAGTTGGCACCTAACTTTTACGAAGAGAGCATTTGTCTCCAGCCTACAAAATAAAGCTGTCCTGGAAGGGTGCGACAAAGGAGGTCAGTGCTGCTATTAGTTACATAATAAATGCTTTTTTTTCTTCTCAGTGAAAGGCAGAAATTCTGTGAGCCCACTTAAAGCATGGGGACAATCCAAAGCCTAAGTTTGTCCATGACAACTGAGAAAGCTGACTGGAAACTGGAACTTCCATTCCCCAGGAGAGCTGAACATTTTTTAATTTTCTGTCTTTCTACTTGGAAAAATTAGCATTCTATAATATGCTGGTTTAGGGGCATAGAAATATTTCAAGTTCAGTATTGTTCAAATTGACAAGAATGTTCCTGTTTCTTCTGTTTGTTTACCAAACCTAATCTGATTAAATTAATATTTTCAAGAGCAAACAGCTTTCTCAAGAAATGCCTTTGCTATTTGTTATCAGGGGATTGTGGACACATTTCTCTAAGCGAAGGCCATAATTTTCTGTCCATTCAATTTAACTACTCTTCTGCTTTTTCTGTGGACCATCCAAGCTGGAGATCTGAGCTGTTGACTGTCCCTCCCCAGCAGCTGTTTCTGTAGTGTGTGGGTCTTGTCAAGGAAAACACTGAATACGTTCCTGCTTTCCTTAGCACCATTGATGAGATGTTTCTGGCTTCTTGAAATCACTGTCAGGCACAGGGAGAGCTCTGAGGAGCCGTGTGCTCCTGGTGCTTTTAGAATTTGAGATCAGGAAAACTCTTCTATTCCACTTTACTTGCTTGAGCTCATTCCTCAAAACACTTGCTGCTGCCTTATTTATACGACTTTTTCAGGCCTCCTTGTTGCAGATTTTGTCTTTCACAGGGTTTAGTCTTTCTGGCAGCCTGATTAGTATTTTGCATGCTTATTCTCTCTGAGCATAACCCACGGGCAGTTACTGTGCTGCAAGACTAAGGACAGGGCTGCTCTACAATGAGTGGTCTTGTTCAATGGGAAAGGATGGATCTGCAATGGCAACTGGGTGGGGGCAGCAGTGCAGACGATGTACTTCTTACGAGTGGCTCATGGTGGGCTAGGAAAGTGTGACAGACAGCACAGGCCTGAAGGAATGCACCATACTCTTTTAGAAATCACAAAGATAGTAACAATCAGCTGGGGGGAGGCAGCTGGAGCAAGGCAGAATAGGCACATTTTGCTTTCCTGTCTCAAAAGAGGTTCTGTGGGGTAGAGCAGGTACAAGCTGTCAGGTGTACCTTCAGGTGTTTGGGGGATGCAGTGTTACAGCATTAGTGTGAAAAGTGAAAAAGCTATTGGCACTTTTGCAAGAAATGGAGGGGAAAAACCTTGTCACCACTATTCAACAACGCTAAAAAATCCCAAACAAAACAATTTTTGTGAAAGTTTGCTCTAGAGAAACACAGAGAAAAGTTTTGGAAAACAATCTGGTGCCAATATGTAGCGTATATGTAGTAGTTTTTTTACTGTAAATCGGGTCCTGTTGCATAATTTTTTCCTCTGACCTTCACTTTTCTATGAACTTTGCAAACCCCATATAAGATGATGGGATTCTGATGGGGAAACATTTCCAGAAATCTTCTGCTAGGCTTCTTTTTTATTTTCTTCTTAAACCTATAGCTGTGTATCTTTTAGCATAATGTGGACTGTTTGGACTGTTTAATTTGCCTGGTATGTCCTTCTTGTCCTGGTGTTGCTAGAGTAAAAAGTGAGGTTGTTTAGTCCTGTTGCATCAGAACATTGCCTTGCTGGTTTTTGCAGCCTATTTCTGGGGCTGTTCTGGTTGGAAGGACTCTTTCTGGAACATGGTTGGCATTGTCAATAGTATTTCAAAGGAAGAGCTCTCAAAGGAGCATTTACCACGAAAATCAATCTTCCTTCACTCTTCTGAGTATACATCACCTGATGTGTTTACTCTTTTCATGGCTGATGGTTTGCAGACATCCCATATTCTACAAATATACTTCTCCCTACACAGCTCCTCCATCTGACAACGTCACAGTTTATAGCAGAAAGTCTTGTTATTAGTCCCAAAGCTTCTGACCTTGCACACTCCTATTAAATTTCATCCCATTTCTATTACCCTTCCAGATAATCCAGCCCCTGCTCTGTGAACCCCCAACTCTCCCTCCAGACATGTAGGTCTCAGGGAATCTATTTGTTTGTTTTTATACTTTTGTGCCAGTCATTAATACAAGTATTAAGTGAGATTGGTCTCAACCCCCGAGGGTTTTTCATTATTAACCTTCCTGAAGTTTAACAATTCCCTTCCTGCCACATGCTCCTCTAACAGGCTATAGCTAAGGGGAGGGCAAGCCTGCCCTGGCCCCTGTGACCCCTTTCAGCAGATGCCTTTGGGGCACAGGGCAGGCTGCCCTTTCCCTGATCGCCACTGGGAAGCCTTGGAGGAGGAGCTGCTGGAGCAGAGCTGACAAGTTCACATGGTGAGCTCTGCCTCTGCAGCCAGGAGAGGCATAGAGACACAGCCAGCCTTTGGAGATGGCAGGGGGATATATGAAAGGGCAGCAAGAAAGGCCTTGTAGAATTTTCTTTGATCCAGGAAATGAGCAGGTATTGCTCAGCTGAAAGCCTGGCTGGAGGAAAGGGCCTGCCCTGCCAGGGCCCCGAGGCTGGGGGAGAGATTTATTTGCAGTCCCCTTTGCTTTCACTCTTTCACTCAGCAGAGATGAGGACAGATATTTCTTCTGTTAATAGAGTTTACTGCTCCAGCTGGCATTCGAACAAAACCGCCTTTCTGAGATGCTGAGGTACTCCACTCAGGCAATAGATCTCAGCACTTAATCCTAAAACCTCCTATTGATTTGAGGTCTGCTAGAGTTACAAAAGAATAAAAAAAATAAAGTAGAAAGCTGAGAAACAACCTCCCTTTCACCAGGTGGTACAACATAAGGCATTGTACTAAATCTGACTAAAGGTGTTTTTAGCAACACAGAACTTGCAGAGTCTTGCAGTGCCAAATGTGTGAGTCTAGTGTGTTGAATTTGTTAGTTTATTGATGATTGCACACATTTAGTCTTTTGGAAGAATAAATTACTCAGTATAACAATACACAGTAATGATAGCCTTTTCTGACTTTGTGTGGTCAGAAATGATGTATAGAGACAAAATGCTAAACACCATGTTTTGTGGACAATAATTGTTAGGAGTAAAGTGTGTTTTCTTTTGTTACAACACTTACGAACATGTCAAAGTTGAGATACCATACTGATGTTTGTGCTGATACTTAGCACTTTGCATGTTCACAGCCCTGTACAAACATTAATGAACCAATGTAAACAATCATTTTCATCATGTGGCTTAATATAATAAGGCATTGTGAACCTTGTTTTGCCTCTGTATGCACAAGGGATTGTAATTTACGCTCCTTTCCATGCGCAATGAAGGCTATTCCTGTCATCTACCCTCTCACAATCATCCTTTTCCTGTGCAGTTCCCACTGAAGGGGGGGACAGGGCTCTAAAGAGCCTGGGCCATAATTTGGTTGGCTCTCTTCCAGCTTTCTAGATGGTGCCAGTTTGCTCCAGGCTTCCTCTGTGCTATATCATTGCAAATCCCTTTTTGAGGGGTGTCGTTTCCCCCACATCTGGAATTACCTCTCTCACTGCACTGCCAGGAATAAAAGCCCACCTGCATTTCAAAAGTGCATGTCTGCTACATTGTCTTATAAATTTGTCAGCAGGAAAGCACTGCCTGCATTGTGCTATTTTTTAAAATTTATTTTCTTTTAGAATGTTAGTTACCCTTTTGCTTCAAGCTAGGAGTATGTGCATCTATTTTGCCAGCATGATTTCAAAGAGCTGTATTTCAGATATTAAGTGTGCACTCTCAGGACTTGCAAGAGCTCGAGCAAGTAAATTAGCAGACCAGAATGAAGTCAAGTGAAGTACTGAAGGGCTCCAGATACTTTAGGATTACAGCAGAAAGCATAATATGAGGGCCAGCTCTCTCCCAGTTGTTGAAAGTGTGCTTGGAGAGAGGTGAGAAGACACCAGCCTCTACCAGCTGGTGCTAACTTCCACAGCACTGATTACAAGCTGAAGAAATCTTTACTGGTGGTATCTCCATATCATACCCAGCTGTGAGCAGGGAATTGCCTTTGTAGCCAAACTGGCCATGTCCTGTGAAACCAGAGGATTTATTGACTTCATGGCATCATCAGGCTCTTTTGCCTCCAGGAATGGTTAGCCTCTTTGCACAAAAGGTTAAGGTGAAAGGTGTGGGTGTTAATGTTATTTATGCTGTTAGTGGACTACAGAGTTCCACACTGGCCATGTCCTGTGAAACCACAGGATTTATTGACTTCATGGCAAGATCAGGCTCTTTTGACTCCAGGAATGGTTAGCCTCTTTGCACAAAAGGTTAAGGTGAAAGGTGTGGGTGTTAATGTTATTTATGCTGTTAGTGGACTACAGAGTTCCACACTGGCTAAAATGTGATGAATTGAGCAGAAATAATTGAAGTCTGTGTCCTGCACAGTGTTGAGGGGAGACATGCACCTGACAGCTGATACAGTTAAGCATTTGCAGCTTAAAGGTGCATATCCTCTGTGCTTCTTGGGGAGCAAACAGGAGTTGAATTATTCACGTTATTCAGTGCAGATGTCTGGCTTTTAGTCTCATCATTCATCATTGCTCAGCAAACACCTGTGTTCATACATTGCATCATAAATACTGCAAAATGAATTGTGAATTTTATGCTCCTTGAATAGAACTCGGACTCACAGCCACACAATAAGATGCACAATGACCATGCTGTATTACTTGTTAAGTATATATTGGAGAATGATGGTTGAACCCAGTTATTTCTGGATATATGAGAGATATATTTCTGGATTTTTTTTTTTTTTTTATACTTAATACACCCTGGGCCAGCAGGGGATTGTGCTCTGTTGGGCTAGACTTAGGCATGCCAAAATCATGTCTGTGATGAGACTCCCTGTAATGCTATTTTTAAATTTATTGATTGAAGGGGCTAAAGTAGGTCTGTAATTTGTTTTATCTTGTAATTTTGAAAGCATCAACTTTAAGAAGTCTCATTCATATTGATAGCCACAGTGATGAGCTCAGGAACTGAATGTAGGGCCAGACAAGAATTCCGCAGGTCAAAGGTACAAACCTTGTAAAAAATCCTGAATTATTCTGGCCTTTCTTGGGAAGAAAGGTAAAGAAAAACTCCATATCTACTTGGACAAAGAACTGCTTTCAAAACATACCTTAAGAAGTGGACAAAAAGCTTAAAGCAAATGAAAAACACAGCTTTATTGTTGCCGTTAGGAAAAACGAGGATAAAATTAAATTGCTGCGCTGGTTTAAATCTTGCAAAATAGGTGAAAAGAGTAGTACCTTATGTATATCAGTTCATCAGTCATAAGAAACTGGCTGGTCAAGTCACTAGAGTAAAAGGACTCTAAAATAAGTTGAAAGAGACCTCCAGGAGGTCATCTAGTACAGTCCCTTGTTCAGAGCAGGTCTGATTAGATCAGGTTTCTGTGTCAGGGCTGTGTCCACTCAAATCTTGAATATCTCCAAAGAGGGAGATCTGCAGCTCCTCTGGGCAAGCTGCAGTATTTGACCACCTTGTCTTAAAAAACCTTGTCTTAAAAAATGTTTTCTTAAAAAAGGTTCAACAGAACTGTATTGCAGTGGCTGGGGACAGATAACAAGAACTGTTGATGGAGTGTGAGCCACCACTTCAAGAGATTTCCACCAGTCTGGAAATGACTGACCGGTGTGTACTGGTGTGTTCTGCTAAGCCATACCATAAACCACCACCAGCAGCCACTAGTGACGTGCTGACGAAAAAAGAAAATGACACTTGAAAGTTATTGGCTCAGGAATTTCCAGAGTGGGTTTTTTTAAATGTAGCTCAAGTCCCACTAGAGGTGAAATCAAAGTGGAGCAGGTACAAAGCAGGGCTGTGAAAATGATTGATTATGGGCAATAGGGAGGAATAAGAGTGTTTGGCTGTTCAGAGAAGTCAAATGAAGTCTTTGAAAGGCTTCTTACTGCTCTCTGTAAGTTCATTACTGCTAATAGGTATAATGGGAAGAAATAGATGAAGACTGTTAATTAGAAAAAGGTTTTAAACAAGAGCATGGTGAGGCCTTGGAGCAGCTTTCAGAAGGAGCAGTTGTAAAAATACATGAAACAGAAACAAAACCAAACGGACTTTGACATGGAGGTCTGCAGGGGCAGTCTTTTGCTCAATATTCAATTTGTGATTTCAGGGTAGACATTGTGTTCGGGGGTAATTTGCCTGGCATTTCAGTACGTATGGTAGCATTTTAGTTGTGCCTGTCACGCTCTGTTATTTCCTGAGCACAGGAGGAGTAACAGCGTGTCTGCAATTTGCTTGGCAAATCCCAGGTGCTCCCCAGTGCCTGCACCTTGCATGCATGTGGAAGGGCTTGGCAAATCACGCAAAGGTCGCAGTGCAGGAAGCCCACGTTAGGCTAGGGACTTTGCTGGTGTTTCAGTTCACTGGGAATGATCTTTGTCTGTACATTTCTGCTGAGGAAGTCCAAAATAAAAATATGTTAGTCCATAATAAGAGACATTTGTGAAAGAGACTGAAGAATTTGTACTCAGTGTGTATGCTGGGCCCCTATGCTTTCCAACTCAGAGTATTTTTCCATGACTAAACAAAATAGCCATTTCCTTAGAATAGTGACTGAATTTTTTTCAATTGTATGTTTTATATGGCATAATTATATGCCCTTACAAGCAATTTAAGCCAAATTATGCAATTGAAAGTTTAGCTAGTGCTTTTTAATCCACTTAAGAGTTTTGTTTTTGATAGCCTGGTAGTGAAGCAAACTAAATTAAAGTGAATTCCACATGAAAGATGGTTCTAGTATTTGTGATTGTGAGGTAATGACTTGAAATTCTCCATAGTTGCAGCATTTCTGTATTTTATATTTAATTTTAAAACTGTTATGTATTTAGTGGCCATAAATGGAACAGGGTAATATGAGAGAATTGATGAAACAGATATTTGACTGGAAAATAACAGGTTAATGTTAAATGTATCTGTAACAATGAGAAGGCTTAGGCAAAATGCAGAAATATCAATAAGCAAATAGTAAGAGGCAATGGATGACCTGTGAGATCAAAATAAGGAAAAGAATGGAAATAATAAAGAATAGTGAAGATGCTTATTTTGGAACAGGAAAGTATTAAGGAAGTTATCAAAAGAATAGTTTCTATTCCAGTGTTTAAAATTCAAAAAGAGAGATTAGAAAATAGCAGTGCTGATGAGAAATTGAATGATCAATGGTTTGGAAAGGCATATGCTACTAAAAAAGAAAACAGAAGCTTCCTGTCTAAAAGGGGATGTCTGCCAGATAATCAGCTGATGTTTGCATCAAGGTCAGTCACCAACAGTGACTGCAGCATCTCTAAGTTTTTGGACAAGAAAAGTGTTTGAACTAGATTGATCCGTAAGAGTATTTACGCTGAATTCATGGAACTGCAGACTAAGTTGTATGAGCCCCTGTTGTGTTGGTTTAGATCAGGTTTTGCCTAGCAAAGTTCAGCATTATTGTATTTTTTGTCACTGGGAGTTTTTATTTATGTGCAAAGCTAAAAATAATGGCATATGTAGTGCATTTCAAATGTCACCTTTTAGCACAAGCACAGACTTTCAACTCTGCTGACCACTGAGCTTCTGAGATTATTTGTTGGGATGAATGACCCTATCCAAAGCACAGATTGGATAAATCCATGCAAATTTGCCAGCTTCTGGAACAAAACTTTCATCAATTTCTTGTAGCGTTTTGCATATAATTGCATGTATGATCACAGCTATTATTGTGGCTTTTTCTAAGTGGTTTTTGTGCTGCCAACGTGAATGAGTGTTTGATGTCTGGAGAAGGGAGTGTTTTTGCAAATGAAATCTGGAGGTTTTGCATCACCGTACTGGGAAAAGCTGAAAGCAAGGTGATCAACCACACTGCAGCTTTCATGTGCCAGCTTTCATCCTGGCACCAATACATTTCAACATGAGGGAGAGAACTTTTTTATGGGGAAGAGATGCAGATTTTCTCAAGCTAATCAGCTGAGTTTGTATATTCATTAATAATTGTTGCAATCCACTTGAGAACTTGCCCAGATTTAGTCAGACCTGTAACAGAAATCAAGGTATTGCTTAAAGGTCTATTGAAGAAATTTCCCTGTCCAAGTTCCCTTTGGAGTTAGCTCGAAATCTACAGTCCTTGGTCCAGCAAAACTTAATTATTGTTTGAGTAAGAATTCCAGCATTTTGCTCCATAACTTCAAGAGATGTTAGGGTTTTTAGAAAACAACTGAAGTGCATTGTTATGGTAAGTGTTTTGGTATAATGACAGTACACCAAGATCTACATTTAATTTAAAATCAGTTTTTTAGTTTTAATATTATTGATTCCAAAAGTCATTAGGTTTGATACAAGCCTTTTTTTTACCCATTACCAATACTTGAATAGCAGTTGCTGTTCACATTTTATGGATGGAGAGAATGATGTGTTTGTTGTTCTTTGATAAGAAATAAAGTTCTGATTCATATCAGAACACTAACTTTGTGGATGCAAGTTTATAAAAATTTCTTTTTTAGGAACTACTTAATTCCTTATTTTTCAATTATTATTTCTGAAATATGTTTTATGTTCAAGATATAGTTCCAGAACTGAATTAAATGTCTTTGAGTCCAAAGAAATATGCTAAAAGAAAATATTTGTTTGGGCACCAAAAACTTGATCCAAATGTTGGTGTCAACATGCTTTTGATTAGGTCAGTATGTAACATCTTTGTAGTTACACCTTAAATTTAAATGGCTTGGAAAGCTGGAGTACTATTTTTAGGAAACAAATAAAACTTTTTAGACAATAGATTTTATTAATGTATATTAAACTTAAGTATAAGTAGGAAGATCAGTTAGAGCATATAGAGTGGGGGTGTTTGGGAAGCAGGAATACAGTCCTATCAGAGAAATAACATGTGCATCGCAGAAATATAGACTAAAACAGAGTTTAATGTTACAGTATTTTTATTTGTTGTCGAAAGAAATAAATCCTTTTATGTCAGCATAGGTGGAAGAAACCAACTCATGGAATCTCTTCTGGGCTCAAAGGAGAGCGTTAGTTTTAGTAAGAAATTTTTGGTAAAGCCCAGATGCTGTAGATTTCTATTGGGATTACAGTAGAAAGCAGAAATTTTGAAGGAGAGCTATAGGGATGTTCCTTACCCTTTATAGGGAAAGTTTTTCTGCGGATATAGATTATCATGCAAACAGAAATGACTCTTTTCTTTTTTACCTCAGTGGATATTGGCATTGTTAGTGTGAAAAGCATGTATGTATAAAAATCTGGAAGCTGGAAACCTTCCTTTGTGCATTTAGAAATCTGTAGCAGTGCAGGTTTGCCATGCCTGTGCAAAATGTGAGTAAAGAAATATTTTTTTAGTAATAAATTAGTTACAGCCTGTTTACTGAAGCACATTCTTATATCTTGTAGCCTCACTCAGCTATGTCAGATATTTCTATGAAGAGTTAACCATTTGATCAATTAATGGCTTCAAAAAGCAAACCAAGAAGAACACCTACAGTTTTTGTGTTGTTTTCCCCTTTCCCAGCTCAGTAAAAACAACTTTTCCTGATTTCCTGAGGTTGGCAAAGGCTTTTCAACAGCTCTCTCTAAATCATTGAGAGTATTATATTTCAGCTTCCTGGAGGAAAATGAGCATGGTCTGAGTCAAGGCAGTAGTTTTAAGTGGTCCTCAGGGGCATAGCATCAAATTGCACTGTTGGTGCAATTTTTCTGTCATCATATGAAGGCAGCAGCTGTTGCATCAATGGAATTTTTAGATTAGGAAATTCTTGAGGCCAAATCCTGCCCTTGTTTCTATGGCCAGCTTGAAGCAGAACTTGTCCAGTGTGCAGGAGTGAAGACCAAGGCATGAAGTGCTATGAAAAGTCAGGTCTGGGAAGGCTGTGAAGCCAAACCATGTGTACATGATTGCTTGTGTTGAGTAGGAGCAGATGCAGAAGTGCCAGTCAGCTTTTTGTTGGAGAAGAGTAAAATTTGAAGTCTTGGTTCTTCCTTAAAGAAGTTCACCCTGGGCCAGAATTATTATTACAAGCAGCATGTAAGTAACAGACCTGTGTCAACAGTGGAGCTGGATCTCCTGGAAATTACATTTGTTCCCAAAGCTCACTTTAGTTGGAGAAGCTTTTCTTAGCAGCTTTTTTTCCCCCTCCAACTGGTTTGCAAGTTCAGATTTTCCAGGTTCTTGAAGACTCAAGAAGTGCTTATCACTTGCTGTCAGCAGGATGGCAGACCTGTGTGTCTGTGTCCCCCAGAGCCTTCACTGGCACTCGCTGGCTTTTTTGGGTTTCCCAGGGCTTCGCTCATGCAGGAGTGGGCACTGGTGTCACATTGTGACCGTGGACAGTGTAAAGCCTTGGGAAGCTGTTTGTCCATGTTTGGTGTCGGGGACAGAGCTGTCCCAGGGCAGCAAGGCTGAGCTCCTCAGAGCACATTTCTATTTCTCGTGCTAAAATGTGTTTCTGAATACTAATTACCATTTACAACTATTTTTATGTCTGCTTAAGAACTTAGCTCAAGGGGAGAAAAAAAAATTATGGTAATAGTTTCAAAAGACCACAAAGGCCACATTTTTTAGCAAAGCATTTTGCTTGCTTTACATTAAACATGCCCTCAAGTTCCATATTTATTTTTAATATATTACTCCTACATCTTCTCTTCCCCCATAGTGATTTTCCCTTGCTGAATAAGAGCCACTCAGCTTTCCCTATCCCAAACAGAGCTGTCAATCTTAAAGTTTAAATTGGCATCATCCTTTCCCAGCCCCAGCTGCCCTTGACTTTCTTCAAGTTTTTGTCAGTATGATCTAAGCATAGTGCACTTGTACCCATATATTTTAAAATATATACTGGGTTTGTTTCTTTTAGGTAGTACCCAGTCTATCACAATGGTCAAAATTGTTTCTGGCATCCATGGAGATAATTATAATATGTCATAATGTTGTGAATAGTGTATTGTATTAATATCCTTACATCACATGGAGAATTCAAGATATGAAAAATTGTTCCAGATAGTCAGGAATCTAAAGATTGTTTTTCTATACTCTTTAGCATGATTGATTAACAAACTTAGCTTAGAAGAGAAATATCCCTATGAAGCTTTTCTGGATTTATTTTGACTGCAAATGAGACCTGTTTCAAATTTTGAGCTGCGATGAAATGCATTTAACAAGGGTTATGGTATGATCAGTGGCAAAGCTATTAGAGAGAATTTCTTGCTATTTTTAAGGCTACACTGTTCCTTCTTCCTTCATCCCAGTGATTTTTATTTATTTTTTCTTCTTCCCCAAATATCTTTTTCTGTTTTGACAAGTTTTCTTGTTCAAATTTGTATTTTATTTTAAATCTTCAAAGCAAAAGACATCATTGCCATGGTGGATTGTAATACATGATATTTGTAACTGAACTTTTGGTCCACTGTGAGAGTTCTCTGTTATGGAAGCTGCCAAGACCCCAGTGTGAATGCAGCATGGGTCTATGTATTTAGAATTTGGACATCATGTATATGTAGTAAAAGCCTGAATTTTGATATGGTATGGATTATGTATTAAAAAGAAATTGGCATATTCAAACACATTTTATGATTTAAGGGATAAATAACATGTATTTCGTATAACAGTATCAAAGATGCTCTATGCCAAAGAGTATTCAGACAGTTTCCTGCAAAAGTTGGAGTTTGAATGAATAAGCTGTTAACTTTATTACCTTCAAGCCTTTGTATCTCTAAGTACCACAATATCAGAGTTTCTGCCATAAAAATATGCAGTGTCTGACTGCAATACATATTGCGAACTGTTTAGTTGTAATATTTTGTTAATGAAACGTGGGTTTTTCCTGTATTTAGCTTCTGTTTGATAGTTCTATTTCAAAGAACACTAAACTCAAGAATTTATCTAATTTTATGCACTCCCAATAAAGGAAGTTGGACTGGATGACATCTAGAGGCTCCTTCCAACCAATATTTCTATCACTGTTTGATTATTAAAGATACCACTATTAAGTACTTGCAGCCTTGCAATTGTCACCTTTGACAGAGAGAGAGTAACAGATGCTTATAGTTTAATTTTATTCTTTTAAGAAGGAAAGTTTTTTAGAAGAAAAATGAAGCCAAGACACAGCAATGTCAAATGCAGTAATGGCCCTACCCTTACCCAACTCTCAGTGAGCATGTAAAGGCCTTAGTGGAGTTTGCTAGTTAACTCATTTAAGTTGTGAAATTCTTTGTAATATAAACAATATTGGTTTGTGGTTCCTATGAAGTTTAGTCTGAAAGGGAATATGCTGGAGACTGTACCTCATAAAGAGCTTGTATCCCGTGTTACAGATGCTCATCTTAGGTGGGACAGAAGCAATTCTGAGAGTCAGAACAAGCAAGTTTTAGTTTTGGCCATTTTCCCTTCACCTTGGGGGCAGTGCAGTTCAAGTCATAAAGTGCTTTTGCTGAGACTGAGCTTTCCAGTTGCATATCAGTATTCCAGCTGGAGTTCTTATTTTTTTTCCTGAATCCTTGGGTTCACTCCATTTTTTCATTTAACTCTGGTAATCAAAAAAGGAATGATCATCAAGCCACCTAAATTATATCCACACTCCTGTGTAGTTTATTGCGCTAAGTAACTCTTTGTTTGTTTGATTTGTTTTACAGGTAAGTAGCGCTTAGAACTGGATAGTCAACAATTTATGGTAAGTATATTTTGTAATTAGAAAAACTAAAATTAAACTCCTGTTTTGTTCTTTAAAGGGAATAGACAAAGTAGGGGGTTAATCATACAATAGCATTTGTTTCAGATGCTAATCAGAATGTTTGAAGATGTCATTGGGTTTATATTTTTCTCCTTGAAGTGTTATTCATCTGTTAGAGGAAGAAATAAATACAAATACTCTTGGCAATATTTCAGGGAAGTTGAGCAAACAATATTTACTTTAAACACAGTAAACAAATGAAGGTTTATTTTTTATTCTCAACTCCTTTCAGTTATAGTAATCTTGGAAGTTGTTTTAACTAAATTAAAATCTCACACACAAATGCAGTGTGTAAACTTTAGTGTCCCTATAACTTTTTCTGCCACAGGATAACTAAGGCTCTAATGCTTATCCAGTCTTTGGCTTGATGAAAATACTATTAACACTGAGTTCTTATTTATGCAGTATAATGAACAGATCTTAGATCTTGCTTCCTAAAATATGCCTGTGTCAGTTCCCTTCCCCTTCAGCTGGGGAAATAATCACAGAATAGTTGCAAGGGACCTCTGGAGACCATGTAGTCCAAGCCAATAGTAGTGAAGTGACCCTAATAGTAGCAATAGTGTGAAAAGATATCCTCAGCCACTCTCAGGGCTCTGACAAGGCTTGCCATCCTCTGTGGGTGCACAGGTGTTATAAAATAAATCCAGTTTTTCTGGTGTACATCACTGCTCTCATTATTTTAAAGTCTTAGTATGGTACTCAGTTGCTGCCCAAGCAAACTTTAAAATTCAAATGTTCATTTTTAGCTTTTTAACTTCCCAGCCTCTCCAGAAGCAGTTGTTATACTGTTAATATACTGTGAAAGGTGTTACAGCTTTGCACTGCAGTGTTGGGAATTAATAAGTGTACATGGCACATTTTTTCTTGTGGTAAGACTGATAGGCTCTCCGCACTTGACACTGATGCTGTTTGAGCACTTGATCCTCTTAGAAAGTGACTGTGTTTTCCTCCCTGTAGTTTTAACTTTGTAGAAGTTTTTTATTTTGTTGTCACTCAACTCCATAGAATTCTTACTTGATGGGGGGTTTTTTGTTTGGTTTGTTTTGTTTTTTTAATAAGATTTTTTCCTTTCTTCTCTTCACAGGTGGATTTTTTTTTTTCTTGGGGACATTTTTATTTTGAATTCATATTGTTCTCTTTAACTGATCACACAACTCGCTCATCCTTAGTCACGGAGGATTTTTCTTTCAACTTCGCCGTGCATTAATGACACCAGTAAGTTTATGACCTAGTCTATGTTTGTTTTAAATTTTAGTAATTCAGTTGTGTTTTTTATAACAGTGCCCTAATTATCTGATCTTCTTTGACTAAGCTTTTCTCATTTTCCCATGACATCTTCTCCAGAGGTTTACTTGTGCTGCCTGCTTTCTGTCATCTTTTGTAAACTGTTCTGCCACAGGATTATTGCTCTACATCAGCTAACACTTTTTTCTCTGAGATTTTTTTTAAAAAATGCATATTTTTGTATGCACATGCAAAAGTGAGGTAGATGTGAAGTCACATTTAAACACGGGCTGACAGAGCAATAAAATATGTCCACTAAAACTGTCTAGACCCACATCTGCATATGGAGTTGCATCTTCTTTGCAGAGGCCAACTCTGAATTTCTTCTGCCCTTTGAGACACCATTATCACCTTGCATCAGTGTTCTATCTCCTGCCTGCTAAGTTGGTTACATTGTTGTTTTTCCAAAAATTTAATTTTTTGAAGGTGGGTTACAGGGCTGGTTTAGACAAATAGGAAGGAAGAATGCATGCTTTTCATTTGTGTTTTCATTTGTCCTGTCTCTCAGAAGTGAGGAGGGGAGTCTTGCAGTTCTTCCTGGCAGACTCAGCTCATGGTTCCCCTTTAGGAAAGGATTTCAAGAGGTGATTTCCTACTCTAGAGCCACATGTTGGGCCTGGAGTTAAGAAAATCTAAAAGGATCTGCTGACTAGGATTTGGCTATCCCAGTTCAAGCCACTAGCAGTTTTTTTGCAGAAAAAGTTACCTCTGAACAGCAGAGGTAACAAAAATCTCCCTAGTCATCCTGCTAATTCACTATTTCTCTTGTGGAGTCTTTTAATGTACTTTTTACATAACTTTCAATATGTTCTCCTAAGATTGTATGTATGTCTTGCATATCTTCCACCTTTTATCCAGAAATATCCAGAAATACTTCACCTTTCACTCCAGAAATGGAGTATATCATATATGCTTCTCGTACTGCAAAAACAGTAAGTCTTTTGGTTAAAGTGAGAACTGAAATGTTATCACAAGACACTCTGAAAAAATATGAGGCATCTCTTTAAAATAATATCCCTTATTCTTGAAGTGTCAAATAATTTTTTGTGCAATTTTTCCAGAGACTGGTTATTTAGACTGAGATAAAATTAATGAAAATTAAAATTTTCTCATATGTGAGAAATTTCTTGCATCTTCAGCTGTGTTTTATTGTGGCTAATGGTCTCAAAGGCAATGCTTTACATGCATGAAACTTTCTAGAAAAGTGACTAGTGAGTACACCTATGAGATTTATGACAATACTTCTAGAGGTCGTTTTTCTTATTTGCTTTTACCTGGGATTTGCTATGCTGAAGCACTTGAAAATAAGCTATTTCTTCAAAGAAACTGATGAAGATTTGTGCTCTAAAGATGGGGGTTTTAACCTCCTGTTCTGGATGAGCCTGTTTATTAAAAACAGCTTAACAGAAAGATCATCTTCTGGTAATCTGTTGACTGTGGTTTGGTTTGGGCACTGTTGGGCATCTTCCCGGATGGGCTTTCTGACAGTATTGGAAAGGGAAGTCTGTTCTCATTTCCACTGGCAGCAAGCTGCAGCATGATAAATTAGTTTCACTATAAAATTTCAGGCACTGTTTCTTTGTTGTTTTTCCTTTGGTACCTCTTTTGCTCTTGTACTCTTAATTTTGAAGCAACACAAAATTCTGGTCAGAAAATAGGCTTTACATTTCCTAAAGTCATCAGCATTGCAAAAAGATTTGTAATACAGCAATCATCAGCTGAAATGGTGGCACTCTTCCTTTGTCTCAGCAATTGTACAATACTTCCCTTTTATAGGCAGTCAAGATTAGCTCTCCTATTGGCTTTAGATGGTAGGGATTTACTCTCATATAGCACCAATATCATAAGCAATAGAGATAATTACACTGGAACCAATGCATCTAAGTAAAGCAGTTAGATTATGTATTTATTAAAATAATAATAAAATATCAGTTCATCTCTGTTTGACTCCATCTTAACCTGCACCTGTCATATTCACCATTTTATAACTCTTTCATTACTGTGTTTCTCTCAGTGAAGGAAAGAATAAGAACTGTGCATGACTGAGAGATGCATCTGAGACTTTCAGTTCTCAATGAGTTACCCTGCTACATTTCCATCTTATGGTGCTTCTAAATGTTTTTATGCTAGCTGCCTTATTGGAATATGGAAGATGAAAATTTAGGTGCTGTCTTGATAATGTGAAAGGTATGCTTCACTTTCACTAGGCTTTCTAAAAGCTTTGGAAAAGAATGATAGCAAAAGGGATATTTTATATAGCAAAAAGACATGGCACTAATTTCTTCCATCCAAAAATGTAAAATCTTTGCTTTGTGTCAGAGGATAACTACCTGAGTGTTTGACTTGCCAAAAAAGTTGAAGGGATTGATGGAAGATTTTATGGTTCAGTAGCTGTTGAAATGTAACAGGTAACTGATGCTGTTTTGGTTGTTTCCTACTATTTCTTTAACATCCTTTAAAACAAACCCTCTTTTTAACTTTTCTAAACATTAAAACTTGCATCAAGCAATAAATTTGTTGATTGGTTTCCTGAGAGTGGAAGGGTCTCAATCTGATATTGTTTAAATTTCCAGTTTCCAGGGTGAAGGAGCATTTATAGAACAGCACAAGAGGCAATTTCACTGCTTTGCTTTGTCACTGTGCCTCAGGAGGAAGATCTGAGGGACCACATCTGGATTTACGAGAGGATGTCCTCTTTTTGTGCTTTTCATCCCTTTTCCTGTCTGCAGGCCCTTTCCACAGTGTTGCAAATTAACACTAACTTCTGGGGGGGCTTTGAAGATGTTGGGTGCTCGCCTACAGTCTGGGCTGACACTGCCAAGATAATGTCCTGAGCAATCAGGTGCTGCTAAATTGTGATGATCAGAATGGTTTGTTGGACAAATTCATAGTCGTGGCTTATGGAGGAATTTCTGTTCCTGTTACAATTTTTTTCTGAGCTTTTATTATTTTCTATGTAATGCTTTCACAACAACAGCCATTTTATTAACTTGACTTTGAAGCTGAAAAGCTACAAACTAGAGGCAGCTTAAGTGATGTTTATGCCCCTTAGAGCAGGGAGGGGTGGTTACCTGGGCCCTGGCCCTGCTACTGTGTGGGTCCTCTCCTCTACATCCAGACCATTCTGAATGTGGGCAAGAGCAGGATCTCATCCTTCAGCTAAGCAGCACAATCTGGTTGTGAGCAGGGATGCTGATGCCCCTGATATGCTGCCATGCCTGGGATCCCATGCCTGTAATTCAGTGAGTGACTAATAGGGAAATCTGGCATATTTTTTTGACAGTAAAAAATCACAGGATCTTGTAGAGGCAAACAAGGCAGTTTCAGTGGAGCTGTGCCTGCTGAGATATTAAGCTGTGATAAAACACAGTCTGAAAATAATTTAGCTCTTTTGGAAGGAAACAATTCAGAGTATATATGCTTAAAGTCCTTGCGGGTTTAGTCATTGTCTGATGTAACTACAACAAAAATTCAAATCCTATTCCTATGATGAGCTTCCATGTAGTTATCACTGAGACATGGTCATTTGTCAAAACTGAATGGATCACAAAAAATGAGTGTCTCAACAACTGCATCTATATTCATGTTTTAATTCAGATCAGGATGCTCCTCTGAAGTGAATTTCCTAGTTGGTCCCCTTTGATTGGTCTTGGTTGAACAGCAGTACACGAAGAATGTGAAGTTGATGTTTTTTTTTTTAGAGACTAAACTAGAGGATGTGCTCAGGGAGTCTTGAATGCACACCAGGTACGTGTGAGCTTCAGGACAAGGCATCAAAGCAGAGCTAGTCTGAAGTTTGAACAGAGAAACAGCAAAATCTGAAATACATAGAGTAGGGATGACAGATCCTCAGCAGTGTATTTTGGTATATAGATCAGTTCCTATTTGCCTGTAATAGTGCTTAGTACTGGTAAAAATACCACAGAAATGTGTGTTATTCTGCACGTTGGAAAGTGAGTCTTAGTATGTGAGGAATGTCAAAGCTGAGAATTTGGAATGGATGTTTCTGCCCAGTTTTAAAATGTATTTATGCATATTTAGCATTTCTTCTACTGAAAAACTAATTCTGATTGTATCCAAAAAGAGGACCCTTGCTTTAGTGTTAGAGATGCAAGAACCTCTTCCTTCAGTTGCAGGGTGAGTGCAGAGTGCTGTGCCTTTCCACATACTCTGAAGAATGAGTCCAAAGAAAAATGACTCTTTGGGGTCAATGGCAAATAAACCTTCCTCCTTTTCTTACAGGTGGTCCTTAATCCCCAGAAAAATCAGAGCAGCTAGTTGTGTTGGGGCATTGTTGCTGTGTCTTAGTCTTACGCATACTTTGGAGAATGAAGGTTGCTGTGAGTTTTAGCAAAATTCTGTTCCAGGCACTGTGCAAAGCTTCAGTGCCTCTCCATGTCCCAGGTGAGCATGTCTGAGTAACAACACAATGATCCAGCTCATGAAGCTGCAGAATGAAGTCTTGTGTTACTGAAGGCTGCAGCAAGAGGTCATGAAGTGGCTGGTGTGACTAAACCAGTGTGCAGTGTTAGGGAGGCTGCTGCTGAATGAGAGAGAAAAACTGACTGAAAAGACAAGAGTCAAGGAGCAGAGATGAGCGCCCTTGTAAAAAACATTCATGTTGCCTTTCTTA
>JAWUZG010000972.1:0-242606 GCA_036785705.1 Acanthornis magna | reverse complement strand
GGTAATTTGGGGATTATTTTGGGATTTTTTTGTGGGATTTTTTGGCAGATTTTTGTGGCGTTTTTTGCCAGATTTTTGTGGGATTTTTTGGGTGATTTTGGGGTGATTTTGGGTTATTTGGCACCGTTTCTAGGTGGTTCTGCAGTTCATGGTTTGGGATTTTTATGGCAATTTTGGTGGGATTTTTGTGAGATTTTAATGGGATTTTTTGGATGATTTTGGGGTGATTTTGGGCTTATTTGGCACGATTTCCAGGTGGTTCTGCACTTCATGGTGAGGGATTTTTGAGGCATTTTTGTGGGACTTTGTGAGATTTTTTGGGGTTATTTTGGTAATTTTTGGCACATTTTTTGTGGCATTTTTAGAGTGTTTTTGGGGTAATTTCAGGGTTATTTTGGATTTTCGGTGGGATATTTTGTGGGATTTTTAGAGTGATTTTTGGGTGATTTTGGGTAATTTTGGGTGATTTTGGGATCATTTCCAGGTGGTTCTGCACTTCATGTTGGGTCCCCGAGCGCGGCCGTGAGTCAGGACCTGGCGCAGCTGCTGGTGCAGGCTGGGCTCATGAAGAGGTTTGGGGATTCGGGGAATTTGGGAAAATTTGGGAAATTGGAAAAATTGGGGAAAATTTGGGGGAAGTTTAGGAAAATTTGGGGATTTGGGGGAAATGTGGGGGAAATTTGGGGAAAATTAGGGAAAATTTGGGGGAAATTTGGGAAAATTTAGGAAATTTTGTGGGAAATTGGGAAATTTAGGAAAATTCGGGGGAAATTTGGGGAAGTTTGGGAAAATTTGGGGGAATTTGGGGGATTTTGGGGAGTTTTTGGGGATTTTTTGGGGATTTTTGGGGATTTTGGGACCTGGCGCAGCTGCTGGTGCAGGCTGGGCTCATGAAGAGGTTTGGGAATTCGGGGAAATTTGGGAAAATTTGGGAAATTTGGAAAAATTGGGGAAAATTTGGGGGAAGTTTAGGAAAATTTGGGGATTTTGGGGAAATGTGGGGAAATTTGGGGAAAATTAGGGAAAATTTGGGGAAATTTGGGAAAATTTAGGAAATTTGTGGGAAATTTGGGAAATTTAGGAAATTCGGGGGAAATTTGGGGAAGTTTGGGAAAATTTGGGGGAAATTTGGGGGATTTTGGGGGAGTTTTTGGGGATTTTTTGGGGATTTTGGGACCTGGCGCAGCTGCTGGTGCAGGCTGGGCTCATGAAGAGGTTTGGGAAATTCGGGGAAATTTGGGAAAATTCGGGAAATTTGGGAAAATTTGGGGGAAATTAGGGAAAATTTGGGGAAACTTGGGGAAATTTGGGGGAAATTTGGGAAAATTTAGGAAATTTTGTGGGAAATTTGGGAAATTTAGGAAAATTCGGGGGAAATTTGGGGAAGTTTGGGAAAATTTAGGGATTTTAGGGGATTTGGGAAGGATTTTTTGGGATTTTTGGGGATTTTGGTACCTGGCACAGCTGCTGGTGCAGGCTGGGCTCATGAAGAGGTTTGGGAAATTCGGGGAAATTTGGGGAAATTCGGGGAAATTTAGAAAATTTGGGGGAAATCTGGGAAAATTTGGGGAAAATTTGGTAAAAATTTGGGAAACGGGGAAATTGGGAAAATTAGGGGGAAATTTAGGAAAATTTGGGGAAAATCTGGGGAAATTTGGGGGAAATTTGGGGGATTTTGGGGGAGTTTTTGGGGGATTTTTTTGGATTTTTGGGGGATTTTGGGACCTGGCGCAGCTGCTGGTGCAGGCTGGGCTCATGAAGAGGTTTGGGAAATTCGGGAAATTTGGGGAAATTCGGGGAAATTTAGGAAAATTTGGGGGAAATCTGGGAAAATTTGGGGAAATTTGGGAAAATTTGGGGATTTGGGGGAAATTTGGGAAAATTGGGGGGAAATTTGGGGAAAATTTGGGGAAAATCTGGGGAAATTTGGGGATTTTGGGGGATTTTGGGGGAGTTTTTGGGGATTTTTTTGGGATTTTGGGGATTTTGGGACCTGGCGCAGCTGCTGGTGCAGGCTGGGCTCATGAAGAGGTTTGGGAATTCGGGGAAATTTGGGAAAATTTGGGGGAATTTGGGAAAATTTGGGGAACTTGGGGAAATGTGGGAAGATTAGGGGGAAATTTAGGGAAATTAGGGGAAATTTGAGAAAAATGGGAAAATTTGGGGGAAATTTGGGACATTTTTGGGATCCTGGGGCATTTGGGAGGTCCTGGAGGGGTTGGATGATCATAGAAAAAATTTGGAGAGGATTTGAGGGATTTTGGGGGAATTGGGGAGGATTTGGGGGGAGGATTTTGGGGAATTTGAGGGATTCCAATTTTTTGGGGTCCCCAGCGAGGGGGGGGATCCTTTCTTTGGGGGGAAAAATTGGGAATTTTGGGTTTTGGGCCGAAATTAGTGGGAATTTCATGGGAATTTTATGGGAATTTTGTGTTCCCGATTTTGGGGTCCCTGACGCCCCTCCCCAATTTTTTTGGGGTCCCAGCGAGGAGGAGAATCCTTTCTTTGGGGGAAAAAAATGAGAATTTTTTGGTTTTGGGGCAAAATTCATGGGAATTTCGTGGGAATTTGGTGGGAATTTTGTGTGCCTGATTTTTGGGGGTCCCTGACACCCCTCCCCGATTTTTGGGGGTCCCCAGCAAGGGAGGGATCCTTTCTTTGGGGAAAAAATGGGAATTTTTGGTTTTGGGGCAAAATTCCTGGGAATTTCGTGGGAATTTCGTGGGAATTTTGTAGGAATTGGGGTTCCCCGATTTTTTGGGGGTCCCCAGCGAGGGGGGGATCCTTTTTTGGGGGAAAAAAATGGGAATTTTTGGGTTTTGGGGCAAAATTTGTGGGAATTTCGTGGGAATTTTGTGTGCCTGATTTTTGGGGGTCCCTGACACCCCTCCCCGATTTTTTGGGGGTCCCCAGCGAGGAGGAGAATCCTTTCTTTGGGGGGAAAAAATGGGAATTTCTGGTTTTTGGGGCAAAATTCATGGGAATTTCATGGGAATTTTGTGGGAATTTCATGGGAATTTTGTAGGAATTGGGGTTCCCCGATTTTTTGGGGGTCCCCAGCGAGGGGGGGATCCTTTTTTGGGGGAAAAAAATGGGAATTTTTGGGTTTTGGGGCAAAATTCGTGGGAATTTGGTGGGAATTTTGTGTGCCTGATTTTTGGGGGTCCCTGACGGCCCCTCCCCGATTTTTTTGGGGTCCCAGCGAGGAGGAGAATCCTTTTTTTGGGGGAAAAAAATTAGAATTTTTTGTTTTTGGGGCAAAATTCATGGGAATTTGGTGGGAATTTGGTGGGAATTTCGGGTCCCTGATTTTTGGGGGTCCCTGACGCCCCTCCCCGATTTTTTGGGGGTCCCCAGCGAGGAGGAGAATCCTTTCTTTGGGGGGAAAAAATGGGAATTTCTGGTTTTTGGGGCAAAATTCATGGGAATTTCATGGGAATTTTGTGGGAATTTCATGGGAATTTTGTAGGAATTGGGGTTCCCCGATTTTTTGGGGGTCCCCAGCGAGGGGGGGATCCTTTTTTGGGGGAAAAAAATGGGAATTTTTGGGTTTTGGGGTGAAATTCGTGGGAATTTCATGGGAATTTCGGGTCCCAATTTTGGGTCCCTGACGCCCCTCCCCAATTTTTTTGGGGTCCTCAGTGCTCCTGCATCCTTTTTTGGGGGGAAAAATGTGAATTTTTGGGTTTTGGGGCAAAATTTGTTGAAATTTCGTGGGAATTTCATGGGAATTTTGTGGGAATTTTGTGGAGATTTCATGGGAATTTCAGGTCCCAGATTTGGGGGGTCCCTGACGCCCCCTCCCCAATTTTTTTGGGGTCCCAGCGAGGAGGAGAATCCTTTTTTTGGGGGAAAAAAATGAGAATTTTTTGTTTTGGGGGCAAAATTCCTGGGAATTTCGTGGGAATTTTGTGGGAATTTTGTAGGAATTGGGGTTCCCCAATTTTGGGGGTCCCTGACGCCCCTCCCCCAATTTTTGGGGTCCCCAGCGAGTGAGGGGTCCTTTCTTTGGGGAAAAAATGGGAATTTTTGGTTTTGGGGCAAAATTCCTGGGAATTTCGTGGGAATTTCGAGGGAATTTTTTGGGAATTTTGTGTTCCCGATTTTGGGGGTCCCTGACGCCCCCTCCCCGATTTTTTTGGGGTCGCAGCGAGGGGGGGGAGCCCCCCTGCATCACCTCGGCAGGGTTCCAGTTCCTGCTGCTCGACACTCCTGCTCAGCTCTGGTTCTTCATCCTGCAGTACCTGCGCGGGGCTGAGGTCAGGGGCCTGAAATATTCCCAAAAAATAAGTCAAAATGCTCCCAAAAATTGCCCGAAATCGCCCTGAAAATCACCCCAAAATCCCCCAAAATATCGCCTAAAAATATCTCAAAATACCCCAAATAATACCCCAAAATCCTCTAAAATATCGTCCGAAATCACCCTGAAAATGCCCCAAAAAAGCCCCAAAATATTAGCTAAAAATACCCAAAAATAACCCCAAAATATCACTTAAAAATATCCCAAAATACCCAAAAAAATACCCCAAAATCCTCTAAAATATCGTCCAAAAATGCCCCAAAATATCCCCTAAAAATCTTCCAAAATCCTCCAAAAAATCCCCCAAAATTGCCCGAAAATACTCCAAAATGTCGCCTGAAGATCCCACAAAATACCCTAAAAAATACCCCAAAAATGTCACCTAAAAATATCCTTAAATACCAAAAAAATACCCCAAAATATCCCCAGAAATCCCCAGAAAAAAATCACCTAAAATCCCCCAAAATATCTCCTAAAAATCCCCCAAAATATCGCCTAAAAATATCTCAAAATACCCCAAATAATACCCGAAAATCCTCTAAAATATCGTCCAAAATTCCCCTGAAAATCCCCCAAAAAAGCCCCAAAATATTAGCTAAAAATACCCCAAAATACCTCGAAAAATAACCCCAAAATTACCTAAAAATACCCCAAAAATACCCCAAAAGTACCCCAAAATATCACCGAAAAATACCCCAAAATACTCCTGAAAATCACTCAAAAATTGCCCCAAATATTCCCTAAAAATTCCAAAAAAATTCCCAAAATTCCTCCCAAAAATTCCCCAAATTCTTCCCTCAGGCGCGGGGCATGGACCTGGTGGAGATTTTGTCATTCCTGTTCCAGTTGAGCTTCTCCACCCTGGGCAAGGTGGGACTGGGAGGGACTGGGAGGGACTGGGAGGGACTGGGATGGACTGGGAGGGACTGGGATGGACTGGGAGGAAAAATTGTGGCAGTTTTAGGGTGAAAAATGGGAATTTTAGGGTGAAAAATGGGAATTTTGGGGGTGAAAATAGCACTGGGAGGGACTGAGAGGGAATTGGGAGGGACTGGGACAAACTGGGAGGGACTGGGACAAACTGGGAGGGACTGGGATGGACTGGGAGGAAAAATCGTGGCAGTTTTAGGGTGTGAAAATGGGAATTTTAGGGTGAAAAATGGGAATTTTGGGGGTGAAAATGGCACTGGGAGGAGACTGGGACAAACTGGGAGGGACTTGGACAAACTGGGAGGGACTGGGATGGACTGGGAGGAAAAATCGTGGCAGTTTTAGGGTGAAAAATGGGAATTTTAGGGTGAAAAATGGGAATTTTGGGGGCAAAAATGGCACTGGGAGGGACTGGGAGGGGATTGGGAGGGACTGGGACAAACTGGGAGGGACTGGGACAAACTGGGAGGGACTGGGATGGACTGGGAGGAGAAATCGTGGCAGTTTTAGGGTGAAAAATGGGAATTTTAGGGTGAAAAATGAGAATTTTAAGGGCGAAAATGGCACTGGGATGGACTGGGAGGGGACTGGGATGGACTGGGACAAACTGGGAGGGATTGGGAGGGACTGGGATGGACTGGGAGGAGAAATCGTGGCAGTTTTAGGGTGAAAAATGGGAATTTTAGGGTGAAAAATAGGAATTTTGGGGGTGAAAATGGCACTGGGAGGGACTGGGACAAACTGGAATGGACTAGGCTGAACTGGGAGCATTCTAGAATTGCTCCACGGAGGGCTGGGGTTACTGGAATGGACTGGGAAGTTACTGGGACATCATTGGGAGGGACTGGGGGTTACTGGGAGGCTACTGGGGAGTCCGTGGGGGTTCACTGGGGGTAACTGGGATGAACTGGTGCTTACTGGGAGCGTTTCCAGGACTACTCTGTGGAAGGCATGAGCGAGTCGCTGCTGACCTTCCTGCAGCACCTGCGCGAGTTCGGACTGGTGTTCCAGAGAAAGGTGTGCTGGGAGCACTGGGAGGGACTGGGAGGGGACTGGGAATGGACTGGGAGGGACTGGGAATGGATTGGGAGGAACTGGGAGGGACTGGGAATGGACTGGGAGGGACTGGGATGGACTGGGAGGGACTGGGAGGGGATTGGGAAAACTGGGAGGGAACTGGGAGTAACTGGGAGGGAACTGGGAGCAACTGGGAGGGAACTGGGAGCAACTGGGAGGAACTCAGAATGGACTGGGAGGGACTGGGAGGAACTGGAAGGGATTGGGAACACTGGGAGGGGCTGAGGAGGCATTCCCTGACCCCAGTGTGACCTTGGGGACATTGGGGACACCCTTGGGTGACCTTGGGGACACTCCTGAACCCTTTGGGGACACCCCTGTGTGACCTTGGGGACACCCCCGTGTGACCTTGGGGACATTCCTGTGTGACCTTGGGGACATTGGGGACACCCCTGTGTGACCCTGGGAACACTCCTGTGTGACCTTGGGGACATTGGGGACACCCCTGGGTGATCTTTAGGGACATTGGGGACACCCCTGTGTGACCTTGGGGACATTGGGGACACCCCTGGGTGACCTTGGGGACATTGGGGACACCCCCGTGTGACCTTGGGGACATTGGGGACACCCCCGTGTGACCTTGGGGACACTCCTGTGTGACCTTGGGGACATTGGGGACACCCCCGTGTGTCCCTGGGGACACTCCTGACCTCATTGGGGACATCCCTGACCCTCTGTGTGACCTTGGGGACACCCCTGACTCCTTTGGGGACATTGGAGACACTCCCAGACTGCGCTGTGACCTTGGGGACACCCCTGGGTGACCTTGGGGACACCCCTGACTCCTTTGGGGACATTGGAGACACTCCCAGACTGCGCTGTGACCTTGGGGACACCCCTGGGTGACCTTGGGGACACCCCTGACTCCTTTGGGGACATTGGAGACACTCCCAGACTGCGCTGTGACCTTGGGGACACCCCTGGGTGACCTCGAGGACACCCCTGACTGCAGTGTGACCTTGGGGACATTGGGGACACCCCCGTGTGACCTTGGGGACATTCCTGTGTGACCTTGGGGACACCCCTGGGTGACCTCGAGGACACCCCTGACTGCAGTGTGACCTTGGGGACATTGGGGACACCCCCGTGTGACCTTGGGGACATTCCTGTGTGACCTTGGGGACACCCCTGGGTGACCTCGAGGACACCCCTGACTGCAGTGTGACCTTGGGGACATTGGGGACACCCCCGTGTGACCTTGGGGACATTCCTGTGTGACCTTGGGGACACCCCTGGGTGACCTCGAGGACACCCCTGACTGCAGTGTGACCTTGGGGACATTGGGGACACCCCCGTGTGACCTTGGGGACATTCCTGTGTGACCTTGGGGACACCCCTGGGTGACCTCGAGGACACCCCTGACTGCAGTGTGACCTTGGGGACATTGGGGACACTCCTGACTCCTTTGGGGACATCAAGGATATCTCTGACTTCTTTGGGGACATGGGGGACATCCCTGGGGACACTGGGGACACCCCTGACCCCTTTGGGGACATTGGGGACACTCCTGTCCCTGTCGCTGTCCCCAGCGGAAGTCGCGGCGGTTCTACCCCACACGCCTGGCCATCGCGCTGGCCTCGGGGACATCAGGGACAGCCTTGGGGACATCGCTGGGGACAGAGCCCGACGGGCACGGCTTCGTCCTGGTGGAGACCAACTACCGCATCTACGCCTACACGGGTGACAGCGCGGGGACAGCGGGGACAGCGCGGGGACAGTGTGGGGACAGTGTGGGGACAGCCTGGGGACAGCGGGGACAGTGCGGGGACAGTGTGGGGACAGTGGGGACAGTGGGGACAGCCTGGGGACAGTGGGGACAGCGCGGGGACAGTGTGGGGACAGTGTGGGGACAGCCTGGGGACACCACAGGGACAGCAGGGACAGCCTGGGGACAGCGGGGACAGCCTGGGGACAGTGGGGACAGCCTGGGGACAGTGGGGACAGTGCGGGGACAGTGTGGGGACAGCCTGGGGACAGCCTGGGGACACCACAGGGACAGCAGGGACAGCCTGGGGACAGCGGGGACAGCCTGGGGACAGTGGGGACAGTCTGGGGACAGCGCGGGGACAGCCTGGGGACACTCTGGGGACAGTGGGGACACTGCGGGGACACTCTGGGGACAGTGGGGACAGTCTGGGGACAGCCTGGGGACAGCGCGGGGACAGCAGGGACAGCCTGGGGACAGTGGGGACAGCGCGGGGACAGCCTGGGGACAGCCTGGGGACAGTGGGGACAGCCTGGGGACAGTGGGGACAGTGCGGGGACACCCTGGGGATAGTGGGGACAACGCAAGGACAGGCTGGGGACAGCCTGGGGACAGTGGGGACACTGTGGGGACAGCCTGGGGACACTGGGGCGACAGCCTGGGGACAGTGGGGACAGCCTGGGGACACCACGGGGACAGTGCGGACACTGCGGGGACAGTCTGGGGATATTATGGGGACAGTGGGGACAGTGGGGACACCACAGGGACACCACGGGGACAGCATGGACAGCCTGGGGACAGTGGGGACAGCCTGGGGACACCATGGGGACAGTGGGGACAGCCTGGGGACAGTGTGGACAGTCTGGGGACAGTCTGGGGACAGCCTGGGGACACCATGGGGACAGTGGGGACAGCCTGGGGACAGTGAGGACAGCCTGGGGACAGTGAGGACACTGTGGGGACAACCTGAGGACAGCCTGGGGACAGTGCGGGGACAGCCTGGGGACACTCTGGGGACAGTGGGGACACTGCGGGGACACTCTGGGGACAGTGGGGACAGTCTGGGGACAGCGCGGGGACAGCCTGGGGACACTCTGGGGACAGTGGGGACACTGCGGGGACACTCTGGGGACAGTGGGGACAGTCTGGGGACAGCCTGGGGACAGCGCGGGGACAGCAGGGACAGCCTGGGGACAGTGGGGACAGCGCGGGGACAGCCTGGGGACAGCCTGGGGACAGTGGGGACAGCGCGGGGACAGCCTGGGGACAGCCTGGGGACAGTGGGGACAGCCTGGGGACAGTGGGGACAGTGCGGGGACACCCTGGGGATAGTGGGGACAACGCAAGGACAGGCTGGGGACAGCCTGGGGACAGTGGGGACACTGTGGGGACAGCCTGGGGACACTGGGGCGACAGCCTGGGGACAGTGGGGACAGCCTGGGGACAGTGGGGACACTGTGGGGACAGCCTGGGGACACTGGGGCGACAGCCTGGGGACAGTGGGGACAGCCTGGGGACACCACGGGGACAGTGCGGACACTGCGGGGACAGTCTGGGGATATTATGGGGACAGTGGGGACAGTGGGGACACCACAGGGACACCACGGGGACAGCATGGACAGCCTGGGGACAGTGGGGACAGCCTGGGGACACCACGGGGACAGTGCGGACACTGCGGGGACAGTCTGGGGATATTATGGGGACAGTGGGGACAGTGGGGACACCACAGGGACACCACGGGGACAGCATGGACAGCCTGGGGACAGTGGGGACAGCCTGGGGACACCACGGGGACAGTGCGGACACTGCGGGGACAGTCTGGGGATATTATGGGGACAGTGGGGACACTGTGGGGACAGCCTGGGGACACTGGGGCGACAGCCTGGGGACAGTGGGGACACCACAGGGACACCACGGGGACAGCATGGACAGCCTGGGGACAGTGGGGACAGCCTGGGGACACCATGGGGACAGTGGGGACAGCCTGGGGACAGTGTGGACAGTCTGGGGACAGTCTGGGGACAGCCTGGGGACACCATGGGGACAGTGGGGACAGCCTGGGGACAGTGAGGACAGCCTGGGGACAGTGAGGACACTGTGGGGACAACCTGAGGACAGCCTGGGGACAGTGCGGGGACAGCTTGGGGACAGTAAGGACAGCCTGGGGACAGGAGGGACAGCCTGGGGACAGTGGGGACACTCTGGGGCAGCCTGGGGACACTCTGGGGACAGGCGTGACACCCTGGGGACAGTCTGAGGATACCATGGGGACACCCTGGGGACAGCAGGAACACCCTTTTGTCACCTCCCTGTCCCTCTCTGTCACCTGCCATCCCTGGAACACGCCCCTGACACGCCTGTCACCCCTTGTCACCTCGTGTCACACCCTGAGACAGTCCTGTCACCCTTTGTCACCCTTGGTCCCCCAGTGTCCCCATCCCAATGTCCCCATTGTGTTCCCATACCCTCAATGTCCCCATGTCCCCAGTCCCCCCAATATCCCAATGTCCCCAATGTCCCCAATCCTGCCAATGTCCCCACTGATGTCCCCAATGTCCCAAATATCCCCAATCCTCCTGCTGTCCCCACTGTCCCCAATCCCCCCATTGTCCCCACTGATGTCCCCAATGTCCCCACTGATGTCTCTATGTCCCTGATGTCCCAATGTCCCCATTAATGTCCCCAATGTCCCCTTGTCCCCAGACTCGGAGCTGCAGGTGGCACTGATCGCGCTCTTCTCGGAGCTTCTCTATCGCTTCCCCAACCTCGTGGTGGCCCAGGTGACAAGGGACAGTGTCCAGGCGGCCATCGCCAACGGCATCACCGCTGACCAGGTGACACTGGGGACATTGGGGACATTGGGGACACTGAGGGGACATTGGGGACATTGGGGACATTGGTGACAAGGGACAGTGTCCGGGCGGCCATCGCCAACGGCATCACCGCTGACCAGGTGACACTGGGGACATTGGGGACATCATTGGGGACACTGGGGACATTGGGGACACTGGGGACAAGGGACAGTGTCCGGGCGGCCATCGCCAACGGCATCACCGCTGACCAGGTGACATTGGGGACATTGGGGACATCATTGGGGACACTGAGAACATCACCAGGGACACTGGGGACATTGGGGACATCATTGGGGACATTGGGGACACTGGGGACACTGGGGACATTGGGGACATCACTGGGGACACTGAGGACATCACCAGGGACATTGGGGTATGGGACATGGGGACAAGGGACAGTGTCCAGGCGGCCATCGCCAATGGCATCACCGCTGACCAGGTGACACTGGGGACACTGAGGGGACATCAATGGGGACATTGGGGTCGTTGGGGTATGGGGACACTGGGGACACTGTGGGGACATTGGGAACACCAGGGGGACATTGGGACACCGAGGGGACATTGGGGACAGCGGGGGGGACATTGGGGACAGTGGGAGGACATTGGGGACACTGAGGGGACATTGGGGACATCATTGGGGACACTGAGGGGACACTGGGGACAGCGGGGGGGACATTGGGGACCCGCAGTGACATCCCTTCCCCCGCAGATCATTCACTTCCTGCGCACTCGCGCTCATCCCGTGATGGCCAAACAGGTGAGGGGACCCCAAATCCCTCAGGGGACCCCAAATATGGGGGGGAAACCCCAAATCTATGGGGGGATCCCAAATCTGGGGGGAGACCCCAAATCTGTGGGGGGAAACCCCAAATCTGGGGGGAAACCCCAAATCTATGGGGGGAACCCTAAATCTGTGAGGGGGAAACCCCAAATCTATGGCGGAAACCCCAATCTGTGGGGGAAACCCCAAATCCATGGGGGGGATCCTAAATCTGTGGGGAAAACCCCAAATCTATGGGGGAAACCCCAAATCTGGGGGGAAACCCCAAATCTATGGGGGGAACCCTAAATCTGTGAGGGGGAAACCCCAAATCCATGGGGGAAACCCCAAATCTGTGGGGGGAATCCTAAATCTGTGAGGGGGAAACCCCAAATCCATGGGGGAAACCCCAAATCTGTGGGGGGAACCCTAAATCTGTGAGGGGGAAACCCCAAATCCATGGGGGAAACCCCAAATCTGTGGGGGGGACCCTAAATCCTCGGGGAGACCCCAAATCCATGGGGCAGTTCCTGTTCCCCAGATTGCCGTTGCCAGGGGTTGCAGTTTGGGGGTTCCTGTCCCCACTGTCCCCATCCCTGTCCCCTCTGTCCCCATTGTCCCCTCTGTCCCCATTGTCCCCCATCCTTGTCCATGTCCCCATTGTCCCCACTGTCCCCATTGTCCCCACTGTCCCCACCCCTGTCCCCTCTGTCCCAGACTCCAGTGCTGCCCCCAACCATCACGGACCAGATCCGGCTCTGGGAGCTCGAGCGGGACCGGCTGCGCTTCTCCGACGGTGAGTGTCCCCAGAGTGTCCCCAAGGTGGCCCCAAAGTGTCCCCAAATTGTCCCCAAGGTGGCCGCAACGTGGCCCCAAAGTGCCCTCAGGGTGTCCCCAAGGAATGCCCAAAGCAACTCTGAGGAGGCCTTGAAGTGTCCCCAAAGTGCCCTCAAGGTGGCCCTAAAGTGTCCCCAAGGTGGCCCCAAAGTGTCCCCAAGGAATCCCCAAAGTGTCTCTGAGGAGTCCCCAAAGTGTCCCCAAGGTGGCCCCAAAGTGCCCTCAGGGTGTCCCCAAGGAATCCCCAAAGTGTCTCTGAGGAGTCCCCAAAATATCCCCAAAGTGGCCCCATGGGGTCCCCAGAGTGTCCCCAAAGTGTCCCCAAGGATTCCCCAAGGTGCCCCTGAGGAGGCCTTGAAGTGTCCCCAAAGTGTCCTCAAGGTGGCCCCAAAGTGTCCCCAGGATGGCTCCAAAGGGGAGGTGACATCCTGGAGGTGTCCCCAAGAGGAGGGGACAGCCTTTGGAGGTATTCTTGGTGTCCCCAAGGGGGAGGTGACACCCTGGGGATGTCCCCAAGGGGGAGGTGACACCCCAAGGGGGGAGGTGACATCCCGGGGGGGAGGTGAGACTTTGGCTGTGTCCCCAAGGGGGAGGTGCCACTTTGGCCATGTCCCCAAGGAGGGAGATGACTCCCCTGGCAGTGTCCCCAAGGGGGAGATGACACCCCAGGCGGGGAGGTGACACTTTGGCCGTGTCCCCAAGGGGGAGGTGACATCCCAAGGGGGAGGTGACACCCCCAGCCAGGTCCCTGACCCCGTGTCCCCTCCGCAGGGGTCCTGTACAACCAGTTCCTGTCCCAGGTGGATTTCGAGGTCCTGCGGGACCACGCCCGGAATTTGGGGGTGCTGGTGTTCGAGAACCCCGGGCGGCGCCTCATGGTGGTCACCCCCGCGGGCCACCCCGACGTCAAACGCTTCTGGAAACGGCAGAAACACAACGGCTGACCCCAAAAACCCCAAATCCCGGAGTTTGGGATCCCAAAATCACCAAAATCCCGGAGTTTGGGATCATAAAATCCCCAGACTTTGGGGGTTCCTCACGGACGTCACCCCCGCAGGCCACCCCGACGTCAAACGCTTCTGGAAACGGCAGAAACACAACGGCTGACCCCAAAAAACCCCAAATCCCAGAGTTTGGGATCCCAAAATCACCAAAATCCCGGAGTTTGGGATCCCAAAAACACCAAAATCCCGGAGTTTGAGATCATAAAATCCCCAGACTTTGGGGATTCCTCATGGTGGTCACCCCCGCGGGCCACCCCAACGTCAAACGCTTCTGGAAGCGGCAGAAACACAAGGGCTGACCCCAAAAATCCCCAAAATCCCAGAGTTTGGAATCCCAAAATCCCTGAGTTTGGGATCCCAAAATCCCCCAAACCCCCAAATTTTGGAGGTTCCTCATGGTGGTCACCCCCGTGGGCCACCCTGACGTCAAACACTTCTGGAAACGGCAGAAACACAACAGCTGACCCCAAAAACCCCCAAAATCCTGGAGTTTGGGATCCCAAAATCTGGGAACCCAAACCCCTGAAATCTGGGATCACATCACCCCAAAGCAGCCCCCAAAAAGTTTGGGCTTGGGATCCTTTGAGTTCCAGGTTTCTCAAATTTCGGATCCCACCCCGCCAATCCCAGGGAAAAAACTGGGATTTGCTTAAACTTGGGGTGTCCTGAGGAGGAAAAATGTGATGTTTTTTTGAAATGTGGGATTTTTGAACATTTTTTTCCAAGAAAAAGACTTGTGGGGAGGGTTTGTTTTTTTTTTTTTTTTTTTTTTGTAATAAAAACAATGTTTTGAGGAAAAAAAATAAGTTTTGGGAACAAAATGAGGATTCCGGACAGAAAAGGGGATTCTTGGAGTGGGGGATTGAGATTTGGCGGGGGAGGGGGGTCAGATTCTCCATTGCAAGGGAGGCTCCAGAATAAAAGGTGAAAAACGGGGACTTCTCCCCAAAATTCCAGGTTGGGGTCCCGCCGGGGCTGCAGGGGGGTCCGTGCTCCATCCCGGACTCACCCACAGCAGTTCCGTGGCCTCCGGGACAATTCCGGGCTCATTCCTCTCCCGACATTTTGGGGAAGGGTCCGGGGGAATCGCTCCCCTCACAGACACCCTCAAGCCTGTGAACAGCCCGCCCCTCGCTCCCATTGGCTGGTTTTCCCGCTCAAAGCTCGCCACTCGCTCCTATTGGCTGATTTTCCCGCCCAAAGCCCACTGCTCCTTTTGATTGGCTGATTCTCCTGCCACTCATCGTTCTCCTGCGCTGATTGGTCACAGTAGCTCTGAGGGACGTTTCCCGCCTCTTCCCCTCAGAGCTTCGATGTCTTCGGTTCCGGCACGACCTCAATTTCGGTGCCGATTTTGCAGCTTTTATCTCCCTCATTATTTTATTTCTTTTTCATTAAATGTTTCCCCATCCCCCCTGCTGTCCCTCGTGTCCCCTCGGCCCTCCCCAGTGCTCCCAGTGTGCCCCTGCAGCCTCGAGCAGCCAGCGAGGCCTTCAGCTCCTCGGTTCGGTTCAGTTTGTCCTTCCCAACCTGAGGAAAATTTATTTTTGAGGCTCCTGCCCTTTGGAGGGGCCCTCCTCTCTCTCTCTCTCTCTCCCAATTTTTTCCCAATTCCCCTTGGCACTCCTCTGCCTCCCCGGAGGAAAAGGAAGGTGGAAAGTGCTGGAAAATTCCTGTCCCCCTGCTTGGGTGGGCTTGGACTTCATGGAGGGAGGAATTGGCCACAAAGTGCAACATTTCCATTTTTAGGAGCTCTTTTTTTACAGAATCAGCATCGCTTCGGCCCACCTGAGAGAGTTACCCTGTGCCACCCTCTGGGTGTTTTTTCACACTGCTGACCACAACCTCCGCTGTCAGGAGGGACAGCGACCACCGGGGCCTCAAGGCCATTTATGGGATGGAAAAAGAGTGATATTTAGGTGATATTTGTCGCAGGAGGGACGGAAATGGGGGGGTCAGGGCGGAGGAGCTGCGGAAATGGGGCCCTGGTGAATTTAAAAATCGCCTTAGTGAGACCACTGTCTCTTAAATGAGGATAAATTACTGATTTTTGGATGTTTCTGTAGGTCCTTGGTGGGGGTCGCAGCCCCGACAGGAGCAAATCTCCCAAATGTGCCGTCAACAACGGTGCCTCACACCTTTATACCTTTAATTCCTGTAATTCTGGGTTGTTTTCTACCTTTCCTGTCCCCATCAAATCCAGTCCCATCCTGGTTTCCAAAGGGAGCAGCCGACTGTCTCACGGAAACAACCTGAAAATGAGAAATCGGTGAAAAACTGATTTTTTTGAGCTCTTGGGAACGTTTTCCATCCTTTCCCCTCGAAGGGGAACCCCATTTTTAAAGTCTCCCTGGTTTTTTGGGCTGAGCTGGTGGGATTCAAACTCCAGGTAAGTCCTTGAGGGTCTGGAGTGAGTCCAGAGATGGGAATGGATTTGGGAAAGGTCTGGAAAACTCCTCAGGGAGCTCAGCCTGGAGAGAAGGAGGCTCAGGAGGGATTTCTCACTCAGATTTCCCAGGAAGGGCTTGGACCAGGTGGAGTTGGGCTTTTTTTCCCAAGAGAGGGTGAAAATTGGGAGAATTCCTTCATGGAAATGGTTTTCCAGGGTGGAGATTCCCCATCCCCGGGGGGGATTTAACAGATCTGAGGATGTGGCACTTGGGGACACTCAGGGGTGGCCTTGGCACCGTCGGACCCCACGAATTTTAGAGATATTTTCCATCCTCACCAATTCCATCGATTTTTTCCCCCATCCCAAATCAGCACATTGGACAGAGGGGGCAAACCTGGAGCCGCCTCTTTGCTCAACACGAATTTTGGTGCTTTTTTTTGTTATTTTCTTCGGGAGATTTTTGATTCTCGGCAAAACCACGACCGGATTTAAACCGGCACAAACTCCTCGATACCCTCGGGGGTCCAATTCCTGCAGAGGAATAACTTTTTCTCATTTCTCTCAGCAGGGATCGTCTCAGGTTTCGTTTTTGCCCCGTCCGGCCCCGCCGGGGGCGGCTCCGCACAGCTCCCCCCGCCCGGGGCTGGGCTGGGCTGGGCTGGCCCAGAGACCCCCGAGGCTCCGGAGCTGTGGCCATCGCAGAATGACCACCGAGATCGTTTATGCTGACCTGGAGCTCGGCGCCCAGAGCCGCGGAGGGAAGAGGCTGTGGCCCCCCGGGACGGGCGGTGAGTGTGGGGGGATTTTTGGGGGGATTTTTAGGGGATTTGGGGGGGGGTTTGGGGGGCTGGGGTTGTGGAAAAATGCGGGTGGGGCTGGAGGGGAAGGGGCTGGGGTGGAATCAGATCCTGATGTGGTTTGGGATCAGATCAAAGTGCGGTTTGGGATCAGATCCTGGAGAATTTTGGTATCAGATCCTGGAGCATTTTGGTATCAGATCCCGGTGTGATTTGGGATCAGATCCCAGTGATGTTTGGGATCAGTCCCCGGTGCAGTTTGGGATCAGATCCCAGTGTGGTTTGGGATCAGATCAAGGTGCAGTTTGGGATCAGATCCTGGAGCATTTTGGGATCAGATCCCACTGCAGTCTGGGATCAGATCCCGATGGGGTTTGGGATCTGATCCCAGTGCAGTTTGGGATCAGATCAAAGTGCAGTTTGGGATCAAATCCCAGTGAGGTTTGGGATCAGATCAAAGTGCAGTTTGGGATCAAATCCCAGTGAAGTTTGGGATCAGATCAAAGTGCAGTTTGGGATCAAATCCCAGTGAGGTTTGGGATCAGATCAAAGTGCAGTTTGGGATCAAATCCCAGTGAGGTTTGGGATCAGATCAAAGTGCAGTTTGGGATCAAATCCCAGTGAGGTTTGGGATCAGATCAAAGTGCAGTTTGGGATCAGATCAAAGTGCAGTTTGGGATCAAATCCCAGTGGGTTTGGGATCAGATCAAAGTGCAGTTTGGGATCAGATCCCGGTGCGGTTGGGGATCTGATCCCAGTGCGGTTTGGGGTTTTAATTTCTTCGCATCGTTTCGCTCCACGGTGCAATTAAAATGGCGTTAATTCCTTAATTAATTCCTCCCCAGGAATTCCCTCCCCCAGGTTTCCTTCCTGGGGATTCCTGCTGGGGATTCCTCCTCCGGGAATTCTACCCGGCATTTCTCCCCTCGAAATCCTTCCCCGGGAATTCTCTTCTCGGGATTCCTCCCCGAGTATCTTTTTCCGGGATTTCTCCCCCGAGAATCTCCAGGTTTCCTCCCCCCGGGATTCCTCCTCCCGGGGATCATTCCCGGGAATTCCTCCAGGATTTCTCCCCCAGGATCCTCCTCCGGTGCCCCGGGAACCCCAGGGGGTGGGGCCGGGCGATCTCCTGTCCCCTCTGTCCCCGGTTGGAAAAGACCTCGAGGATCACAAAATCCAACCTTTAATTCAAAGATTTAATTCCTGCTGGGGAATAATTCCGCTGGGAAAACTCATCGAGGTTTGAACCTGAGGGGCTGAGGGCTCTGAGCTGCTTTTGGGGCCAAAGCAGCCCAAATCTGTGGGGTGTGGCCGCGCCATCTCCTGTCCCCTCTGTCCCCGCAGCAGCTCCGGGCTGTCCTCGGTGGCACCGCGTGGCGCTCGGCGCTGGCTGGAGCGGAAACCTCCTGCTCGGAGTGGCCGTGGTGGCGCTGGGCTGCTCGTGTGAGTGCGGCCCTGGGGACACGGGGACAGCCCCGACAGCGGGGAGGGGACCGGGGGGTCTGTGTGGGGACACGGGGACAGCGGGGAGGGGCCCGGGGGTCTGTGTGGGGACACGGGGAGGGGACCCGGGGGTCTGTGTGGGGACACGGGGACAGCCCCGGCAGCGGGGAGGGGACCGGGGGGGTCTGTGTGGGGACACGGGGACAGCGGGGAGGGGACCGGGGGTCTGTGTGGGGACACGGGGACAGCGGGGAGGGGCCCGGGGGGGTCTGTGTGGGGACACGGGGACAGCGGGGAGGGGCCCGGGGGTCTGTGTGGGGACACGGGGACAGCGGGGAGGGGCTCGGGGGTCTGTGTGGGGACACGGGGACAGCGGGGAGGGGCCCGGGGGTCTGTGTGGGGACACGGGGACAGCCCCGGGCCGAGCTCGGGGTCACTCCGAGCCTCATCCAACGAGCCCCGTGCCCAGCGCAGTGTCGCTGTTGTCACCCCCAAAGCCCCCCGGGCAGGCGGGACAGAGACCCCAATGGCCGCTGGATGTCGGGGGGACCCCCAGAGGGGCAGGGCTGGGGGAAAGCCCCCCAGAGAAAGAGCTGCGAGCGCTGCCCGCGGTGGGCAGGGGGTGCTGAGCCCCCTCAGCCTGGGCTGGGACCCTCGGGGCTGCACGGGGGGCACAGGCTCGGGGCTCTCTGCGATGGCAGCCGAGCACGGGGACACCTCGGAGGGGCCACATCCTGTCAGCGGCACAAAGCCACCACGGGGGGGACAGCTCTGAGCAGGGGGGGAGCTCAGGGCTGCAGAGCCCCAAAAGGAGCCGCGGCTGGGCGAGCTCCTGGCCCTGCTCAGCCTTTCCTTCTTTCCTTCCTTCCCCGGCAGTTCTGCACCAGCAGAATGCGGGAAGTGACAGGAACGGGAACGGGAATGTTGGGGACACCAACTGCACACGGGAGAATGACATTTTGGAGCTGAGGGAAATTCTCTGCCCGTCACAGCCACCAGGTAACAGCCCCGAAGCGTCTCCGCCCCAAAAGCTTTCCCAAAATCTCGTGGCACGCCCGGATCGGAGCCCCAAGTGCAGCTCAGGGTGTCCCTGAGGATTTGGTGATTTTTCAGTGACCTGACCTGGCTCTGATCGCGTTCTCCAGGGGCTGAGGGATGCAGGATCTGCCCCCAGGGCTGGACACTGGGCAGGACCAAGTGCTACTGGATCTCCACAGGGCGGAAGAATTGGAATGAGAGCCGGAAGGACTGTGAGGGTCGGGGGGCGACGCTGCTGCTGCCGCAGGATCGGGATGAGCTGGTGAGGGATGGTGGGGAGGGGGAGGTGGGGTGGATATGGGGCTGGCGGTGCCTGGGAAGGGTGAGGGGGTTCCCAAAATCCTGGGTTTGGGATCAGCTGGTGAAGGAATGATGGGAGTGGGAATGTGGGATGGACCTGGGGCTGGGGGCTGGTGGCAACTCCAGGAGGGTGTGGGGGTTCCCAAAATCCTGGGGTCAGGCCCCACACCGTGTCCAAGCCCCTCCAAGTGCCTGTGGTAGAGTGTGGGGAACACAGGTGGGGCTCAGTCCTGGGATGAGGACAGAGCCCATTTTGGAGTGACCATTCACGGCCCATGAGGGTCACCATTTTTCCTCCCCCCAGGAACTCGTCAATAAAACTCTGCAGAAATCCAGGCAGTACTTCTGGATGGGGCTCTGGGTGTCTGAGGCCGGGAAGGGCTGGATGTGGGTGAACGGCTCCCGCCTGGACAAGGACTGGTGAGCACCAGGGGACACACACAGACCCCATTGTCCCCTGAGGGACCCCCGGGGTGACACAGGCTCCCTCCTGCACCCACAGGTTCCAGGTGCACCTCGGGGAGCAGCCTGGAGATTGTGGGACGGTCAGGGGCAGCAGAATCATCGCTCAGGACTGCGGCTTGGAATCACAGTGGATCTGCCAGAGAGAAGCCACCAAACTCTGAGCTGGGCTGGGAGAGAAACTCGGGGACAATGTGGGAAACTGGGGGCGGATGTGGGAGCCGCTGCCACCATCGCTGCACAACCACCACCTGCACAAAGGGACGGTGCCATTTCCTGGCTCTGCTGTGCAAAAAACCACATCATGAACAGAAAGAAAAAAAAAATAAATAAAACAAATTGTGTTTCCCTGGCTACAAAGCTCCGAGACTCTGCCTTGTGTAAATATTTTTATATTCTTATATAAACCCAGTCCATTGTGGTCGTTTCACTCGAATACGCCCCAAGGCATCAATCACAAAACCCTCAGCCACCACCTCAGAGCTGGGCTGGAACAGTAAATTTACTGTTACTTTTTTTATTTGAGTAAAAGTACCACATTTAGTCCAAAAGTAAATTGCCATCCCATTCAGGATTCCTTGGCTGTTGTGATCAGAGTGGTCCAGAGCTGTTTTGGGGTTTTCTGCTGTGACCCACACCTGCTGTGAGGTTTTTCTCCCCAGGAAAAGTCCGAGCGACCCTCGGAGGGAAATGGGAGGACATTGACCCTCATGGGGTCCGTGATGAGTTCGAAAGGTCTGAGTGCCCCGGGCGAGTCCCACGGGGACTGTCCCCGCCTGCAGTTCAGAGCTCTAAATGCTGATCCTCCTCCCTCAGACCTGGCCCATAACACCCGACAGGAGCCGCAGGATGGCGATCTCTGATCGCGCTTCCCTGCCCCGCTCCGATCCGCCCCGAGAGACCCCAACCCCTCTGCTCTGCCCCAGATTTCCTCCAGCGCTTCCCCCGCTGCTGCCATCCCCGCCCGCTGGCGCTCAGATTCCGCTGCTCGCACGGCATAAAACCTTTCTGAAAAGGGTTTTTAGTGCCGGGGAGCGATTTTCCGGGGTTCTGCGGCTCCCTCAGGGACCCGGGGCGGCACAAAGCCCTCGGGGCGGCTCCGAAGGGCCGCGCCCGCCGCCGCTCCCCGAGGCCTCCCCGCTGCTCCCGGGGATCGGACACCGCAGGGCCATCCGGCGCTAGCGATGTCCCCAAGTCCCCAAACCTGATGACATTGGCTCAGACTCAGGTGGGAATGCCCAGGGCCTCCACCAGAGGGAGCAATGTCACAATAGAATGACGGAATCCTGTGAGGCACCGGACAGAGTCCCTCAGGAACAGGCCGGCAGTCCTGCCAGGGACACTTCCATGGCTCTGCAGGGCTTCCCACGGGCTCGGGGCCTCTCTCAGGCATCCCCTGCTCCGGCCTGAGCTCCTGCCGGGGCTGCAGGGGAGTCCCTGCTCCATCCCGGACTCACCCACAGCGGTTCCTCGGCCTCCTGCCCGACCCGGGACATTCCGGCGGACGTTTCTCACCCGACATTTTGGGGAAGGGTCCGGGGGGAATCGCTCCCCTCACGGACACCCTCAAGCCTGTGAACAGCCCGCCCCTCGCTCCCATTGGCTGGTTTTCCCGCTCAAAGCTCGCCACTCGCTCCTATTGGCTGATTTTCCCGCCCAGAGCCCACTGCTCCTTCTGATTGGCTGATTCTCCTGCCACTCATCGTTCTCCTGCGCTGATTGGTCACAGTAGCTCTGAGGGACGTTTCCCGCCTCTTCCCCTCAGAGCTTCGATGTCTTCGGTTCCGGCACGACCTCAATTTCGGTGCCGATTTTGCAGCTTTTATCTCCCTCATTATTTTATTTCTTTTTCATTAAATGTTTCCCCATCCCCCCTGCGCTGCCCCTCATGTCCCCTCGGCCCTCCCCAGTGCTCCCAGTGTGCCCCTGCAGCCTCGAGCAGCCAGCGAGGCCTTCAGCTCCTCGGTTCGGTTCAGTTTGTCCTTCCCAACCTGAGGAAAATTTATTTTTGAGGCTCCTGCCCTTTGGAGGGGCCCTCCTCTCTCTCTCTCTCTCTCCCAATTTTTTCCCAATTCCCCTTGGCACTCCTCTGCCTCCCTGGAGGAGAAGGAAGGTGGAAAGTGCTGGAAAATTCCTGTCCCCCTGCTTGGGTGGGCTTGGACTTCATGGAGGGAGGAATTGGCCACAAAGGGCAACATTTCCATTTTTAGGAGCTCTTTTTTTACAGAATCAGCATCGCTTCGGCCCACCTGAGAGAGTTACCCTGTGCCACCCTCTGGGTGTTTTTTCACACTGCTGACCACAACCTCTGCTGTCAGGAGGGACAGCGACCACCGGGGCCTCAAGGCCATTTATGGGATGGAAAAAGAGTGATATTTAGGTGATATTTGTCGCAGAAGGGACGGAAATGGGGGGGTCAGGGCGGAGGAGCTGCGGAAATGGGGCCCTGGTGCTCGCTGCAGAATTTAAAAATCGCCTTAGCGAGACCACTGTCTCTTAAATGAGGATAAATTACTGATTTTTGGATGTTTCTGTAGGTCCTCGGTGGGGGTCGCAGCCCCGACAGGAGCAAATCTCCCAAATGTGCCGTCAACAACGGTGCCTCACACCTTTATACCTTTAATTCCTGTAATTCTGGGTTGTTTTCTACCTTTCCTGTCCCCATCAAATCCAGTCCCATCCTGGTTTCCAAAGGGAGCAGCCGACTGTCTCACGGAAACAACCTGAAAATGAGAAATCGGTGAAAAACTGATTTTTTTGAGCTCTTGGGAACGTTTTCCATCCTTTCCCCTCGAAGGGGAACCCCATTTTTAAAGTCTCCCTGGTTTTTTGGGCTGAGCTGGTGGGATTCAAACTCCAGGTAAGTCCTTGAGGGTCTGGAGTGTGTCCAGAGATGGGAATGGATTTGGGAAAGGTCTGGAAAACTCCTCAGGGAGCTCAGCCTGGAGAGAAGGAGGCTCAGGAGGGATTTCTCACTCAAATTTCCCAGGAAGGGCTTGGACCAGGTGGAGTTGGGCTTTTTTTCCCAAGAGAGGGCGAAAATTGGGAGAATTCCTTCATGGAAATGGTTTTCCAGGGTGGAGATTCCCCATCCCGGGGGGGGATTTAACAGATCTGAGGATGTGACACTTGGGGACACTCAGGGGTGGCTTTGGCACCGTCGGACCCCACGAATTTTAGAGATATTTTCCATCCTCACCAATTCCACCGATTTTTTTCCCCCATCCCAAATCAGCACATTGGACAGAGGGGGCAAACCTGGAGCCTCCTCTTTTCTCAACGCGAATTTTGGTGCTTTTTTTTGTTATTTTCTTCGGGAGATTTTTTTGATTCTCGGGAAAACCACGGCTTCAAGGTTTCGTTTTTGCCCCGTCCGGCCCCGCCGGGGGCGGCTCCGCACAGCTCCCCCCGCCCGGGGCTGGGCTGGGCTGGGCTGGCCCAGAGACCCCCGAGGCTCCGGAGCTGTGGCCATCGCAGAATGACCACCGAGATCGTTTATGCTGACCTGGAGCTCGGCGCCCAGAGCCGCGGAGGGAAGAGGCTGTGGCCCCCCGGGACGGGCGGTGAGTGTGGGGGGATTTTTGGGGGGATTTTTAGGGGATTTGGGGGGGGGTTGGGGGGCTGGGGTTGTGGAAAAATGCGAGTGGGGCTGGAGGGGAAGGGGCTGGGGTGGAATCAGATCCTGATGTGGTTTGGGATCAGATCCCAGTGCAGTTTGGGATCCGATCCCGGTGAGGTTTGGGTTCCGATCCCAGTGAGGTTTGGGTTCCGATCCCGGTGTGATTTGGGATCAGATCCCAGTGATGTTTGGGATCAGTCCCCGGTGCAGTTTGGGATCAGATCCCAGTGTGGTTTGGGATCAGATCAAGGTGCAGTTTGGGATCAGATCCTGGAGCATTTTGGGATCAGATCCCACTGCAGTCTGGGATCAGATCCCGATGGGGTTTGGGATCTGATCCCAGTGCGGTTTGGGATCAGATCAAAGTGCAGTTTGGGATCAAATCCCAGTGAGGTTTGGGATCAGATCAAAGTGCAGTTTGGGATCAAATCCCAGTGAGGTTTGGGATCAGATCAAAGTGCAGTTTGGGATCAAATCCCAGTGAGGTTTGGGATCAGATCAAAGTGCAGTTTGGGATCAAATCCCAGTGAAGTTTGGGATCAGATCAAAGTGCAGTTTGGGATCAGATCAAAGTGCAGTTTGGGATCAAATCCCAGTGAGGTTTGGGATCAGATCAAAGTGCAGTTTGGGATCAAATCCCAGTGAAGTTTGGGATCAGATCAAAGTGCAGTTTGGGATCAAATCCCAGTGAGGTTTGGGATCAGATCAAAGTGCAGTTTGGGATCAGATCCCGGTGCGGTTGGGGATCTGATCCCAGTGTGGTTTGGGGTTTTAATTTCTTCGCATCGTTTCGCTCCACGGTGCAATTAAATGGCGTTAATTCCTTAATTAATTCCTCCCCAGGAATTCCCTCCCCCAGGTTTCCTTCCTGGGGATTCCTCCTGGGGATTCCTCCTCCGGGAATTCTACCCGGGATTTCTCCCCTCGAAATCCTTCCCCGGGAATTCTCTTCTCGGGATTCCTCCCCGAGTATCTTTTTCCGGGATTTCTCCTCCCAGAATCTCCAGGTTTCCTCCACCCGGGATTCCTCCTCCCGGGGATCATTCCCGGGAATTCCTCCAGGATTTCTCCCCCAGGATCCTCCTCCGGTGCCCCGGGAATCCCAGGGGGTGGGGCCAGGCGATCTCCTGTCCCCTCTGTCCCCGGTTGGAAAAGACCTCGAGGATCACAAAATCCAACCTTTAATTCAAAGATTTAATTCCTGCTGGGGGATAATTCCGCTGGGAAAACTCATCGAGGTTTGAACCTGAGGCGCTGAGGGCTCTGAGCTGCTTTTGGGGCCAAAGCAGCCCAAATCTGTGGGGTGTGGCCGCGCCATCTCCTGTCCCCTCTGTCCCCGCAGCAGCTCCGGGCTGTCCTCGGTGGCACCGCGTGGCGCTCGGCGCTGGCTGGAGCGGAAACCTCCTGCTCGGAGTGGCCGTGGTGGCGCTGGGCTGCTCGTGTGAGTGCGGCCCTGGGGACACGGGGACAGCCCCGACAGCGGGGAGGGGACCGGGGGGGTCTGTGTGGGGACACGGGGACAGCGGGGAGGGGACCGGGGGGGTCTGTGTGGGGACACGGGGACAGCGGGGAGGGGACCGGGGGTCTGTGTGGGGACACGGGGACAGCGGGGAGGGGACCCGGGGGGGTCTGTGTGGGGACACGGGGACAGCGGGGAGGGGACCGGGGGGGTCTGTGTGGGGACACGGGGACAGCGGGGAGGGGACCGGGGGGGTCTGTGTGGGGACACGGGGACAGCCCCGACAGCGGGGAGGGGACCGGGGGTCTGTGTGGGGACACGGGGACAGCGGGGAGGGGACCCGGGGGGGTCTGTGTGGGGACACGGGGACAGCGGGGAGGGGACCGGGGGGGTCTGTGTGGGGACACGGGGACAGCCCCGACAGCGGGGAGGGGACCGGGGGTCTGTGTGGGGACACGGGGACAGCGGGGAGGGGACCGGGGGTCTGTGTGGGGACACGGGGACAGCCCCGGGCCGAGCTCGGGGTCACTCCGAGCCTCATCCAACGAGCCCCGTGCCCAGCGCAGTGTCGCTGTTGTCACCCCCAAAGCCCCCCGGGCAGGCGGGACAGAGACCCCAATGGCCGCTGGATGTCGGGGGGACCCCCAGAGGGGCAGGGCTGGGGGAAAGCCCCCCAGAGAAAGAGCTGCGAGCGCTGCCCGCGGTGGGCAGGGGGTGCTGAGCCCCCTCAGCCTGGGCTGGGACCCTCGGGGCTGCACGGGGGGCACAGGCTCGGGGCTCTCTGCGATGGCAGCCGAGCACGGGGACACCTCGGAGGGGCCACATCCTGTCAGCGGCACAAAGCCACCACGGGGGGGACAGCTCTGAGCAGGGGGGGAGCTCAGGGCTGCAGAGCCCCAAAAGGAGCCGCGGCTGGGCGAGCTCCTGGCCCTGCTCAGCCTTCCCTTCCTTCCTTCCTTCCCCGGCAGTTCTGCACCAGCAGAATGCGGGAAGTGGCAGGAATGGGAACGGGAATGTTGGCGACACCAACTGCACACGGGAGAATGACATTTTGGAGCTGAGGAAATCTCTCTGCCTGTCACAGCCCCACGGTAACAGCCCCGAGGCGTCTCCGCTCCAAAAGCTTTCCCAAAATCTCGTGGCACGCCCGGATCGGAGCCCCAAGAGCAGCTCAGGGTGTCCCTGAGGATTTGGTGATTTTTCAGTGACCTGACCTGGCTCTGATCGCGTTCTCCAGGGGCTGAGGGATGCAGGATCTGCCCCCAGGGCTGGACACTGGGCAGGACCAAGTGCTACTGGATCTCCACAGGGCGGAAGAATTGGAATGAGAGCCGGAAGGACTGTGAGGGTCGGGGGGCGACGCTGCTGCTGCCGCAGGATCGGGATGAGCTGGTGAGGGATGGTGGGGAGGGGGAGGTGGGGTGGATATGGGGCTGGCGGTGCCTGGGAAGGGTGAGGGGGTTCCCAAAATCCTGGGTTTGGGATCAGCTGGTGAAGGAATGATGGGAGTGGGAATGTGGAATGGACCCAGGGCTGGGGGCTGGACACAACTCCAGGAGGGTGTGTGGGTTCCCAAAATCCTGGGGTTGGGATGAGCTGGGGAAGGGATGGTGGGGATGGGGAGAGCTGAAGGCACCAGAGAAGGGTGTGGGGGTTCCCAAAATCCTTGGATCAGCTCCCACCCCACGTCCAAGCCCCCCCAGGTGCCTCTGAAGGACACGGGAGGGGCTCAGTCCTGGGATGAGGACAGAGCCCATTTTGGGGTGACCTCCATGGCCCCTCAGGGTCACCATCTGTCCTTCCCCCAGGAATTCCTCAATGAAATTCTACAGAAATTTGCGCGCAACTTCTGGATGGGGCTCTGGGTGCCCGAGTCCGGGACGGGCTGGACATGGGTGAACGGCTCCCACTTGGACAAGGACTGGTGAGCACTGGGGCCAAGAGGGACACCCCATTGTCCCCTGAGGGACCCTAGGGTGACCAGGGCTCCCTCCTGCACCCACAGGTTCCAGCTGGACCTCAAGGAGCGACCTGGACAATGTGGGACGGTCAGGGGGGACAGGATCCACTCTGAGAGCTGCAGCACAGTCTTTCCGTGGGTCTGCCAAAGAGAGGCCACCAAACTCTGAGCTGGGCTGGGAGAGAAACTCGGGGGGGATGAGGGAGCCAGGTGGAGATATGAGAGCTGCTGTTGCCATCGCTGCACAACAGCCACGTGCACAAACAGATGGTGACATTTCCTGGCTCTGCTCTGCTGTGCTCAAACCACATCACAACAGGAAGCAAAAAACCCCACACTGAGTTCTCTTGTCTGCAGAGCTCAGCGAGGCTTGTACCTTATATAAACCTTTGTACTTTGGTTCTTCAGAGTCGTTTCATTTGAATCTAAGGCATCGATCACGGTGTGGGGCAGCTTCAGCCCCACAAGGCGGCAGCCCCACGGTGCTGCTGGGGTCACAGAGCACCCGCCACACTGTGGTTCCTCGTACCCCAAAAAATTGGCCTTAAGGAAGAAAAAGCTCCACAATCGCCACACATGTCCCCCAAAAGCAAAGAAGCCCCGGGAGATGCTCATGGGGGTCTCACCAGTCAGGCTGTACCCTGGGGAGGGGCAGAGCACACACATGGCAGCGCTGTCGGGGGTGGGCAGCTGTCACTGCTCAGAGTTTGCAGTTCAGAAAGATAAGTTCAGTCAGAATTGTCAGCAATTTCCACCACCTGCTATTTCTCCTGTCTGTTCCCTGGTGGATTTGACAGCTCTTCCATTCACCCCACAGAGGTGGAAAGCAAAATCCCCGGCTGCCCCACGGCATCCCTGCCATCTTCTACAGCTCCACTCCTGTCTCCCCTCCCCTTCACTCTGAGCCATGCTCTCCCTCCTCCTCTCCCTTGCAGCTGAGAGGAAGGAGATTTCACCCACAGGCACCACGTCCCTCCTCACACTGTGTCCCGTTTAGCCCAGTTTGTATTTCTGTTACAAAGCACAAGTCTTTAATGAAAAAGCAAGAGAATAATCTGGAACACAACAACATAATATTGAAACCATAAACATTGCTGGTGTGAAAAAAGATCATTTCAGAGAATCCTCTGAGTTGGAAGGGAGCCACAAGGATGGAGTCCAACGCCCTTTGTGGGGTCAAATCCCAGCCTTGGCACTCTCAGCACTGTGCTCTAACCAAGGCCACATTCATAAGGAAGCACATCTTTCACAGGAATCAGGGTTACTGTATAAATACATAGTGCAGGAGAAATAGGATAATTCCAGGGATGGTCCCAGAAGGAACAAGAAAAACCCAGCCCCGGCCCAGGCATCCACACAGCAGCTTCCACATCATCTCCTCCTCCTGCAGAACAGGCACTGAGGGGACCCCAGAAAAGGCACTGAGGGGACACTGAGAGCAAACACTGAGGTGTTCATGGGATGAGGCACTGAGGGGACCTTGAGGGTCAGCACAAGGCAGATGCTGCAGCTGAGGAAGGACATCCCCATGCTGGGAGAAAGGGCAAATGTCTGACTGCCCAGTGTGGAGAAATCCTTCCTCTGTCCCCTGTTACAGGGTGGTTTCGGGTCTGCTGCAGAGATAGGGCCGCGGATTTGAGCAGCTCCCACTCCAGAATTTACCATCACCCAGGAACACACACTCTCCATTGCCCAGGACCTCGACCCTGCAAGGAGCAGCACAGAAATACATTGTGCCCTCGTCACCTCCAGCAGCAGGGCAAGGCAAATATAGACAAGGGAGAGTGCCAGCAGCCACGTCTCCCCAGGCCCTGCCCGTGCCCCCCAGGACTCACGAGGAATTGAAGCTGCTGCCATCCACCCACTGCAGGCCCTGGTCCCGTCTGCGCAGCCCGAGCCAGTGATCGTCCTTCCCACTGAGGCGGAAGAGGAGCTCCTGGCAAGGAGAGAGGAGTTGGCACTGGGAGCTGCACCCCCAGCCAAGGAGCCCCCCGGGCTCCCCTCAGCCACCCCACTGCCCCCAAAAACCCCTCACTCACCATGTCCATGTGCTTGGGCATGGCCAGGGAGGCCCCGAGATCGGAGCACCGAGCCTGAGCCTGGTCCCAGCTCCCCTCATCTTTGGAGAGGAAGTAGCAGATCCCGCGGTACCCGACCCAGCCATCAGGACAGGCCAGAAGCTGAGGAGTGTCACACACAAATGGAATTTCTGTTTGTCTTCTCCCTGCAGAGGGAACAGGAGAAGGTCCGAGGATTCCCCTCACGGAGCAGCCCGAGCTCCCATTGGCTGATTTTTCCCGCTCAAACCCACCGCCCGCCACCATTGGCTGATTCAGCCGTCACTCCTCCTCGTTCTCGCGCGCTGATTGGGCAGAGCGGGGCCGAGGGGCGGTCCCGTCCGTGAGGGAGCAGGGACCGCGCTGTGCCCCGCGGGGCTGGGCCGAGGCACCGCACCGCCATTACCTGACACAGCAGCCAAGGACACCGCCAAAGCCACGGCCAGGAGCAGGAGCAGAGCCAGCAGAGCCAGCAGAGCCAGGGTGAGCACGGGATGGGATCTGATCCACTCCTGTGGAGCTGGAAAGAGCCGCTGGCCGTGAGCAGGGGACTGTCCTGAGCAGGCCCAGCCCTCACATCCCCCACCCAATGCCCCAGGAGCACAGGAGGGACCACCAGGCCGTGTGCCCCTCACTGAGCTGGCAGCAGGAGAGACAAGGGACAGGGACACAGACAGGGACAGGGACACAGGGACAAGGGACAGCCATGGCAGGAGAACGGCCCAGGGCCAGGGGTGTCAGTCTTGGCCACTGCTGGGGCCCAGCAGAGCCCGAGGCTTTTTCCAGAGCCCTGGACACAGCCACACCGTGCCAGCCCTGTGCTCCTGAGTGACACTGTCCCCTCCCTACAGCCCACAGTGCTGGCCCTGCACTCACCCAGAAATCCTCTCCGGGTTCTTTTCTGTATATTCCCAGGTGCTGATCTCTTCCAGGGATCCAGGGGCTCAATCACACTCCCATCACTGGTGCAGAATCCTTTCTTGACATCTTCACTCCTCGCACACTCACAAGGGACACCTTTGTGCTCAGGACAAATGGCTTCTCGTGCCTGAGGTGAGTGTGTAACCATGACTGCTGATCCATTCTGGGGACTCAGGAACGCCTTCACAACCCCATGAGTGGAGCAGAATTCACTGTCCTCCAGCTCACACCTGGGATCTCTCGGCTTGGCATAAAGAGCACCCTGCTCCTGAGACATCAGCAGTGCTGAGAAAGCCTTTTGGAGTTCAGCTTTGGACACAGTTTGACAACCACAGTGATGGGAGATTGAAGGGGCCATGATGAGAGATCTGGGCTGGTCCTGGTGCTGTGCTTCCCCGAGGCTCAGGAGGGCACTGCCGGCTCAGTCCTGCCCTGTCCCTGCAGATCAGGGGGACAGAGAAGAGATGCTCCTGGGGCTGTCACTGTCACCGATGCTTCTGGGTCTGTCACTGAGCCCAAAGGAATACCCTCCAAGGCAGAACCTCTACACTCAGCAAACTCTGCCAGGACACAGAGAAAGCTCTCAGCTTTGGGGCTCTGATTCATAAGGGAGCGCCTCCACCCCCGCAATTCCTATTCTGGCAATGGCTCAGGAGGAGACAGCAATGATTTTTGGGCACAGGTAGAGATGGAATGTATTGATGTCTTGGATTAGCCACGACAAAAAGGAATGAAATAATAACGAACAACAACAGCAGCACTGACACTGTGACATTGCTGGGGTCACACAAGGCCATTCCACAGCATCACAGAATCCTCTGAGCTGGACAGGACCCACAAGGGTCATGGAGTCCAACTCTCAGGGAATGGCCCCTGTGGGGTCAAATCCCACCCCTGGTGTTATTGGCACTGTGTTCTAAACGAGATCCATTCCTATGGCAGCACATGTGTCAAGGCAAGAGAGAAACGCTTCAATCAATATATAAATCCAGGGTTAGGTTATAAACATGTAGTCTTAGAGACACAGGATGAGTTCTGGGATGGTTCCAAGAGAAAGGAAATCCCCAGCCCAGGCAGCCACACATCAGCGTCCACATCATCTCCTCCTCCTGCAGCTTCATCTCCTGCAGAACAGGCACTGAGGTGACACTAAGCAGCCCTGAGGGGGCTCAGGATTGTCCCCTGCATGCCCTGCCCTGGAGGGCTGCAGCCCGGGGACACCGAGCGCTGGCAGCGCCCTTTGTGTCCCTGTTTGGAACAGGAGGCGGCTCTTGGCACGGAAAGCGCAACTTTGAGGTTTCCACGCCCCGACAGCACCCCGGAGGGAGGAGGCTCCGCCTGCCCTGGCGTCGCAGTCTCACGTGTGGTGTAAACGGCGTTCAACTTTAACCCATCCCAGTCCCGGAAGGGACATCTCCCGCTGCCCCAGGGGCTCCCAGCCCGGTCCTGCATGGCCGGGAGCAGTCCCGGGGACAGGACAGTCACCTCTGTCCTACCCACAGCAACCGGGACGAGCCCGCGCTGTTCTGGCACCGTGTCCTGCCGAGGGATCAACGGCAACGACACCGCGGGCAGCGGCTCCCGCAGCGGCCTCAGGCCAGGGGAACACGGAGGGAGCAAGGGGACACAGGAGAACGAACCCACCAGAGCCCCCCCTGCCGCCCCCTCCGCCCGCAGCGAGCCCCGAGCCGCGGCACAACCGAGCGCGGCTCCCACCTGCGCTGGGGCCGCTCCGAGCTCCGCCGCCGCTCCGGGGCCCGGGGTCCGGTCACTGCCGCCGCTCCGGGGCCCGGGGTCCGGTCACTGCCGCCGCTCCAGGCTCTGGGGTGCGGTCACTGCCGCCGCTCCGAGCTCTGCTCACTGCCGCCGCTCCGGGGCCCGGGGTCCGGTCACTGCTGCCGCTCCGGGCTGCGGTCCGGTGCCATGGACGCTCCGCGGTACGGTCCAGTTCCAGAGACGCTCCGGGCTCTGGTGCGATCACTGCTGCCGCTCCGGGCTCCGGTCTGGTCCAGTCCGCTCCGGTCCTGTCCCAGAGACGCTCCGGGCTCCGGTCCGGTCACTGCCGCCGCTCCGGGCTCCGGTCTGGTCCAGTCCGCTCCGGGCTCCGGTCCTGTCCCAGAGACGCTCCGGGCTCCGGTCCTGTCCCAGAGACGCTCCGGGCTCCGGTCCTGTCCCAGAGACGCTCCGGGCTCCGGTCCTGTCCCAGAGACGCTCCGGGCTCCGGTCCTGTCCCAGACACGCTCCGGGCTCCGGTCCGGTCACTTCCACCGCTCCGGGCTGCGCTCCGGTCACGTTCGGTCCCAGTCTCCAGGACGCTGTCAATTGCTGTCCACTAGAGTATTGTCGCCAGTAGTCTGTGGACCCGCCCTGACCAATCAGCGCGTGAGAAAGAGGAGTGGCGGGAGGATCAGCCAATAGGAGCGAGGCGATTCCCCTAGCCACGCCCCCCGTGGCAGTTCCTCCTGCCTTTCGGCACTTTCCATCCCACGCTGCGATTTGAATAATTGGCCTTGATAATTAATTAGTTCCTTTAGAAATAGAGCGTGGGTTCAGCTTTACCGAAGCGGGTCACAAACACAGCCACCTCCTCCCAGGCACGGCTCCAAACACATTCTCTTTTCCCCACAAACCATCCCGCCCCGGTTTTTCCCCTCCTGCGTGGCACAACATGCCTCTTAGCACATTTCAAAAACAAGTGAGTCAGGATGAATCATTGCTGCGACTAAAGCCAATTTCTCAGGCCCTACAAACAGCGATCCAAAATGAGGCCCTCGGAGCTCTCCTGGAGCAGCTCCTCGCTCTGAGCAGGACAACTCCTCAAGACTCAACCCTTTCCTCTCTGGGAGATGGAAAAGGACCCAGAGTGAGCATTTCGAGGGGAATTCCTGACAGGGAATTCCTGACAGGTCCCTGGCACTGACTCTTTCTGTGTGCACACGCGTGTGCCTGTGCTCTGGCAAATGGGGGAGAAATGCTGCTCTCAGAGGTGTTCAAGTGCCTCGGATATCTCAGTAAATCAGGCCTGTAACGGAGGTTAAGTTAGAGTTATAAACCAAGGTAAATGCTGCTAAATGTTGTTCCTCTGTTAAGTTGCTAAGTTCAACTTCAAAGTCATAAGTCAGGTTAAATGTTGGTGTTATTCCTCTGTTGAATTGTTAAATTAAGATAAAAGGTTAAATGCTGGTAAGCGCAATTCCTCTGTTGAATTGTTAAATTGAAGTATAACATTAAATGTTGGTGTTATTCCTCTGTTGAATTGTTAAATTCAGATATAAGATTAAATGTTGGTAAGTGCAGTTCCTCTGTTGAATTGTTAAATTCAGATATAAGATTAAATGTTGGTAAGTGCAGTTCCTCTACTGAATTGTCAAATTAAGATATAAGATTAAATCTTGGTGTTATTCCTCTGTTGAATTGTTAAGACATCAGTTAAGGCCCAAGTTAGAACTATCAGGTAAGTTAAAGTACTGTTATGTTTGAGTGCTCTGAAGCTTTTAGAGCATATTTCTTTTTATCCTTGCCCTCACTGTGCTTTCACACACACACACAGAGTTCACCATTCCTTTCTGTTTTAATATCCTAGGTTCTGTCTGGTCTTGTTGCTCGTTTTCCCTTGTTTTTTTTAACTGCCCTGTGAGGAATATGGTAAGTTGTGTAAACAAACTTTGGCACTATGTTGCTTAAGATTAAATATGGGCTTTAGACAGTCTGTCGGGGATACTTGATTCCCAGCCAATTCTCCAATTTGTCAGCATTTCCTGATTCCTGGGACAGGCTGGAACTCGGGATAACCTGGAACTGAAGGCGCTGGGAGCTGTGGGTGAGCTCAGGATGGAGCACGGAGCCCTCTGCAGCCCTGGCAGGAGCCCAGGACAAGGATTCTCTGTCTGAGTGAGACACAGTGCCATGAGCTGTGACCCCATCCCTGTGTCCTTGTGGAGAAGAATGGGGAAGGAGGAAATTGTTTAATTCAAAAGTTGTTTCACTTTTCGTTCTCCTTCCCTGACCTGTTTGACAAGGAATGCAATTATTTTCACTGTTGTTCCATCTGTAGCATAGGACGAGGGTGCTCTAAGTATTGACATTGTCAGGACAAAGAAATGTAATTTAGCTGTAAAGTTCACTGCAAACAGAGATAAATAGGCCCGGTGTGGGCGTAGATAAGGAAGCAGTAAAAGATAAGTTCATGAGGCAGTAAAAACAACCTGGCTCCTGTTGTATGGGGGAAGCCTGTGATGAAGTTAGAATAAAAATGGAAAATCCAGGGGTAGCTGTTTTTCATAGTGGTAAACTCCAAGACTTTTCACAAGATGAAGCCCCCCAAAAAACAGAAACTATCAAGAAATGACAAAACTGAAAGCAAGAGCAATTAGAGATCAAGTCAGCACAGAGAGGGGAGCGCTGTTTTGGGGTTCAGTTCCTCAGCCTTCCTTGAAAGATTGGGAACAAATCCGTGTGCATTTTGGAAAAGGACAGACATTGGGAGTGGGAGCATCCTCAGGCAAAGCCCACGACTCCTCTGAACCTCTCCTGGCAAGGGCAGAGAAATCGTGAAGGGAAGCAGAAGTTTCTGCCTCTGGGAAATGGAAAATTGGGGTTTTGGGGAGGCACAGGAGCTCGTTCCGCATGAACCACTCTGCAAGGGAAGGGAAGTGTTGACTTTGTCACAGCTGTCAGTGAAATGTGTCCCTGTCCCCTCCGATTAAATTCAAATTGGGGAAATGATGCACAGCCCATGGATTGCTGTACCTGCCCTGCTCTGCAGAGCCATCATCAGGAGGAGATTTGCTGAAAAACAAATGCAGAGATCAAGTGTCACGATGGTGACATTCAGATTAAAACCACTGAATGTAATTAGAGTCTATTTCCTGAGTTGAAATATGTGTCACATTAATTTTCATGGGACAGGAAGGGACTTCTGATCTGAGCCTGTCCCAAAGCAAACTGAGGGTTCAGTAACACTCATTGTGGGAGCAGAGAGGTTTCTGCAAAACCAAAAGAGCAGAATATGTAAAAATTAAACTGAAACTACATGCACAGGCCAAGTTAAAGAAAACCACCCCTGAAAGCTGAAATGGTTTCTTATCTGTCACTAACAGACTTTTAGGGGTGTGGGCTCCTGGTGGAATGTGAATTCTGGATAAAATACCGAATTTCGCCAGCCCCAAAGACTAATGGCAAAGATGATCAATTAGCACCAGAGTTAATAGCAATTAATAAAGTATGGGAGCTAATCCATCCACACTCCGAACTGCACTAAGAGAGAATTTTCAAGGGTTAACTTTAACTATTTAAACACTTTAAATATTAAAACATTTCCTGCACATGTCTGGGCCATTCCAGCCTGGAACTCTTCCCATTGGAGTGGAAAATCCACAGCCAGGCCTGCTGTGGAGGATTGAAAATCAGCCCCACGAGTTTTGGGAACGCCCTGGGAAAGGAATGGAAGAGCTTTAATGCCTGAGGAGATCTGATGATGTCCTGAGAGGATCTGACAGTAAAGAACAGGGCTGAGACCCAAATCTTGAATTATTAACTTTTTTCCTCCAAAGGTCACAAGGAACTGAGGGGAAATGCCCAAAGTGTGGAAATGACTGTGACAGTTTCGGGTTTTGAAACTCTCTGAGGTCAAAGTTTTGCATTTTGAATTTTTCCAGGTCAAATGAAAGTGAGCAGGAGCCATAAACTGTGAGGGAATCGCAGACCTTCCTTGCCATGGTCAGGAATGGATCAGCAATTAGTGATTATGCTATGGACTTTCCAAATTTCTCATGAGTATTTCATCATCAGGACTGATGGCACTCGGGCTGTGTTCCAACAACTTAAGCAAGAGATGAAAATTCTGCCTTAGGCTCTGCATGTCCCACAGAACTTCTGAATTATACTATTTTGAGATATAAAATCTTTCCCGAGGGGTCCTGGCACAATTCCAAGAGGATCAGTGATTAATTAGTGGAAATTTTCTGAACTGTTCAGCAATGTGAGCCAAGGAGGGCTCAGCTGCTGTGAGGAGTCACAGGCACAGAGCTGCTGCTCAAAAAACCCTAAATTCAGTCTGGGACAGAGCCTGAGGTCTGTGGGTCACAGTGGGACAGATTTGGGGTGAAAGTGAAACTGCAAGCTGTTCACAGCCCTTCTGTACCACGGACAGGAAATTATCCTCCCAAATCCTCCATCGTTAATTGTGCTGTGCTTCCCTTGGACTCCAAAATCAAAAAACCTCCACGATATGAGTGGCTACAAACAATTGAAGATGTTTATTCCTGATAATTGGATTTAAAGGCCAAATATGATGGATATCGGATATGGAACCCGGACTGGGAATGGCACGGAAAAAAATAAGAAATAATATTTTTTTTGCAGCAGAAAGTGCATTTCAGGATTCGCAGTCACTGCCCTGAGGAAGATAATTGACTCTAAGGCTCTGCCGTGAGCTCTTTCAGCACAGAAGGACAAAATGGTTAACATGAACTGTGGAACCGAGAGAAAGTAAATATTTGGAGGCATTCTGAGTTTGTTTCGGCTGAGTGCCCTGTTTAGAGAGAGGTTTGTTTTGCTGCACAGGATCATTGATCAAACACTACCGAAACACCAGAGTTACAGGAAGTGTTACAAAAAGAGATGAGGTTTTGGTTCTGCACTGCAGAGCACACCAGAGAAACAAAACAGGGCCAAAATAATTAAATTATTTGACTGACAGGGCTGAAAAAAGCTGCAGGAAAAGGTAAATTTTGGTTCCACGATGAGGAATCTCTACGAGGCCTAAAACCTCAATCTGTTGCATGAGATTGGCAATGAACTGAAGTTTTAAATTCTCGATCTTACCGCAGAGCATGGAGAGTCACCTCTGCTGGAGAAGTGACAGTTCCCAAGGTGATTCTGAGAAAAAGGCGGAACAGAGAGCAGAGGAATTGTTAAAACACTTTAGAAAAACAGGAATTAGCTCCAAAATTATCGAAATTGTACCTTCAAAGACTCAAAAGTGTGGCACATGTAAAAGAAATAATCTCAATACAGTGAATAAAGCATTGGGGCTCTCAAATTTGGAAATTCCCCGGGAGGTTATTGGTGAATTGACTTCACAGAATTTCCATGTTTTGAGAGCTATAAATGTCTTTTAATTGGTGCAATTTCCACGTGGCCTGAAGCGTTTCCCTGCAAAAGAAGTAATGAAAATATTGCGAAATGAAATCATTCCAAGCTTTGGAGCTCCTCCAGGAATGTCATCAGCCAGAGTGTCTCATTTTATAGCGAGAACAGTGGGACAGGTCAGCAGTGCCTTGGGAATTCTGTGGGATTTACACACTCCACAAGGCGCGGGAAAGGGAGAAAATATTAATTATATTATTAAATAATTATTAGATAAATATATGTAATGCCTAATTTTATATCTATTATATAAATAGATATATATAAGACAGATCTGTTTTGATCTACGGCTCAGTAGAATCTGTCAGAAAACCTCACTGGCTTGGGGTTCCTCCACAGAGGCCACAAGGTACCGGAAAGGGAGAAAATATTAATTATATTTTTAATAATTAGTAGATAAATATATATACTACTTAATTTTATATCTATTCTATAAATAGGTATATATAATACAGATCTATTTTAATCTACAACACAGTAGAATCTCTCAGAGAAAGGGAGAAAATATTAATTATATTTTTTAATAATTATTAGATAAATATATGTAATGCCTAATTTTATATCTATTATATAAATAGATATATATAAGACAGATCTATTTTGATCTACGGCTCAGCAGAATCTGTCAGAAAACCTCACTGGCTTGGGGTTCCTCCACAGAGGCCACAAGGTACCGGAATGGGAGAAAATATTAATTATATTTTAAATAATTATTAGATAAATATATATACTACTTAATTTTATATCTATTATATAAATAGATATATATAATACAAATCTATTTTATTCTACAACTCAGTAGAATCTGTCAGAGAAAGGGAGAAAATATTAATTATATTTTTTAATAATAGATAAATATATGTAAAGCCTAATTTTATATCTATTATATAAATAGATATATATAAAACAGATCTATTTTGATCTACGGCTCAGTAGAATCTGTCAGGAAACCTCACTATCGCCGGCTGTGGAGGATTCACTCCTCCAAACACACTCACCCCGGCACTTCCCACACACAATATTATGGTAACACTCATGAATATTCATCACATTCCCGGGATAGGCGTGGTTATGCAAATCATCTCCTGGAAGTCATTAATATCATTCGGATTAGTGCCACGCATGCGCTGTGTGTCCTGGAGGTCTTTGGGGACACCTGGTGGTGTCCTGTGATGACGATCTGTAGTCTCCATCACAATGCACTTTTCACCTTTCTCTCTGGAGCGTGGGCACTCCTTAGTGCGATAATTCAGGGATAATTCTGAGATTCTTGTCCCTCTTATCTTGATAAGATAAAGGCAATCCTGTTCTCCTAATTTTTAGAATTCCCAGATTCTGTCCCTCAATAGTTAACTTGAGTCACCTATTGACTACCTGTTTCTGACAGGGTTTTGGCAGAAAACTCCAAAATTCGTTGTTCCCCAGGCTGGCAAGGACAAACGGAAGCAAAGCGAGGTGGGAGCCCCCAGCAGCGCCTCTCTGCCGGCCCAGCTGAAGGCCTCGCTGGCTGCTCGAGGCTGCAGGGGCACACTGGGAGCACTGGGAGCACTGGGAAGGGCCAAGGGGACACGAGGGACAACAGGCACTTCCCAAGCATTTATTTAAAAAATAACAAAGTGATAAGAGTATTGCAATAACAGCAACATTGGCACCATAAACACTGACGGGGGTCACACAAGGACATCTCACAGAATGTTCTGAGTTGGGAGAGACACACGAGGATCGAGTCCAACCCTTAAAGGAATGGCCCCTGTGGGGTCAAATAATGATCTTGGCATTATTGGAACCTTACCTGCAAGGTAAGGTTCAAATCCATAAAGTAAGCCAAGGTCACATCCATAAAGGATCAAATGTTTCAGAGCTGTATCCATAGCGATATACAAATATGTATGTACAGGGTTAGGATATATTAAAAAATATGTACAGATACAGCTACATACGTATAGTATATATATATGTACAAATGCATAGTGCAACAGAAACACAATGAGTTTTGTGATGCTTTCAGGAGAAGAAACCGCCAGCCCTAACCCAGGCAGCCACACAGAAGTTTCCACATCATCTCCTCCTCCTGCAGGCTCATCACCTTGAGATCAGGCACTGAGGAGACCCTGAGATCAGACACTGAGGTGACCCTGAGACCGAACACTGAGGTGTTCATGAGATCAGACACTGAGGTGACCCTGAGACCGAACACTGAGGTGACACTGAGACCGAACACTGAGGTGTTCATGAGATCAGACACTGAGGTGATCCTGAGAGCAAACGCTGAGGTGATCCTGAGGGTCAGCGCAAGGCAGACGCTGGAGCTGAGGAAGGACATCCCCGTGCTGGGGGAAAAGGCAAAGCTGAGACTGCCCAGTGTGGAGAAATCCTTCCTCTGTCCCTGTTACAAGGTACTTTGGGGTTTGCTGCAGAGATATGGCCGTGGATTTGAGCAGCTCCCACTCCAGAATTTATCATTATCCAGGAACACACACTCTCCATTGCCCACGACCTCAACCCTACAAGGAGCAGCACAGAAATACATTGTGCCTTTGTCGCCTCCAGCAGCAGGGCAAGGCAAATATAGACAAGGGACAGTCCCAGCAGCCATGTCCCCCCAGGCCCTGCCCGTGCCCCCCAGGACTCACGAGGAGCTAAATCTGCTGCCGTCCACCCACTGCAGCCACCGGCCCTGTCTGCGCAGACCAAGCCACTGATCGATGTTCCCACTGAGGCAGGAGAGGAACCTCTGGCAAGGAGAGAGGAGCCACCACTGGGAGCTGCCCCTCAGGCTCCCCTCAGCCATCCCACTGCCCCCCAAAACCCCTCACTCACCATGTCCATGTCCTTGGGCATGGCCAGGGAGGCCCCGAGATCCAAGCACCGAGCTTGAGCCTGGTCCCAGGTGCAGTGATCCCTCGAGAAGAAGTAGCAGGACCCGCGGTACCCGACCCAGCCCTTGGGACAGGCCAGCAGCAGTGGAATGTCAAATGTAACTGGAATTTCTGTTTGTCTTCTCCCTGCAGAGGGAACAGGAGAAGGTGCGAGGATTCCCCTCACGGAGCAGCCCGAGCTCCCATTGGCTGAATTTTCCCGCTCAAACCCGCCGCCACCATTGGCTGATTCAGCCGTCACTCCTCCTCGTTCTCGCGCGCTGATTGGGCAGAGCGGGGCCGAGGGGCGGTCCCGTCCGTGAGGGAGCAGGGACCGCGCTGTGCCCCGCGGGGCTGGGCCGAGGCACCGCACCGCCATTACCTGAGCACACGGCCAAGGACACCCCAAAAACCACGGCCAGGAGCAGGAGCAGAGCCAGCAGAGCCAGGGTGAGCACGGGATGGGATCTGATCCACTCCTCTGGAGCCGGAAAAAGCCATTGGCCATGAGGACAGAACTGTTCTGTGCAGGCCCAGCCCTCACATCCCCCACCCAACGCCCGGGGAGCACAGCAGGGACCACCAGGTCGTGTGCCCCTCACTGAGCTGGCAGCACGAGAGACCAGGGACAGGGACACAGACAAGGGGACAGGGAGAGGGACACAGACAGGGGACAGCCTGCAGCAGCAGAACTGCCCAGGGCCAGGGGTGTCAGTCCCAGCAGAGCACGAGGATTCTTCCAGAGCCCTGGACACAGCCACACCGTGCCAGCCCTGTGCTCCTGGGTGACACTGTCCCCTCCCTACAGGCCCTAGCACTGGCCCTGCACTCACCCAGAAATCCTGTCCGGGTTCTTTTCTGTTTTTTCCTGGTTGCTGATCTCTTCCAGGGATCCAGGGGCTCAGTCATACTCCCATCACTGGAGTAGGATCCATTCTCCGCATCTTGACTCCACGCACGCTCACGAGGGACACCTTTGTTCTTACGAAAAATGGCTTCTCGTCCCCAAGGGAAGTCTGTAACCCTGACTGGTGATCCATTCTGTGGACTCGGGATCTCATCCATAAACTCCTGAAGGTACCAGAATTCCCTCTCCTCCTTCTCAAAGCTGGGATTTCTCAGCTTGGAATAAAGCGCATAAGACATTGGTGGTGCTGATAAAGCCTTTAGGCGTTTACCAGTTCCATAATCACAATTCCAGCTTGAAATGTCCATGATGAGAGATCCGGGCTGGTCCCGGTCCTGTGCTTCCCCAAGGCTCAGGAGAGTGATCCAGCTCAGTCCTGCCCTGTCCCTGCAGATCTAGGGGACAGAGCACTGATGCTCCTGGGGCTGTCACTGGCACCGCTGCTCCTGGGGCTGTCACCGAGCCCTAAGGAATCCCATCTGAGGCAGAACCTCCACGCTCAGCAAACCCTGCCAGGAAACAGAGAAAGCTCTCAGCTTTGGGGCTCTGATTCAAAAGGGAGTGGCTCAACCTCTGCCTGGCACAGATTCCTGTTCTGGCATCAGCTGGAAAAGAGCTGGCAACGATTTTTGGGCACAGGTACAGAGGGAATGTATTCATAGTTTGGGTTAGCCACGACAAAAAATAATGAAATAACAAGAAAGAGAACAACAGCAGCATTGACACTGTGACATTGCTGGGGTCACACAAGGCCATTCCACAGCATCACAGAATCCTCTGAGCTGGACAGGACCCACAAGGGTCATGGAGTCCAACTCTCAGGGAATGGCCCCTGTGGGGTCAAATCCCAACCTTGGCATTATTGGCACTGAGCTCTACCCAATGTCCCTTTCCTATGGCAGCACATGTGTCAAGGCAATAGAGAAATGGTTAAATCAATATATAAATCCAGGGTTAGGGTATAAACATGTAGTCTTAGAGACACAGGATGAGTTCTGGGATGGTTCCAAGAGAAGGAAATCCCCAGCCCAGGCAGCCACACATCAGCGTCCACATCATCTCCTCCTCCTGCAGCTTCATCTCCTGCAGATCAGGCACTGAGGTGACACTAGGCAGCCCTGAGGGGGCTCAGGATTGTCCCCTGCATGCCCTGCCCTGGTGGGCTGCAGCCTGGGGACACCGAGCGCAGGCAGTGCCCTTTGGGTCCCTGTTTGGAACAGGAGGGGAACACTGCGGGGAAGGCAGAACTTCTACGGCTCCGCCTCCGGGGGAACGGGCGAGAGGAGGAACTCTTCTGCCTCTTCTCAGTGAGTCTATTTCTCAGGAGCTCAAGAGCGCCTCTTTCTGTTCCAAACTCCTTTGTGTTGTAAGGGACGTTCAAATTTAACCCATCCCAGCCCGGGCAGGGACATCTCCCGCTGCCCCAGGGGCTCCCAGCCCGGTCCCGCATGGTCCGGAACAGTCCCGGGGACAGGACAGTCACCTCTGTCCTAGCGACAGCAACCGGGACGAGCCCGCGCTGTTCTGGCACCGTGTCCTGCCCAGGCAGCAGCGGAAACAAAACCGCGAGCAGCCGCTCCCGCAGTAGCCTCAGGCCGGGGGAACGTGGGAGAGTGAACGTGCCACATCCCCACCGCTGCCGCAGCGAGCTCCGAGCCCCGAGCTGCGGCACAACCGAGCGCGGCTCCCACCTGCGCTGGGGCTGCTCCGAGCTCCGCCGCCGCTCCGGGCTCCGGGGTCTGGTCACTGCCTCCGGTCCGGTCACTGCCGCCACTCCGGGCTCCGGTCCGGTCACTGCCGCCGCTCCGGGCTCCCGTCCGATCCCACAGACGCTCCGGGCTCCGGTCCGGTCACTGCTGCCGCTCTGGGCTCCGGTCCGGTCCCACAGACGCTCCGGTCACTTCCATTGCCCTGGGCTCCGGCCCGGTCCCAGACACGCTCCGGGCTCCGATCCGGGCTCCGGCCCGGTCCGGTCCGCCTCGGTCCCACACACGCTCCGGGCTCCGGTCCGGTCACTGCCGCCGCTCCGGGCTCCGGTCCGGTCCGGTCCCAGACACGCTCCGGGCTCCGGTCCGGTCACTGCCGCCGCTCCGGGTTCCGCTCCGCTCCGCTCCGGTCCCACACACGCTCCGGGCTCCGCTCCGGTCCGGGCACGCACACGCTCCGGGCTCCGGTCCGGTCCCAGACACGCTCCGGGCTCCGCTCCTGTCCGGTCCCAGACACGCTCCGGGCTCCGCTCCTGTCCGGTCCCACACACGCTCCGGGCTCCGGTCCGGTCCGGTCCCAGACACGCTCCGGGCTCCGCTCCTGTCCGGTCCCACACACGCTCCGGGCTCCGCTCCTGTCCGGTCCCACACACGCTCCGGGCTCCGGTCCGGTCCGGTCCCAGACACGCTCCGGGCTCCGGTCCGGTCACTGCCGCCGCTCCGGGTTCCGCTCCGCTCCGGTCCGGTCCCAGACACGCTCCGGGCTCCGCTCCGGTCCCACACACGCTCCGGGCTCCGGTCCGGTCCGGGCCCGCACACGCTCCGGGCTCCGGTCCGGTCCGGGCCCGCACACGCTCCGGGCTCCGGTCCGGTCCGGGCACGCACACGCTCCGGGCTCCGGTCCGGTCCCGTCCCAGACACGCTCCGGGCTCCGCTCCGGTCCGGTCCCAGACACGCTCCGGGCTCCGGTCCGGTCCGGTCCCACACACGCTCCGGGCTCCGGTCCGGTCCGGTCCCACACACGCTCCGGGCTCCGGTCCGGTCCGGTCCCACACACGCTCCGGGCTCCGGTCCGGTCCGGTCCCACACACGCTCCGGGCTCCGGTCCGGTCCGGTCCCAGACACGCTCCAGGACGCGGCACTGCCAAGTCCAATTCCCCAGAGCATCTGCACAGGAGGATATCGACGAGTTCTGACCAACCAGCGCGCGAGAACGATGAGTGGCGGGAGGATCAGCCAATAGGAGCGAGGCAATCCCCCTAGCCACGCCCTCGGGGTGGCTCCTTGTGCGTTCCCAGGATTTTCAGATCCCGCGGTGGAATTGAATAATTCTTTGCCAAACTGACCATGGGCTGAATGAAACAACGTCACTGAGAGAGGAGTGGTCTATAGGTAACTCAATTTAACCATTCAGAGGCAGAATCTTTGAATTCTAAAAGTTAGTCAAACAGGATTGCCTTTATTTTGTCAAGATAAGAGGGACAAGAATGTGTTTGAGGCCAGCACAGAAACCCTGAATCACCCACTAAGGACTGCACATGCTTCAGAGAGAAAGGCGAAAAGTGCATTGCGAGGAAGACTATCAGATCTTCATCACGAAAAGACCCCCCCCGAAGACCACCATGCCACACAGCGCATGCGTGGCACACATGCTAATAATATTAATGACTTCCGGGAAATTATTTGCATAACCACTCCTATCCCTATAATTTGGGCCTTGTTCTGCCCCGCCGTGAGCCAAAGGACAGCTGAGCTCCCCCTGAAAACTCAGGGTCGCAACTGGGAGGTCTGCTTACCCCTCAATTCGACAGCCGAGCAGAGCTAGGGTCTCATCTGGGGGTGCCAGTTTGATTCGCCCCAAGCAGGCCCAGAGACACTTCAGAGACAAAGTCAGAGCAGTGGGGATTTGCTTTATTTGGTGCGCCGGGTGTGGGGGATCGCTCCTCCAAACACACACACAGCACTGCCAACACACAATATTATGGTAACACTCATGAATATTCATCACATTCCCGGGATAGGCGTGGTTATGCAAATCATCTCCTGGAAGTCATTAATATCATTCGGATTAGTGCCACGCATGCGCTGTGTGTCCTGGAGGTCTTTGGGGACACCTGGTGGTGTCCTGTGATGAAGATCTGTAGTCTCCATCACAATGCACTTTTCACCTTTCTCTCTGGAGCGTGGGCACTCCTTAGTGCGATAATTCAGGGATAATTCAGATTCTTGTCCCTCTTATCTTGACAAGATAAAGGCAATCCTGTTCTCCTAATTTTTAGAATTCACAGATTCTGTCCCTCAATAGCTAAATTGAGTTACCTATTGACCACTCCTTTCTCAGTGACGGTGTTTCTTTCAGCCCATGATCAGTTTGTCAAAGAATTACTAAATTCCATTGTGGGTTGGAAAAATCCCGGAAACCCACAAGGAACCGCCTCGGGGGAGTGGCTAGGGGAAATTATCTCGCTCCTATTGGCTGATCATCCCGCCACTCATCGTTCTCGTGCGCTGATTGGTCAGAACTCGCCGATAGCCTGGGCGGATGCTCTGGGGAATTGGAATTGGCAGTGCCGCGTCCTGGAGCGCGTCTGGGACCGGAGCGGAGCCCGGAGCGGCGACAGTGACCGGACCAGAGCCCGGAGCGGCGACAGTGACCGTAACGGAGCCCGGAGCGGCGACAGTGACCGGACCGGAGCCCGGAGCGTCTATGGCACCGAACGGGAGCCCGGAGCGGCGGCAGTGACCGGACCGGAGGAAGTGACCGAAGCCCGGACCCCGGAGTGGCGGCAGTGATCGGACCGGAGCCCGGAACGGCGGCAAGTGACCGAACCCCGGAGCGTCTATGGGACCGGACCGGAGACCGGAGCGGCAGCAGTGACCGGACCGGAACCCGGAGCGTCTCTGGGATCGGACCGGAGCACGGAGCGGTGGAAGTGACTGGACCGCAGAGCGTCTATGGGACCGGACCGGAGCCCGGAGTGGCTGAACTGACCGGACCGGAGCCCGGAGCCCGGAGCCCGGAGCGGCGGCGGAGCTCGGAGCGGCCCCAGCAGAGGTGGGAGCGGCTGTGCCGCGGCTCGGAGCTCGCTGCGGGCGGAGGGGGCAGCAGCGGTGGCGGTGTGGCACGTTTGTCCTCCCCTGTCGCCGTATCCCCACCGTGTTCCCCTGGCCTGAGGCAGCGGCTGCTCGCGGTGTCGGTGCCGTTGATCCCTCGGCAGGAGCAGCGCGGGCTCGTCCCGGTTGCTGTCGCTAGGACAGAGGTGACTGTCCTGTCCCCGGGACTGCTCCCGGCCATGCGGGACCGGGCTGGGAGCCCCTGGGGCAGCGGGAGATGTCCCTGCCCGGGCTGGGATGGGTTAAATTTGAACGTCCCTTACAACACAAAGGAGTTTGGAACAGAAAGAGGCACTGTTGAGCTCCTGAGAAGAGTTGACTCACTGAGAAGAGGCAGGAGAGTTCCTCCTCTCGCCCGTTCCCCCGGAGGCGGAGCCGTAGAAGTTCTGCCTTCCCCGCAGTGTTCACCTCCTGTTCCAAACAGGGACCCAAAGGGCGCTGCCAGCGCTCGGTGTCCCCAGGCTGCAGCTCACCAGGGCAGGGCATGCAGGGGACAATCCTGAGCCCCCTCAGGGCTGCCTAGTGTCACCTCAGCGCCTGATCTGCAGGAGATGAAGCTGCAGGAGGAGGAGATGCTGTGGACGCTGATGTGTGGCTGCCTGGACTGGGGATTTCCTTCTCTTGGAACCATCCCAGAACTCATCCTGTGTCTCTAAGACTACATGTTTATACCCTAACCCTGGATTTATATATTGATTTAACCATTTCTCTATTGCCTTGACACATGTGCTGCCATAGGAATGGATCTCGTTTAGAGCACAGTGCCAATAACACCAGGGGTGGGATTTGACCCCACAGGGGCCATTCCCTGAGAGTTGGACTCCATGACCCTTGTGGGTCCCGTCCAGCTCAGAGGATTCTGTGATGCTGTGGAATGGCCTTGTGTGACCCCAGCAATGTTACAGTGCCAGTGCTGCTGTTGCTGTTCCTTATTATTTCATTACTTTTTGTCGTGGATAATCCAAACCATGAATACATTCCATCTTTACCTGCAACCAAATACCATTGCCATCTTCTCCTGAGCCGCTGCCAGAACGGGAATTTGGAACAGGCCTGGGTGGAGGTGCTCCCTTTTGAATCGGAGCCCTGGAGCTGAGAGCTTTCTCTGTTTCCTGGCAGGGTTTGCTGAGCGTGGAGGCTTCACCTTGGAGGGGATTTCTTCAGGCTCAGTGACAGCCCCAAGAGCATTGGTGACAGTGACAGCCCCAGGAGCATCTCTTCTCTGTCCCCCTGATCTGCAGGGACAGGGCAGGACTGAGCCGGCAGTGCCCTCCTGAGCCTGCGAGAAGCACAGCGCCAGGACCAGCCCAGATCTGTCATCATGGCCCCTTCAATCTCCCGTCACCGTGGTTGTCAAACTGTGTCAAAAGCTAAACTTGAAAAGGCTTTCTCAGCACTGCAGATGTCTCAGGAGCCAGGTGCTCTTTATGCCAAGCCGAGAGATCCCAGCTTTGAGCTGGAGAGGAGTAAATTCTGCTCCACTCATGGGGGTGTGATTGAGCTGATGAGCCCCCAGGATGGATCAGCACCTGGGAATATACAGGAAAGAACCCTGAGAGGATGTCTGGGTGAGTGCAGGGCTTGTAGGGAGGGGACAGTGTCACCCAGGAGCAAAGGGCTGGCACGGTGTGGCTGTGTCCAGGGCTCTGGAAGAATCCTCGTTCTCTGCTGGGCCCCAGCAATGGCCGGGACTGACACCCCTGGCCCTGGGCAGTTCTCCTGCTGCAGGCTGTCCCCTGGCTGTGTCTGTGTCCCTGTCCCTGGTCTCTCCTGCTGCCAGCTCAGTGAGGGGCACACGGCCTGGTGGTCCATCCTGGGTTTTGGGTGGGGGATGTGAGGGCTGGGCCTGCTCAGGACAGCCCCATCCTCACGGCCAGCGACTCTTTCCAGCTCCAGGGGAGCAGATCAGATCCCATCCCGAGGTCACCCTGCTGCTGATTCTGCTCCTGCTCCTGGCCGTGGCTTTGGCGGTGTCCTTGGCTGCTGTGTCAGGTAATGGCGGTGCGGTGCCTCGGCCCAGCCCCGCGGGGCACAGCGCGGTCCCTGCTCCCTCACGGACGGGACCGCCCCTCGGCCCCGCTCTGCCCAATCAGCGCGCGAGAACGAGGAGGAGTGACGGCTGAATCAGCCAATGGTGGCGGGCATTGGGTTTGAGCGGGAAAATTCAGCCAATGGGAGCTCGGGCTGCTCCGTGAGGGGAATCCTCTGACCTTCCCTTCCCTCTGCAGTGAAAACACCCAGAGAGACTCCAGTTACTCCAGTTACTCCACTTACCCCTGACACTCTGCGGCTGCTGGCCTGTCCCAAGGGTTGGGTCGGGTACCGCGGGGTCTGCTACTACTTCTCAAAGGATCATCGCTCCTGGGATCGTGGTCAGACTGTGTGCTCTGAGCTTGGGGCCTCCCTGGCCATGCCCAAGGACATGGACATGGTGAGTGAGGGGTTTTGGGGGGCAGTGGGGTGGCCGAGGGGAGCCTGAGGGGCAGCTCCCAGTGGTGGCTCCTCTCTCCTTGCCAGAGGTTCCTCTTTTGCCTCAGTGGGAACGTTGATCTCTGGCTCGGGCTGCGCAGACGGGACCAGGGCCTGCAGTGGGTGGACGGCAGCAGCTTAAGCTCCTCGTGAGTCCTGGGGGGCACGGGCAGGGCCTGGGGGGACGTGGCTGCTGGGACTGTCCCTTGTCTATATTTGCCTTGCCCTGCTGCTGGAGGCGACAAAGGCACAATGTATTTCTGTGCTGCTCCTTGCAGGGTCGAGGTCCTGGGCGATGGAGAGTGTGTGTTCCTGGATAATGATAAATTCTGGAGTGGGAGCTGCTCAAATCCACGGCCCTATCTCTGCAGCAAACCCCAAAGTACCTTGTAACAGGGGACAGAGGAAGGATTTCTCCACACTGGGCAGTCTCAGCTTTGCCTTTTCCCCCAGCACGGGGATGTCCTTCCTCAGCTGCAGCGTCTGCCTTGCGCTGACCCTCAGGATCACCTCAGCGTTTGCTCTCAGGGTCACCTCAGTGTCTGATCTCATGAACACCTCAGTGTTCGGTCTCAGTGTCACCTCAGTGTCTGATCTCAGGGTCTCCTCAGTGCCTGATCTCAAGGTGATGAGCCTGCAGGAGGAGGAGATGATGTGGAAACTTCTGTGTGGCTGCCTGGGTTAGGGCTGGGGGTTTCTTCTCCTGAAAGCATCACAAAATTGATTTGGTTTCTGTTACACTATGTATTTGTACATATATATATATATATATATATATATATATAGTATACATGTGTAGATATATCCGTACATATTTTTTAATATATCCTAATCCTGTACATACATATTTGTATATCGCTATGGATACAGCTCTGAAACATTTGCTGCTTTATGAATGTTACCTTGGCTGGGGAAAGGTGCCAATAATACCAAGGTTGGGATTTGACCCCACAGGGGCCATTCCTTTCAGGGTTGGACTCGATCCTCATGGGTTCCTCCCAACTCAGAACATTCTGTGAGATGTCCTTGTGTGACCCCCGTCAGTGTTTATGGTGCCAATGTTGCTGTTGGTGGAATATTCATTATAATTTTGTAATTTTTTTTTAATTAAATGCTTGGGAAGTGCCTGTTGTCCCTCGTGTCCTCTCAGCACTTCCCAGTGCTCCCAGTGTGCCCCTGCAGCCTCGAGCAGCCAGCCAGGCCTTCAGCTGGGCCGGCAGAGAGGCGCTGCTGGGGGCTCCCACCTCGCTTCGCTTCCGTTTGTCCTTGCCAGCCTGGGGAACAACGAATTTTGGAGTTTTCTGCCAAAACCCTGTGAGGAAACAGGTAGTCAATAGGTGACTCAAGTTAACTATTGAGGGACAGAATCTGGGAATTCTAAAAATTAGGAGATCACGAGTCCCTTTATCTTGTCAAGATAAGAGGGACAAGAATCTGAATTATCCCTGAATTATCGCACTAAGGAGTGCCCACGCTCCAGAGAGAAAGGTGAAAAGTGCATTGTGATGGAGACTACAGATCTTCATCACAGGACACCACCAGGTGTCCCCAAAGACCTCCAGGACACACAGCGCATGCGTGGCACTCATGCTAATGATATTAATAATTTCCGGGAAATTATTTGCATAACCACGCCTATCCCGGGAATGTGATGAATATTCATGAGTTTACCATAATATATTGTGTGTGGGAAGTGCCGGGGTGAGTGTGTTTGGAGGAGTGAATCCTCCACAGCCGGCGATAGTGAGGTTTCCTGACAGATTCTACTGAGCCGTAGATCAAAATAGATCTGTTTTATATATATCTATTTATATAATAGATATAAAATTAGGCATTACATATATTTATCTACTAATTATTAAAAATATAATTAATATTTTCTCTCCTTTTGGTACCTTGTGGCCTCTGTGGAGAAACCCCAAGCCAGTGAGGTTTCCTGACAGATTCTACTGAGTTGTAGATTAAAATATAATTTATCTATGTTATATATATTTATATAATATATATAAAATTCTACATTATATATATTTATATAATAAATATTAAAAAATATAATTAATCTTTCCTTCCTTTCTGGTACCTTGTGGCCGCTGTGGAGGAAACCCACGCCAGTGAGGTTTTCTGACAGATTCTGCTGAGTTCTAGATGAAAATACAATATATCTACATTTTTTATATATATATATATATTTATATATATATATATATATATACACACACACATATATATAAAAACAGATATGAAATTATTAATTATATATATATTAATATAATTAATATAATTAATATTTTCTCCCTTTCCCGTGCCTTGTGGAGTGTGTAAATCCCACAGAATTCCCAAGGCACTGCTGACCTGTCCCACTGTTCTCACTATAAAATGAGACACTCTGGCTGATGACATTCCTGGAGGAGCTCCAAAGCTTGGAATTATTTCATTTCGCAATATTTTCTTTACTTCTTTTGCAGCAAAACGCTTCAGGCCACCTGGAAATTGCACCAATTAAAAGACATTTATAGCTCTCAAAACATGGAAATTCTGTGAAGTCAATTCACCAATAACCTCCCGGGGAATTTCCAAATTTGAGAGCCCCAATGCTTTATTCACTGTATTGAGATTATTTCTTTTACATGTGCCACACTTTTGAGTCTTTGAAGGTACAATTTCGATAATTTTAGTGCTAATTCCTGTTTTTCTGAAATGTTTTAACAATTCCTCTGCTCTCCAGTGAGTAGATTGGTGCTCTCTCTTCCGCCTTTTTCTCAGAATCACCTCGGGAACTGTCACTTCTCCAGCAGAGGTGACTCTCCATGCTCTGCGGTAAGATCGAGAATTTAAAACTTCAGTTCATTGCCAATCTCATGCAACAGATTGAGGTTTTAGGCCTCGTAGAGATTCCTCATTGTGGAACCAAAATTTACCTTTTCCTGCAGCTTTTTTCAGCCCTCTCAGTCAAATAATTTAATTATTTTGGCCCTGTTTTGTTTCTCTGGCGTGCTCTGCAGTGCAGAACCAAAACCTCATCTCTTTTTGCAACACTTCCTGTAACTCTGGTGTTTCGGTAGTGTTTGATCAATGATCCTGTGCAGCAAAACAAACCTCTCTCTAAACAGGGCACTCAGCCAAACCAAACTCAGAATGCCTCCAAATATTTACTTTCTCTCGGTTCCACAGTTCATGTTAACCATTTTGTCCTTCTGTGCTGAAAGAGCTCACGGCAGAGCCTTAGAGTCAATTATCTTCCTCAGGACAGTGACTGCGAATCCTGAAATGCACTTTCTGCTGCAAAAAAATTATTATTTCTTATTTTTTTCCGTGCCATTCCCAGTCCGGGTTCCATATCCGATATCCATCATATTTGGCCTTTAAATCCAATTATCAGGAATAAACATCTTCAATTGTTTGTAGCCACTCATATCCTGGAGGTTTTTTTATTTTGGAGTCCAAGGGAAGCACAGCACAATTAACGATGGAGGATTTGGGAGGATAATTTCCTGTCCGTGGTACAGAAGGGCTGTGAACAGCTTGCAGTTTCACTTTCACCCCAAATCTGTCCCACTGTGACCCACAGACCTCAGGCTCTGTCCCAGACTGAATTTAGGGTTTTTTGAGCAGCAGCTCTGTGCCTGTGACTCCTCACAGCAGCTGAGCCCTCCTCGGCTCACATTGCTGAACAGTTCAGAAAAATTCCACTAATTAATCACTGATCCCATTGGAATTGTGCCAGGACCCATTGGGAAAGATTTCGGATCTCAAAATGGAATAATTCAAAAGTTCTGTGGGACATGCAGAGCCTAAGGCAGAATTCTCATCTCTTGCTTAAGTTGTTGGAACACAGCCCGAGTGCCATCAGCCCTGATGATGAAGTACTCATGACAAATTTGGGAAGTCCATAGCATAATCACTAATTGCTGATCCATTCCTGACCATGGCAAGGAAGGTCTGCGATTCCCTCACAGTTTATGGCTCCTGCTCACTTTCATTTGACCTGGAAAAATTCAAAATGCAAAACTTTGACCTCAGAGAGTTTTAAAACCTGAAACTGTCACAGTCATTTCCACACTTTGGGCATTTCCCCTCAGTTCCTTGTGACCATTTAATGAAAAAAGTTAATAATTCAAGATTTGGGTCTCAGCCCTGTTCTCTATTGTGACCATTTAATTCTAAAAGGTTTAATAATTAAGATTTGTGTCTCAGCCCTGTTCTTTACTGTCAGATCCTCTCAGGACATCATCAGATCTCCTCAGGGATTAAAGCTCTTCCATTCCTTTCCCAGGGCGTTCCCCAAACTCGTGGGGCTGATTTTCAATCCTCCACAGCAGGCCTGGCTGTGGATTTTCCACTCCAGTGGGAAGAGTTCCAGGCTGGAATGGCCCAGACATGTGCAGGAAATGTTTTAATATTTAAAGTGCTTAAATAGTTAAAGTTAACCCTTGAAAATTCTCTCTTAGTGCAGTTCGGAGTGTGGATGGATTAGCTCCCATACTTTATTAATTGCTATTAACTCTGGTGCTAATTGATCATCTTTGCCATTAGTCTTTGGGGCTGGCGAAATTGGGGTATTTTATCCAGAATTCACATTCCACCAGGAACCCACACCCCTAAAAGTCTGTTAGTGACAGATAAACCTTTTCAGGTTTACAGTTTTTAGTGATTTTTTTTTTCCTCTAACTTGGCCTGTGCATGTGGTTTTAGTTTAATTTTTAAAGGTTCTGCTCTTTTGGTTTTGCAGAAACCTCTCTGCACACACAATGAGTGTTACTGAACCCTCAGTTTGCTTTGGGACAGGCTCAGATCAGAAGTCCCTTCCTGTCCCATGAAAATTAATGTGACACATATTTCAACTCAGGAAATAGACTCTAATTACATTCAGTGGTTTTAATCTGAATGTCACCATCGTGACACTTGATCTCTGCATTTGTTTTTCCAGCAAATCTCCTCCTGATGATGGCTCTGCAGAGCAGGGCAGGTACAGCAATCCATGGGCTGTGCATCATTTCCCCAATTTGAATTTAATCGGAGGGGACAGGGACACATTTCACTGACAGCTGTGACAAAGTCAACACTTCCCTTCCCTTGCAGAGTGGTTCATGCGGAACGAGCTCCTGTGCCTCCCCAAAACCCCAATTTTCCATTTCCCAGAGGCAGAAACTTCTGCTTCCCTTCACGATTTCTCTGCCCTTGCCAGGAGAGGTTCAGAGGAGTCGTGGGCTTTGCCTGAGGATGCTCCCACTCCCAATGTCTGTCCTTTTCCAAAATGCACACGGATTTGTTCCCAATCTTTCAAGGAAGGCTGAGGAACTGAACCCTGAGACAACCCTCCCCCCTCCCTGGTAGCTAATTTAGTCACTAATTGCCTTCATTTTCAGTTCTGTCATTTCATTATGATTTGTAGGTTTTTGGGGGTGCTTCTATTTAACTCTCATGAAAAGTCAAGGGGTTTGCCACTATCAAAAGCAGCTATTCCCTGAATTTTCCGTAGTTTTATTCTAACATCATCACAGGATTCTCCTGTACAACAGGAGCCAGGTTATTTTTATCTGCCTCATGAGCTTTTCTTATCTTTTATTGCGTCCTTATCTACGCCCACACCGGGCCTATTTATCTCTGTTTGCAGTGAACTTTACAGCTAAATCGACATTTTCTTTCTCCTGACAATGTCAATACTTAGAGCCCCCTCGTCCTATGCTACAGATCGAACGACAGTGAAAATAATTGTATTCCTTGTCAAACAGGTCAGGGAAGGAGAACGAAAAGTGAAACAACTTTTGAATTAAACAATTTCCTCCTTCCCCATTCCTCTCCACAAGGACACAGGGGTGGGGTCACAGCTCATGGCACTGTGTCTCACTCAGACAGAGAATCCTTGTCCTGGGCTCCTGCCAGGGCTGCAGAGGGCTCCGTGCTCCATCCTGAGCTCACCCACAGCTCCCAGCGCCTTCAGTTCCAGGTTATCCCGAGTTCCAGCCTGTCCCAGGAATCTGGAAATGCTGACAAATTGGAGAATTGGCTGGGAATCAAGTATCCCCGACAGACTGTCTAAAGCCCATATTTAATCTTAAGCAACATAGTGCCAAAGTTTGTTTACACAACTTACCATATTCCTCACAGGGCAGTTAAAAAAAACAAGGGAAAACGAGCAACAAGACCAGACAGAACCTAGGATATTAAAACAGAAAGGAATGGTGAATTCTCTGTGTGTGTGTGTGAAAGCACAGTGAGGGCAAGGATAAAAAGAAATATGCTCTAAAAGCTTCAGAGCACTCAAATATAACAGTACTTTAACTTACCTGATAGTTCTAACTTGTGCCTTAACTGATGCCTTAGCAATTTAACAGAGGAATAACACCAAGATTTAATCTTATATCTTGATTTGACAATTCAGTAGAGGAACTGCACTTACCAAGATTAAACTTATATCTTAATTTAACAATTCAACAGAGGAATTGCACTTACCAAGATTTAATCTTATATCTTAATTTAACAATTCAACAGAGGAATTGCACTTACCAAGATTTAATCTTATATCTGAATTTAACAATTCAACAGAGGAATAACACCAACATTTAACCTGACTTATGACTTTGAAGTTGAACTTAGCAACTTAACAGAAGAACAACATTTAGCAGCATTTACCTCGGTTTATAACTCTAACTTAACCTCAGTTACAGGCCTGATTTACTGAGATATCCGAGGCACTTGAACACCTCTGAGAGCAGCATTTCTCCCCCATTTGCCAGAGCACAGGCACACGCGTGTGCACACAGAAAGAGTCAGTGCCAGGGACCTGTCAGGAATTCCCTGTCAGGAATTCCCCTCGAAATGCTCACTCTGGGTCCTTTTCCATCTCCCAGAGAGGAAAGGGTTGAGTCTTGAGGAGTTGTCCTGCTCAGAGCGAGGAGCTGCTCCAGGAGAGCTCCGAGGGGCTCATTTTGGATCGCTGTTTGTAGGGCCTGAGAGATTGTCTTTAGTCGCAGCAATTATTCATCCTGACTCACTTGCTTTTGAAATTTGGTAATAGGCATGTTGTGCCACGCAGGAGGGGAAATACCGGGGCGGGACAGTTTGTGGGGAAAAGAGAATGTATTTGGAGCCGTGCCTGGGAGGAGGTGGCTGTGTTTGTGACCCGCTTCGGTAAAGCTGAACCCACGGTCTGTTTCTAAAGGAATACATTAATTATCAAGCCAAATTACTCAAATCGCAGTGTGGGATGGAAAGTGCCGAAAGGCAGGAGGAACTGCCACGGGGGGCGGGTCTAGGAGGATCGCCTCGCTCCTATTGGCTGATCCTCCCGCCACTCCTCTTTCTCGCGCGCTGATTGGTCAGGGCGGGTCCACAGACTACTGGCGACAATACTCTAGTGAACAGCAATTGACAGCGTCCTGGAGACTGGGACCGAACGTGACCGGAGCGCAGCCCGGAGCGGTGGAAGTGACCGGACCGGAGCCCGGAGCGTGTCTGGGACAGGACCGGAGCCCGGAGCGTCTCTGGGACAGGACCGGAGCCCGGAGCGTCTCTGGGACAGGACCGGAGCCCGGAGCGTCTCTGGGACAGGACCGGAGCCCGGAGCGGACTGGACCAGACCGGAGCCCGGAGCGGCGGCAGTGATCGCACCAGAGCCCGGAGCGTCTATGGGACTGGACCGTACCGCGGAGCGTCTATGGCACCGGACCGGAGCCCGGACCGGCGGCAGTGATCGGATCCGAGCCCGGAGCGTCTCTGGGTCAGGACCGGAGCCCGGAGCGGCGGCAGTGACCGCACCCCGGGCCCCGGAGCGGCGGCGGAGCTCGGAGCGGCCCCAGCGCAGGTGGGAGCCGCGCTCGGTTGTGCCGCAGCTCGGGGCTCGCTGCGGGCGGAGGGGGCGGCAGGGGGGCTCTGGTGGGTTCGTTCTCCTGTGTCCCCTTGCTCCCTCCGTGTCCCCCCGGCCTGAGGCCGCTGCGGGAGCGGCTGCCCGCGGTGTCGTTGCCGCTGCTGCCTGGGCAGGACACGGTGCCAGAACAGCGCGGGCTCGTCCCGGTTGCTGTCGCTAGGACAGAGGTGACTGTCCTGTCCCCGGGACTGTTCCCGGCCATGCAGGACCGGGCTGGGAGCCCCTGGGGCAGCGGGAGATGTCCCTGCACGGGCTGGGATGGCTTAAAGTTTAACGTCGTTTACACCACACGTGAGACTGCGACGCCAGGGCAGGCGGAGCCTCCTCCCTCAGGGATGCTGTCGGGGCGTGGAAACCTCAAAGTTGCGCTTTCCGTGCCAAGAGCCGCCTCCTGTTCCAAACAGGGACACAAAGGGCGCTGCCAGCGCTCGGTGTCCCCAGGCTGCAGCTCACCAGGGCAGGGCATGCAGGGGACAATCCTGAGCCCCCTCAGGGCTGCTTAGTGTCACCTCAGTGCCTGATCTCATGAACACTGTTGCAGAGGCACGGGTCAATCACACGCAGACCAACATGATCAATGTGAAAGCCGTTTATTCCAGATCAGAAGGCTACTTATATACATCTTCTACTTCTCTATATCTAAGCAGTAGATTGGTTACTAGCTACTTGTTTACACATCTAAACGAATCACTTGGAGCGATGGTGAGCTGTCATACTAACGCTGCTTCTGTTGGCTCTGCTAAGCTAACGCTGGATTGTGCACATCTCACTGCCCTGCCTATTAAGAACACCCAACAGAACACCTCAGTGCCTGATCTGCAGGAGATGAAGCTGCAGGAGGAGGAGATGATGTGGACTCTGATGTGTGGCTGCTGCAGCTGGGGCTGGGGTTCCTTTCTCCTTCTGGAACCATCCCAGAACTCATCCTGTGTCTCTCACACTGTGTGTTTATACCCTAAGCCTGGATTTATATATTGATTTAACCATTTCTCTATTGCCTTGACACATGTGCTGCCATAGGAAAGGGACATTGGGTAGAGCTCAGTGCCAATAATGCCAAGGTTGGGATTTGACCCCACAGGGGCCATTCCCTGAGAGTTGGACTCCATGACCCTTGTGGGTCCTGTCCAGCTCAGAGGATTCTGTGATGCTGTGGAATGGCCTTGTGTGACCCCAGCAATGTCACAGTGTCAGTGCTGCTGTTGTTGTTCCTTATTATTTAATTCCTTTTTGTCGTGGCTAATCCAAGACATCAATACATTCCATCTCTACCTGTGCCCAAAAATCATTGCTGTCTCCTCCTGAGCCATTGCCAGAATAGGAATTGCGGGGGTGGAGGTGCTCCCTTTTGAATCAGAGCCCTGGAGCTGAGAGTTTTCTCTGTGTCCTGGCAGGGTTTGCAGAGCGTAGAGGTTCTGCCTCAGATGGGATTCCTTTGGGCTCAGTGACAGCCCCAGGAGCATCGGTGACAGTGACAGCCCCAGGAGCATCTCTTCTCTGTCCCCCTGATCTGCAGGGACAGGGCAGGACTGAGCCGGCAGTGCCCTCCTGAGCCTGCGAGAAGCACAGCGCCAGGACCAGCCCGGATCTCTCATCATGGCCCCTTCAATCTCCCATCACTGTGGTTGTCAAACTGTGTCCAGAGCTGAACTTGAAAAGGCTTTCTCAGCACTGCTGATGTCTCAGGAGCCAGGTGCTTGTTATTCCAAGCCAAGAGATCCCAGCTGTGAGCTGGAGGACAGTGAATTCTGCTCCACTCATGGGGTTGTGAAGGCGTTCCTGAGTCCCCAGAATGGATCAGCAGTCAGGGTTACACACTCACCTCAGGCACGAGAAGCCATTTGTCCTAAGCACAAAGGTGTCCCTTGTGAGTGTGCGAGGAGTGAAGATGTCAAGAAAGGATTCTGCACCAGTGATGGGAGTGTGATTGAGCCCCTGGATCCCTGGAAGAGATCAGCAACCAGGAATAAACAGAAAAGAATCCTGAGAGGATTTCTGGGTGAGTACAGGGCCAGCACTGTGGGCTGTAAGGAGGGGACAGTGTCACTCAGGAGCACAGGGCTGGCATGGTGTGGCTGTGTCCAGGGCTCTGGAAGAATCCTCGTGCTCTGCTGGGCCCCAGCAATGGCCGGGACTGACACCCCTGGCCCTGGGCCGTTCTCCTGCCATGGCTGTCCCCACACCTGTGTCCTTCTCTGTGTCCCTGTCCCTGTCCCTTGTCTCTCCTGCTGGCAGCTCAGTGAGGGGCACACGGCCTGGTGGTCCCTCCTGTGTGTTGGGTGGGGGATGTGAGGGCTGGGCCTGCTCAGGACAGTCCTGCCCTCACGGCCAGCGACTCTTTCCAGCTCCAGCAGAGTGGATCAGATCCCATCCCGTGCTCACCCTGGCTCTGCTGGCTCTGCTCCTGCTCCTGGTCGTGGCTTTGGCGGTGTCCTTGGCTGCTGTGTCAGGTAATGGCGGTGCGGTGCCTCGGCCCAGCCCCGCGGGGCACAGCGCGGTCCCTGCTCCCTCACGGACGGGACCGCCCCTCGGCCCCGCTCTGCCCAATCAGCGCGCGAGAACGATGAGGAGTGACGGCTGAATCAGCCAATGGCGGTGGGTGGCGGGTTTGAGCGGGAAAATTCAGCCAATGGGAGCTCGGGCTGCTCCGTGAGGAGAATCCTCGCACCTTCTCCTGTTCCCTCTGCAGGGAGAAGACAAACAGAAATTCCACTTGTGCCTGACACTCCTCAGCTGCTGGCCTGTCCTGATGGCTGGGTCGGGTACCGCGGGGTCTGCTACTTCCTCTCGAAGGATCACCGCTCCTGGGATCAGGGTCAGGCTCGGTGCTCTGAGCTCGGGGCCTCCCTGGCTGTGCTCCAGGACAGGGAAATGGTGAGTGAAGGGTTTTGGGGGGCAGTGGGGTGGCTGAGGGGAGCCTGAGGGGCAGCTCACACTGTCAGCTCCTCTCTCCTTGCCAGGAGTTTGTCTTCCGCCTCAGCGGGAACATCGATCACTGGCTCGGGCTGCGCAGACGGGAGCAGGGCCTGCAGTGGGTGGATGGCAGCAGCTTCAACTCCTCGTGAGTGCTGGGGGGCACGGGCAGGGCCTGGGGGGCACAGAGGCACAATGTGTCCCCCTGTGGTTCCAGCGCTCTCTCTGCTGCTCCTTGCAGGGTTCCTGTCCTGGGCAATGCAGAGTGTGTGCACCTGGCTGAGAACAAACTCGCCTGTGGGATCTGCTCAAATTCAATGCAGTACATCTGCAGCAGACCCCAAACTCACCACTAATGGGGAATGGAGGAAGGACCTTCTCTTTTCTGGGCAGCCAAAGCTTCATTTCTTCCCCTGCAGAACGGGGATGTCCTTCCTCAGCTGCAGAGTGTGCCTTGCACTGATCCTCAGGGTCCCCTCAGTGCCTCATCCCATGAACACCTCAGTGTTTGCTCTCAGTGTCCCCTCAGTGCCTGTTCTGCAGGAGGAGGAGATGATGTGGAAGCTGCTGTGTGGATGCCTGGGCCGGGGCTGGGGTTTTCTTGTTCCTTCTGGGACCATCCCTGGAATTATCCTATTTCTCCTGCACTATGTATTTATACAGTAACCCAGGATGTGCTTCCTTATGAATGTGGCCTTGGTTAGAGCACAGTGCTGAGAGTGCCAAGGCTGGGATTTGACCCCACAAAGGGCATTGGACTCCATCCTTGTGGCTCCCTTCCAACTCAGAGGATTCTCTGAAATGATCTTTTTTCACTCCAGCAATGTTTATGGTTTCAATGTTGTGTTGTTGTGTTCCAGATTATTCTCTTGCTTTTGCGTTAAAGACTTGTGCTTTGTAACAGAAATACAAACTGGGCTAAACGGGACACAGTGTGAGGAGGGACGTGGTGCCTGTGGGTGAAATCTCCTTCCTCTCAGCTGCAAGGGAGAGGAGGAGGGAGAGCATGGCTCAGAGTGAAGGGGAGGGGAGACAAGAGTGGAGCTGTAGAAGATGGCAGGGATGCCGTGGGGCAGCCGGGGATTTTGTTTTCCACCTCTGTGGGGTGAATGGAAGAGCTGTCAAATCCACCAGGGAACAGACAGGAGAAATAGCAGGTGGTGGAAATTGCTGACAATTCTGACTGAACTTACCTTTCTGAACTGCAAACTCTGAGCAGTGACAGCTGCCCACCCCCGACAGCGCTGCCATGTGTGTGCTCTGCCCCTCCCCAGGAGGGGCCTGTCTCAGGCTCTCTTCGGAGCCGCCCCGGGTCCCTGAGGGAGCCGCAGAACCCCGGAAAATCGCTCCCCGGCACTAAAAACCCTTTTCAGAAAGGTTTTATGCCGTGCGAGCAGCGGCATCTGAGCGCCAGCGGGCGGGGATGGCAGCAGCGGGGGAAGCGCTGGAGGAAATCTGGGGCAGAGCAGAGGGGTTGGGGTCTCTCGGGGCGGATCGGAGCGGGGCAGGGAAGCGCGATCAGAGATCGCCATCCTGCGGCTCCTGTCGGGTGTTATGGGCCAGGTCTGAGGGAGGAGGATCAGCATTTAGAGCTCTGAACTGCAGGCGGGGACAGTCCCCGTGGGACTCGCCCGGGGCACTCAGACTTTTCAAATCCATCACGGACCCCATGAGGGTCAATGTCCTCCCATTTCCCTCCGAGGGTCGCTCGGACTTTTCCTGTGGAGAAAAACCTCACAGCAGGTATGGTCACAGCAGAAAACCCCACAACAGCTCTGGACCACACTGGTCCTGACAGCCGAGGAATCCTGAATGTGATGGCAATTTACTTTTGGACTAAATGTGGTACTTTTACTCAAATAAAAAAAGTAACAGTAAATTTACTGTTCCAGCCCAGCTCCCCCATCCCCTCTGAGCATCTCTCCCGGCCCCAGGTCAGAGTGTGGAAGCTTCCCTCTGGCAGATCCACTGCAGTTCCAAGCCGCAGTCCTGAGCGATGATTCTGCTGCCCCTGACCGTCCCACAATCTCCAGGCTGCTCCCCGAGGTGCACCTGGAACCTGTGGGTGCAGGAGGGAGCCCGTGTCACCCCGGGGGTCCCTCAGGGGACAATGGGGTCTGTGTGTCCCCTGGCCCCTGGCACTCACTGGTCCAGGTCCAGGCGGGAGCCGTTCAGCCACGTCCAGCCTGTCCCGGCCTCGGGCACCCAGAGCCCCATCCAGAAGTTGCGCCCGGATTTCTGCAGAGTTTCATTGAGGAATTCCTGGGGGAAGGACAAACGGTGACCCTGAGGGGCCATGGAGGTCACCCCAAAATGGGCTCTGTCCTTATCCCAGGACTGAGCCCCTCCCGTGTCCCTCAGAGGCACCTGGGGGGGCTTGGATGTGGGGTGGGAGCTGATCCAAGGATTTTGGGAACCCCCACACCCTTCCCGGGGTGCCACCTCCAGCCCCAGGTCCATCCCACCTTCCCATCCCCACCATCCCTCACCTGCTCATCCCGACCCCAGGATTTTGGGAACCTCCTCAAACTTCCCGGGGTGTCCCCAGCCTCATATCCACCCCACCTCCCCCTCCCCACCACCCCTCACCAGCTCATCCCAATCCTGCGGCAGCAGCAGCGTTGCCCCCTGACCCCTGCAGTTTTCCAGGCTCCTTCTCCAGGGGCTGTATCCTGTGGAGATCCAGTAGCACTTGGTCCTGCCCAGTGTCCAGCCCTGGGGGCAGATCCTGCATCCCTCAGCCCCTGGAGAACGCGATCAGAGCCAGGTCAGGTCACTGAAAAATCACCAAATCCTCAGGGACACCCTGAGCTGCTCTTGGGGCTCCGATCCGGGCGTGCCACCAGATTTTGGGAAAGATTTTGGAGCCGAGACGCCTCGGGGCTGTTACCGTGGGGCTGTGATGGGCAGAGGAATTTCCTCAGTGCAGAGATGAAGTTCTCCAGGGTTCCGTTGGTGTCCCCAACATTCCCATTCCCGTTCCTGTCACTTCCCGCATTCTGCCGCTGCAGAACTGCCGGGGAGGGAAGGAAGGAAGGGAAGGCTGAGCAGGGCCAGGAGCTCGCCCAGCCGCGGCTCCTTTTGGGGCTCTGCAGCCCTGAGCTCCCCCCCTGCTCAGAGCTGTCCCCCCCGTGGTGGCTTTGTGCCGCTGACAGGATGTGGCCCCTCCGAGGTGTCCCCGTGCTCGGCTGCCATCGCAGAGAGCCCCGAGCCTGTGCCCCCCGTGCAGCCCCGAGGGTCCCAGCCCAGGCTGAGGGGGCTCAGCACCCCCTGCCCACCGCGGGCAGCGCTCGCAGCTCTTTCTCTGGGGGGCTTTCCCCCAGCCCTGCCCCTCTGGGGGTCCCCCCGACATCCAGCGGCCATTGGGGTCTCTGTCCCGCCTGCCCGGGGGGCTTTGGGGGTGACAACAGCGACACTGCGCTGGGCACGGGGCTCGTTGGATGAGGCTCGGAGTGACCCCGAGCTCGGCCCGGGGCTGTCCCACCCTGCCCGTGCCCAGCGCAGAGATTGCCCCCACACAGACCCCCGAGCTCGGCCCGGGGCTGTCCCCGTGTCCCCACACAGACCCCCGGTCCCCTCCCCGCTGTCCCCGTGTCCCCACACAGACCCCCCCGGGTCCCCTCCCCGCTGTCCCCGTGTCCCCACACAGACCCCCGGTCCCCTCCCCGCTGTCCCCGTGTCCCCACACAGACCCCCGGTCCCCTCCCCGCTGTCCCCGTGTCCCCACACAGACCCCCGGTCCCCTCCCCGCTGTCCCCGTGTCCCCACACAGACCCCCCCGGTCCCCTCCCCGCTGTCGGGGCTGTCCCCGTGTCCCCAGGGCCGCACTCACACGAGCAGCCCAGCGCCACCACGGCCACTCCGAGCAGGAGGTTTCCGCTCCAGCCAGCGCCGAGCGCCACGCGGTGCCACCGAGGACAGCCCGGAGCTGCTGCGGGGACAGAGGGGACAGGAGATGGCGCGGCCACACCCCACAGATTTGGGCTGCTTTGGCCCCAAAAGCAGCTCAGAGCCAACAGCGCCTCAGGTTCAAACCTCGGTGGGTTTTTCCCAAGGAAATTACTCCTGGCAGGAATTAAATCTTTGAATTAAAGGTTGGATTTTGTGATCCTCGAGGTCTTTTCCAACCTAATCGCTTCTGATTCTTCTGCTGATTTTTCCCCATAAGGAAACCCCAAACTGAAGTCAGCAGGAAAAAGCACGAGGCACAAGGAACAGCAGAAGGAAACAAAGCAGGAACCCCCAGAAGCTCAGGGAAGATGGACCAGAGGCATCACGAGCTGGATCAGGATTTCCAAATCCCTTCAGCATCCCAGGGCTGTGGAATGTGGGCAGATTTGGAGCTTTTGCTCTGAGCACAGAACCTTTGGAAGAACCAACCCCTGGAACGTGGAGTTCAGTTCTCCCAGCTCAGTTTTTCCACGAAGATGAGGCTCAGACGTGAGCCCTGGGGGGAACCAGGGCTTCAAAATCATCCCCCAAAACCAGGATTGAGCCGAGGAGAAGGAGGAGAAGAAGGAGAAGGAGGAGGAGGATGAGGATGAAGAGGAGGAGGAGAAGGAGGAGGAAGAGGAGGAGGAGAATGAGGAGAACAAGGAGGACGAGGATGAGGAGGTGAAGCTGTCCCCATACCCCAAACCAATCCAACCCCAAAATCAGCCCCAGGCCCCCCCAAACCCCTCCTGGTCACTGTCCCCCACCCCCCCGGGGGTCCCCATGGAGCTCACCCCCCTGTACCTGCCCCCCGCAGGGCTGGGGGGCTCCCCGCAGCTCCCCGTTTGCTCCGGGGCTCCAACGCCATGTAGCCCTCGTCGTCCTCCATGTCCCTGCAGAGCCGGGGGGGCGCAGGCTGGGGACACCGTGGGGGTGGGGACACTGCCACCGCCGCTGGCACGGAGGAGGGGACAGGAAGCCATAGCACCTCTGACCACTGGCGCTGGCCCGGGGTGGGGACACGGTGGCAGCGGGACTGGAGTTTCCTGCCCACGCCACAGCCCTGACACCCCTGAGGGGCTGCGGGGGTGGGAGTTTGTCCCCAAGGGGGAGGAAAAAATCGGGATTTTAAAATCGGGGTTTTCCAAGGAGTTGTGGCAGGAGCTGCTGCCAGGGGAAAAGCCCTCCTCACTGCTCTAAAATGGTGAAAATGAAAGATCAGGAGCTTGGGCCTGATCTCTGAGAGGTGAGAATTGGTAAAATAGTATAGAAGGGGAAATAAAACGGTGAGAATTGATCAATGAATAGCCAGAGGTGTTAATATAAATTAAATAGACACAAAATGTTCTGTGGAGCTCCCGGCGTGGCTTTCCCAGCCCTGAGTGTGGTAGGGACGGGTTCTGCAGGAAGCCCTGGGGCCTGACTTCTATCCCCTAATTAGGAGCAATTTATTAGGCTAATTTATTATTAATGAGTCGCTGTTTCATTATCCCTGAGCTGCTCTGCTCCTCTGCCAGGCCCAGTCCAGCCCAGGCTCAGGGGCTGAGGGCTGCTCTGTCTTGTGGGGGCTCTGTGCATTGCTTCGATTTCCCCCAAAAATGCAAAACTGCCCCAAAAAGGCAAAACCGCCCCAAAGCCCTCGGGCTGAGTGCAGGAGGGGAGAGATTTCAGGCAGAAAACTCCAAAATTCGTTGTTCCTCACGTTGGGAAGGACAAACCGAAGCGAAGCGAGGTGGGAGCCCCCAGCAGCGCCTCTCTGCCGGCCCAGCTGAAGGCCTCGCTGGCTGCTCGAGGCTGCAGGGGCATACTGGGAGCACTGGGAAGGGCCGAGGGGACACGAGGGACAGCGCGGGGGGGCGGTGGAGAAATATTTAATGCAAAAGAAATCAAATAATGAGGGAGATAAAAGCTGCAAAATCCGCACCGCCATTGAGGTCGCGTCAGGATCAGAGAATTCGAAGCGATGTGGGGCTGAGGGAGATCGCTCCTCAGAGCAGCTCTGGCCAATCAGCGCGGGAGAACGATGAGTGGCGGGAGAATCAGCCATTCAAAGGAAGCGGTGGGCTTCGGGCGGGAAAATCAGCCAATGGGAGCGAGGGGCGGGCTGTTCCCAGCGTTGAGGGTGTCCGTGAGGGGCGCGACGGTCCCCGGACCCTTCCTCAAAATGTCGGGAGAGGAACGGGCCCGGAATGTCCCGGGCCGGGCAGGAGGCCGAGGAACCGCTGTGGGTGAGTCCGGGATGGAGCAGGGACCCCCCTGCAGCCCCGGCAGGAGCTCAGGCTGGAGCAGGGGATGCCTGAGAGAGGCCAAAGCCTCTCTGTCATTCCCTTCCTCACCCTGGGCAGGGATCAGAACACACAAGGAAAAGCTCGAGGGTAGGGATAAGGGTGGGGAGAGATCACCTGTGGTCGTAACAGAGCCGATTTGAAGAAATTAATTCAATTTATTATCAAATCACAGTTCGAGAATGAGTGGTTAAATAAATCCTACTAAAACACCTCCACCCCACCCTTCCCGTGCTTCACTTTATCCCCAGTTCCCTCCCTCCTGCGCACAGGGGATGGGGGGTCACAGGTCATGGCACTGTGTCTCACTCAGACAGAGAATCCTTGTCCTGGGCTCCTGCCAGGGCTGCAGAGGGCTCCGTGCTCCATCCTGAGCTCACCCACAGCTCCCAGCGCCTTCAGTTCCAGGTTATCCCGAGTTCCAGCCTGTCCCAGGAATCTGGAAATGCTGACAAATTGGAGAATTGGCTGCGGATCTACGTGCCCGACGGGCTCTGTAAAGCCCATTTTTAATTTTAACAGACTGCCAAAGTTTGTTTACACAAGTCTCTGTGTTCCTCACAGGGCAGTTAAAAAAAGCAAGGGAAAACGAGCAACAAAACCAGATAGAACCCAGGATATTAAAACAGGAAGGAATGGTGAACTCTGTGTGTGTGTGTGAAAGCACAGTGAGGGCAAGGATAAAAAGAAATATGCTCTAAAAGCTTCAGAGCACTCAAACATAACAGTACTTTAACTTACCTGATAGTTCTAACTTGTGCCTTAACTGATGTCTTAACAATTTAACAGAGGAATAACACCAAGATTTAATCTTATATCTTAATTTGACAATTCAGTAGAGGAACTGCACTTACCAACATTTAATCTTATATCTTAATTTAACAATTCAACAGAGGAATTGCACTTACCAACATTTAATTTTATATCTTAATTTAACAATTCAACAGAGGAATTGCACTTACCAAGATTTAATCTTATATCTTAATTTAACAATTCAACAGAGGAATAACACCAACATTTAACCTGACTTATGACTTTGAAGTTGAACTTAGCAACTTAACAGAGGAGCAACATTTAGCAGCATTTACCTTGGTTTATAACTCTAACTTAACCTCAGTTACAGGCCTGATTTACTGAGATATCCGAGGCACTTGAACACCTCTGAGAGCAGCATTTCTCCCCCATTTGCCAGAGCACAGGCACACGCGTGTGCACACAGAAAGAGTCAGTGCCAGGGACCTGTCAGGAATTCCCTGTCAGGAATTCCCCTCGAAATGCTCACTCTGGGTCCTTTTCCATCTCCCAGAGAGGAAAGGGTTGAGTCTTGAGGAGTTGTCCTGCTCAGAGCGAGGAGCTGCTCCAGGAGAGCTCCGAGGGGCTCATTTTGGATCGCTGTTTGTAGGGCCTGAGAGATTGTCTTTAGTCGCAGCAATGTTTCATCCTGACTCACTTGCTTTTGAAATGTGGTCATAGGCATGTTGTGCCACGCAGGAGGGGAAATACCGGGGCTGGATGGTTTGTGAGGAAAAGAGAATGTGTTTGGAGCCGTGCCTGGGAGGAGGTGGCTGGATTTATGACCCGCTTCGGTAAAGCTGAACTCACTCTCTGTTTCTAAAGGAACTAATTAATTATCAAGGCCAATTATTCAAATCGCAGCGTGGGATGGAAAGTGCCGAAAAGCACAAGGAACTGCCACGGGGGGGCGTGGCTAGGGGAATCGCCTCGCTCCTATTGGCTGATCCTCCCGCCACTCCTCGTTCTCACGCGCTGATTGGTCAGGGCGGGTCCACAGACTACTGGCGACAATACTCTAGTGAACAGCAATTGACAGCGTCCTGGAGACTGGGACCGAACGTGACCGGAGCGCAGCCCGGAGCGGTGGAAGTGACCGGACCGGAGCCCGGAGCGTCTCTGGGACAGGACCGGAGCCCGGAGCGTCTCTGGGACAGGACCGGAGCCCGGAGCGTCTCTGGGACAGGACCGGAGCCCGGAGCGGACTAGACCAGACCGGAGCCCGGAGCGGCGGCAGTGATCGCACCAGAGCCCGGAGCGTCTATGGGACTGGACCGTACCGCGGAGCGTCCATGGCACCGGACCGCAGCCCGGAGCGGCGGCAGTGATCAGAGCTCGGAGCGGCGGCAGTGACCGCACCCCGGGCCCCGGAGCGGCGGCAGTGACCGGACCCCGGGCCCCGGAGCGGCGGCAGTGACCGGACCCCGGGCCCCGGAGCGGCGGCGGAGCTCGGAGCGGCCCCAGCGCAGGTGGGAGCCGCGCTCGGTTGTGCCGCGGCTCGGGGCTCGCTGCGGGCGGAGGGGGCGGCAGGGGGGGCTCTGGGGGGTTCGTTCTCCCGTGTCCCCCCGGTATCCCCCCTGTGTTCCCCTGGCCTGAGGCCGCTGCGGGAGCGGCTGCCCGCGGTGTCGGTGCCATTGATCCCTCGGCAGGAGCAGCGCGGGCTCGTCCCGGTTGCTGTGGGTAGGACAGAGGTGACTGTCCTGTCCCCGGGACTGCTCCCGGCCATGCGGGACCGGGCTGGGAGCCCCTGGGGCAGCGGGAGATGTCCCTGCACGGGCTGGGATGGGTAAAACTTGAACGTCCCTAGCAACGCCTGTGAGTCATTCGCGCTGGCAGCGAGGCAGTACCTCTTATTACTCAGGTTTTCCCGGGGGTGGAAACACCAAATTCCCCTTTCCGTGCCAAGAGCCGCCTCCTGTTCCAAACAGGGACACAAAGGGCGCTGCCAGCGCTCGGTGTCCCCGGGCTGCAGCTCACCAGGGCAGGGCATGCAGGGGACAATCCTGAGCCCCCTCAGGGCTGCTGCTGGGACCCACCCTCGCTTCTGCCGGGGCTCGGGGCTCGCTGCGGGAGATGGCCGCGGCGAGGGGAGATGTGGGGGGTTCGTTCTCCCGTGTCCCCGCTCTGTCCTCCCATATTCCCCCGGGGTTTCTCCTGACCTGAGTCTGCTGAGGGAGCGGCTGCCCGCGGTGTCGTTCCTGTTGATCCTTCGGCCGGAGGCGGTGCCGGAGCAGCGCGGGCTCGTCGCGGTTGCTGTCGGTAGGACGGAGGTGACTGTGCTGTTCCCGGCCATGCGGGCTTGGAGCCACATCGGGTACCGGGAGGTGTCGGTGCCCGGGGCTGGGGTCGGACGGGAGGAAAGCTAACATCCTTCACAACCCAAGCTGAAAGTGGAATAGACTGGATCGGTTGTAACGGAAAAAGCCTTGTCCTGCCCACTTCCTCCGGGCGTGGAAATATCGAACTTCCACTGTCCCTGCCAAGTGCCGCCTCCTGTTCCAAACAGGGACCCAAAGGGCGCTGCCAGCGCTCGGTGTCCCCGGGCTGCAGCTCACCAGGGCAGGGCATGCAGGGGACAATCCTGAGCCCCCTGAGGGCTGCCTAGTGTCACCTCAGTGCCTGATCTGCAGGAGATGAAGCTGCAGGAGGAGGAGATGCTGTGGACGCTGATGTGTGGCTGCCTGGGCTGGGGATTTCCTTCTCTTGGAACCATCCCAGAACTCATCCTGTGTCTCTAAGACTACATGTTTATAACCTAAGCCTGGATTTATATATTGATTGAAGCGTTTCTCTATTGCCTTGACACATGTGCTGCCATAGGAAAGGGACATTGGGTAGAGCTCAGTGCCAATAATGCCAAGGTTGGGGTTTGACCCCACAGGGGCCATTCCCTGAGAGTTGGACTCCATGACCCTTGTGGGTCCTGTCCAGCTCAGAGGATTCTGTGATGCTGTGGAATGGCCTTGTGTGACCCCAGCAATGTCACAGTGTCAGTGCTGCTGTTGTTGTTCGTTATTATTTCATTCCTTTTTGTCGTGGCTAATCCAAGACATCAATACATTCCATCTCTACCTGTGCCCAAAAATCATTGCTGTCTCCTCCTGAGCCATTGCCAGAATAGGAATTGCGGGGGTGGAGGCGCTCCCTTTTGAATCAGAGCCCTGGAGCTGAGAGTTTTCTCTGTGTCCTGGCAGGGTTTGCAGAGCGTAGAGGTTCTGCCTCAGAGGGGATTCCTTTGGGCTCAGTGACAGCCCCAGGAGCATCGGTGACAGTGACAGCCCCAGGAGCATCTCTTCTCTGTCCCCCTGATCTGCAGGGACAGGGCAGGACTGAGCCGGCAGTGCCCTCCTGAGCCTGCGAGAAGCACAGCGCCAGGACCAGCCCGGATCTCTCATCATGGCCCCTTCAATCTCCCGTCACCGTGGTTGTCAAACTGTGTCCAAAGCTGAACTTCAAAAGGCTTTCTCAGCACTGCTGATGTTTCAGGATCCAGCTGCTTGTTATTCCAAGCCAAGAGATCGCAGCTGTGAGCTGGAGGACAGTGAATTCTGCTCCACTCATGGGGTTGTGAAGGCGTTCCTGAGTCCCCAGAATGGATCAGCAGTCAGGGTTACACACTCACCTCATGCACGAGAAGCCATTTGTCCTAAGCACAAAGGTGTCCCTTGTGAGTGTGCGAGGAGTGAAGATGTCAAGAAAGGATTCTGCACCAGTGATGGGAGTGTGATTGAGCCCCTGGATCCCCAGGATGAATCAGCACCTGGGAATACACAGGAAAGAACCCTCAGAGGATTTCTGGGTGAGTGCAGGGCCAGTGCTTTGGGCTGTAGGGAGGGGACAGTGTCACCCAGGAGCACAGGGCTGGCACGGTGTGGCTGTGTCCAGGGCTCTGGAAAAAGCCTCGGGCTCTGCTGCCCCCAGGAGTGGCCAGGACTGACACCCCTGGCCCTGGGCAGTTCTCCTGCCATGGCTGTCCCCACACCTGTGTCCTTCTCTGTGTCCCTGTCCCTGTCCCTTGCCTCTCCTGCTGCCAGCTCAGTGAGGGGCACACGGCCTGGTGGTCCCTCCTGTGTGTTGGGTGGGGGATGTGAGGGCTGGGCCTGCTCAGGACAGTCCTGCCCTCACGGCCAGCGACTCTTTCCATCTCCAGCAGAGTGGATCAGATCCCATCCCGTGCTCACCCTGGCTCTGCTGGCTCTGCTCCTGCTCCTGGCCGTGGCTTTGGCGTGTCCTTGGCTGTTGTGTCAGGTAATGGCGGTGCGGTGCCTCGGCCCAGCCCCGCGGGGCACAGCGCGGTCCCTGCTCCCTCACGGACGGGACCGCCCCTCGGCCCCGCTCTGCCCAATCAGCGCGCGAGAACGAGGAGGAGTGACGGCTGAATCAGCCAATGGTGGCGGGCGGCGGGTTTGAGCGGGAAAATTCAGCCAATGGGAGCTCGGGCTGCTCCGTGAGGGGAATCCTCGGACCTTCTCCTGTTCCCTCTGCAGGGAGAAGACAAACAGAAATTCCACTTGTGCCTGACACTCCTCAGCTGCTGGCCTGTCCTGATGGCTGGGTCGGGTACCGCGGGCTCTGCTACTTCCTCTCGAAGGATCACCGCTCCTGGGATCAGGGTCAGGCTCGGTGCTCTGAGCTCGGGGCCTCCCTGGCTGTGCTCCAGGACAGGGAAATGGTGAGTGAAGGGTTTTGGGGGGCAGTGGGGTGGCTGAGGGGAGCCTGAGGGGCAGCTCACACTGTCAGCTCCTCTCTCCTTGCCAGGAGTTTGTCTTCCGCCTCAGCGGGAACATCGATCACTGGCTCGGGCTGCGCAGACGGGAGCAGGGCCTGCAGTGGGTGGATGGCAGCAGCTTCAACTCCTCGTGAGTGCTGGGGGGCACGGGCAGGGCCTGGGGGGCACAGAGGCACAATGTGTCCCCCTGTGGTTCCAGCGCTCTCTCTGCTCCTCCTTGCAGGGTTCCTGTCCTGGGCAATGCAGAGTGTGTGCACCTGGCTGAGAACAAACTCGCCTGTGGGATCTGCTCAAATTCAATGCAGTACATCTGCAGCAGACCCCAAACTCACCACTAATGGGGAATGGAGGAAGGACCTTCTCTTTTCTGGGCAGCCAAAGCTTCATTTCTTCCCCTGCAGAACGGGGATGTCCTTCCTCAGCTGCAGAGTCTGCCTTGCACTGATCCTCAGGGTCCCCTCAGTGCCTCATCCCATGAACACCTCAGTGTTTGCTCTCAGTGTCCCCTCAGTGCCTTTTCTGGGGTCCCCTCAGTGCCTGTTCTGCAGGAGGAGGAGATGATGTGGAAGCTGCTGTGTGGATGCCTGGGCCGGGGCTGGGTTTTTCTTGTTCCTTCTGGGACCATCCCTGGAATTATCCTATTTCTCCTGCACTATGTATTTATACAGTAACCCAGGATGTGCTTCCTTATGAATGTGGCCTTGGTTAGAGCACAGTGCTGAGAGTGCCAAGGCTGGGATTTGACCCCACAAAGGGCATTGGACTCCATCCTTGTGGCTCCCTTCCAACTCAGAGGATTCTCTGAAATGATCTTTTTTCACTCCAGCAATGTTTATGGTTTCAATGTTGTGTTGTTGTGTTCCAGATTATTCTCTTGCTTTTGCGTTAAAGACTTGTGCTTTGTAACAGAAATACAAACTGGGCTAAACGGGACACAGTGTGAGGAGGGACGTGGTGCCTGTGGGTGAAATCTCCTTCCTCTCAGCTGCAAGGGAGAGGAGGAGGGAGAGCATGGCTCAGAGTGAAGGGGAGGGGAGACAAGAGTGGAGCTGTAGAAGATGGCAGGGATGCCGTGGGGCAGCCGGGGATTTTGCTTTCCAGCTCTGTGGGGTGAATGGAAGAGCTGTCAAATCCACCAGGGAACAGACAGGAGAAATAGCAGGTGGTGGAAATTGCTGACAATTCTGACTGAACTTACCTTTCTGAACTGCAAACTCTGAGCAGTGAGAGCTGCCCACCCCCGACAGCGCTGCCATGTGTGTGCTCTGCCCCTCCCCAGGAGGGGCCTGTCTCAGGCTCTCTCCGGAGCCGCCCCGAGGGCTTTGTGCCGCCCCGGGTCCCTGAGGGAGCCGCAGAACCCCGGAAAATCGCTCCCGGGCACTAAAAACCCTTTTCAGAAAGGTTTTATGCCGTGCGAGCAGCGGAATCTGAGCGCCAGCGGGCGGGGATGGCAGCAGCGGGGGAAGCGCTGGAGGAAATCTGGGGCAGAGCAGAGGGGTTGGGGTCTCTCGGGGCGGATCGGAGCGGGCTTTTCACGGGGTATATAAACCGATTCGTGCGGAATCGTGGAATTCCACTGAGGCGTTCTCAAAATGTTGTTAGAGAAGCGGCCCAGGAATGTCCTGGGCCGGGCAGGAGGGCGAGGAACCGCTGTGGGTGAGTCCGGGATGGAGCAGGGACTCCCCTGCAGCCCCGGCAGGAGCCCAGGCCGGAGCAGGGGATGCCTGAGAGAGGCCCCGAGCCCGTGGGAAGCCCTGCAGAGCCATGGAAGTGGCTCCTGGCAGGACTGCCGGCCTGTCCCTGAGGGCTCTGTCCGGTGCCTCACAGGATTCCGCCATTCCACAGTGACATTCCTCCCTCTGGCGGAGGCCCTGGGCATTCCCACCTGAGGCTGAGCCAATGTCATCAGGTTTGGGGACTTGGGGACATCGCTAGCGCCGCATGGCCCTGCGGTGTCCGATCCCCGGGAGCAGCGGGGAGGCCTCGGGGAGCGGCGGCGGGCGCGGCCCTTCGGAGCCGCCCCGAGGGCTTTGTGCCGCCCCGGGTCCCTGAGGGAGCCGCAGAACCCCGGAAAATCGCTCCCCGGCACTAAAAACCCTTTTCAGAAAGGTTTTATGCCGTGCGAGCAGCGGCATCTGAGCGCCAGCGGGCGGGGATGGCAGCAGCGGGGGAAGCGCTGGAGGAAATCTGGGGCAGAGCAGAGGGGTTGGGGTCTCTCGGGGCGGATCGGAGCGGGGCAGGGAAGCGCGATCAGAGATCGCCATCCTGCGGCTCCTGTCGGGTGTTATGGGCCAGGTCTGAGGGAGGAGGATCAGCATTTAGAGCTCTGAACTGCAGGCGGGGACAGTCCCCGTGGGACTCGCCCGGGGCACTCAGACCTTTCGAACTCATCACGGACCCCATGAGGGTCAATGTCCTCCCATTTCCCTCCGAGGGTCGCTCGGACTTTTCTTCTGGAGAAAAACCTCACAGCAGGTGTGGGTCACAGCAGAAAACCCCAAAACAGCTCTGGACCACTCTGATCACAACAGCCAAGGAATCCTGAATGGGATGGCAATTTACTTTTGGACTAAATGTGGTACTTTTACTCAAATAAAAAAATTAACAGTAAATTTACTGTTCCAGCCCAGCTCCCCCATCCCCTCCAAGCATCTCTCCCGGCCCCAGGTCAGAGTGTGGAAGCTTCCCTCTGGCAGATCCACTGCAGTTCCAAGCCGCAGTCCTGAGCGATGATTCTGCTGCCCCTGACCGTCCCACAATCTCCAGGCTGCTCCCCGAGGTGCACCTGGAACCTGTGGGTGCAGGAGGGAGCCCGTGTCACCCCGGGGGTCCCTCAGGGGACAATGGGGTCTGTGTGTCCCCTGGCCCCTGGCACTCACTGGTCCAGGTCCAGGCGGGAGCCGTTCAGCCACGTCCAGCCTGTCCCGGCCTCGGGCACCCAGAGCCCCATCCAGAAGTTGCGCCCGGATTTCTGCAGAGTTTCATTGAGGAATTCCTGGGGGAAGGACAAACGGTGACCCTGAGGGGCCATGGAGGTCACCCCAAAATGGGCTCTGTCCTTATCCCAGGACTGAGCCCCTCCCGTGTCCCTCAGAGGCACCTGGGGGGGCTTGGATGTGGGGTGGGAGCTGATCCAAGGATTTTGGGAACCCCCACACCCTTCCCGGGGTGCCACCTCCAGCCCCAGGTCCATCCCACCTTCCCATCCCCACCATCCCTCACCTGCTCATCCCGACCCCAGGATTTTGGGAACCTCCTCAAACTTCCCGGGGTGTCCCCAGCCTCATATCCACCCCACCTCCCCCTCCCCACCACCCCTCACCAGCTCATCCCAATCCTGCGGCAGCAGCAGCGTTGCCCCCTGACCCCTGCAGTTTTCCAGGCTCCTTCTCCAGGGGCTGTATCCTGTGGAGATCCAGTAGCACTTGGTCCTGCCCAGTGTCCAGCCCTGGGGGCAGATCCTGCATCCCTCAGCCCCTGGAGAACGCGATCAGAGCCAGGTCAGGTCACTGAAAAATCACCAAATCCTCAGGGACATCCTGAGCTGCTCTTGGGGCTCCGATCCGGGCGTGCCACCAGATTTTGGGAAAGATTTTGGAGCCGAGACGCCTCGGGGCTGTTACCGTGGGGCTGTGATGGGCAGAGGAATTTCCTCAGTGCAGAGATGAAGTTCTCCAGGGTTCCGTTGGTGTCCCCAACATTCCCATTCCTGTCACTTCCCGCATTCTGCCGCTGCAGAACTGCCGGGGAGGGAAGGAAGGAAGGCAAGGGTGAGCAGGGCCAGGAGCTCGCCCAGCCGCGGCTCCTTTTGGGGCTCTGCAGCCCTGAGCTCCCCCCCTGCTCAGAGCTGTCCCCCCCGTGGTGGCTTTGTGCCGCTGACAGGATGTGGCCCCTCCGAGGTGTCCCCGTGCTCGGCTGCCATCGCAGAGAGCCCCGAGCCTGTGCCCCCCGTGCAGCCCCGAGGGTCCCAGCCCAGGCTGAGGGGGCTCAGCACCCCCTGCCCACCGCGGGCAGCGCTCGCAGCTCTTTCTCTGGGGGGCTTTCCCCCAGCCCTGCCCCTCTGGGGGTCCCCCCGACATCCAGCGGCCATTGGGGTCTCTGTCCCGCCTGCCCGGGGGGCTTTGGGGGTGACAACAGCGACACTGCGCTGGGCACGGGGCTCGTTGGATGAGGCTCGGAGTGACCCCGAGCTCGGCCCGGGGCTGTCCCCGTGTCCCCACACAGACCCCCGGTCCCCTCCCCGCTGTCCCCGTGTCCCCACACAGACCCCCCCGGTCCCCTCCCCGCTGTCCCCGTGTCCCCACACAGACCCCCGGTCCCCTCCCCGCTGTCGGGGCTGTCCCCGTGTCCCCAGGGCCGCACTCACACGAGCAGCCCAGCGCCACCACGGCCACTCCGAGCAGGAGGTTTCCGCTCCAGCCAGCGCCGAGCGCCACGCGGTGCCACCGAGGACAGCCCGGAGCTGCTGCGGGGACAGAGGGGACAGGAGATGGCGCGGCCACACCCCACAGATTTGGGCTGCTTTGGCCCCAAAAGCAGCTCAGATCCCACAGCCCCTCAGGTTCAAACCTCGGTGGGTTTTTCCCAGCGGAATTACTCCTGGCAGGAATTAAATCTTTGAATTAAAGGTTGGATTTTGTGATCCTCGAGGTCTTTTCCAAGCTAATCGCTTCTGATTCTTCTGCTGATTTTTCCCCATAAGGAAACCCAAACTGAAGTCAGCAGGAAAAAGCACGAGGCACAAGGAACAGCAGAAGGAAACAAAGCAGGAACCCCCAGAAGCTCAGGGAAGATGGACCAGAGGCATCACGAGCTGGATCAGGATTTCCAAATCCCTTCAGCATCCCAGGGCTGTGGAATTTGGGCAGATTTGGAGCTTTTGCTCTGAGCACAGAACCTTTGGAGGAACCAACCCCTGGAACGTGGAGTTCAGTTCTCCCAGCTCAGTTTTTCCATGAAGATGAGGCTCAGACGTGAGCCCTGGGGGGAACCAGGGCTTCAAAATCATCCCCCAAAACCAGGATTGAGCCGAGGAGAAGAAGGAGAAGGAGGAGGAGGATGAGGATGAAGAGGAGGAGGAGAAGGAGGAGGAAGAGGAGGAGGAGAATGAGGAGGACAAGGAGGACGAGGATGAGGAGGTGAAGCTGTCCCCATACCCCAAACCAATCCAACCCCAAAATCAGCCCCAGGCCCCCCCAAACCCCTCCTGGTCACTGTCCCCCACCCCCGGGGGTCCCCATGGAGCTCACCCCCCTGTACCTGCCCCCCGCAGGGCTGGGGGGCTCCCCGCAGCTCCCCGTTTGCTCCGGGGCTCCAACGCCATGTAGCCCTCGTCGTCCTCCATGTCCCCGCAGAGCCGGGGGGGCGCAGGCTGGGGACACCGCGGGGGTGGGGACACTGCCACCGCCGCTGGCACGGAGGAGGGGACAGGAAGCCATAGCACCTCTGACCACTGGCGCTGGCCCGGGGTGGGGACACGGTGGCAGCGGGACTGGAGTTTCCTGCCCACGCCACAGCCCTGACACCCCTGAGGGGCTGCGGGGGTGGGAGTTTGTCCCCAAGGGGGAGGAAAAAATCGGGATTTTAAAATCAGGGTTTTCCAAGGAGTTGTGGCAGGAGCTGCTGCCAGGGGAAAAGCCCTCCTCACTGCCCTAAAATGGTGAAAATGAAAGATTGGGAGCTTGGGCCTGATCTCTGAGAGGTGAGAATTGGTAAAATAGTATAGAAGGGGAAATAAAACGGTGAGAATTGATCAATGAATAGCCAGAGGTGTTAATATAAATTAAATAGACACAAAATGTTCTGTGGAGCTCCCGGCGTGGCTTTCCCAGCCCTGAGTGTGGTAGGGACGGGTTCTGCAAAAAGCCCTGGGGCCTGACTTCTATCCCCTAATTAGGAGCAATTTATTAGGCTAATTTATTATTAATGAGTCGCTGTTTCATTATCCCTGAGCTGCTCTGCTCCTCTGCCAGGCCCAGTCCAGCCCAGGCTCAGGGGCTGAGGGCTGCCCTGTCTTGTGGGGGCTCTGTGCATCGCTTCGATTTCCCCCAAAAATGCAAAATTGCCCCAAAAAGGCAAAACCGCCCCAAAACCCTCGGGCTGAGTGCAGGAGGGGAGAGATTTCAGGCAGAAAACTCCAAAATTCGTTGTTCCTCACGTTGGGAAGGACAAACCGAAGCGAAGCGAGGTGGGAGCCCCCAGCAGCGCCTCTCTGCCGGCCCAGCTGAAGGCCTGGCTGGCTGCTCGAGGCTGCAGGGGCATACTGGGAGCACTGGGAAGGGCCGAGGGGACACGAGGGACAGCGCGGGGGGGCGGTGGAGAAATATTTAATGCAAAAGAAATCAAATAATGAGGGAGATAAAAGCTGCAAAATCCGCACCGCCATTGGGGTCGCGTCAGGATCAGAGAATTCGAAGCGATGTGGGGCTGAGGGAGATCGCTCCTCAGAGCCGCTCTGGCCAATCAGCGCGGGAGAACGATGAGTGGCGGGAGAATCAGCCAATCAAAGGAAGCGGTGGGCTTCGGGCGGGAAAATCAGCCAATGGGAGCGAGGGGCGGGCTGTTCCCAGCGTTGAGGGTGTCCGTGAGGGGCGCGACGGTCCCCGGACCCTTCCTCAAAATGTCGGGAGAGGAACGGGCCCGGAATGTCCCGGGCCGGGCAGGAGGCCGAGGAACCGCTGTGGGTGAGTCCGGGATGGAGCAGGGACCCCCCTGCAGCCCCGGCAGGAGCTCAGGCTGGAGCAGGGGATGCCTGAGAGAGGCCAAAGCCTCTCTGTCATTCCCTTCCTCACCCTGGGCAGGGATCAGAACACACAAGGAAAAGCTCGAGGGTAGGGATAAGAGTGGGGAGAGATCACTCGTGGTCGTAACAGAGCCGATTTGAAGAAATTAATTCAATTTATTATCAAACAAATCACAGTTCGAGAATGAGTGGTTAAATAAATCCTACTAAAACACCTCCACCCCACCCTTCCCGTGCTTCACTTTATCCCCAATTCCCTCCCTCCTGCGCACAGGGGATGGGGGGTCACAGCTCATGGCACTGTGTCTCACTCAGACAGAGAATCCTTGTCCTGGGCTCCTGCCAGGGCTGCAGAGGGCTCCGTGCTCCATCCTGAGCTCACCCACAGCTCCCAGCGCCTTCAGTTCCAGGTTATCCCGAGTTCCCCGCCTGTCCCAGGAATCAGGAAATGCTGACAAATTGGAGAATTGGCTGCGGATCTACGTGCCCGACGGGCTCTGTAAAGCCCATTTTTAATTTTAACAGACTGCCAAAGTTTGTTTACACAAGTCTCTGTGTTCCTCACAGGGCAGTTAAAAAAAGCAAGGGAAAACGAGCAACAAAACCAGATAGAACCCAGGATATTAAAACAGGAAGGAATGGTGAATTCTCTGTGTGTGTGTGTGTGTGTGTGTGTGAAAGCACAGTGAGGGCAAGGATAAAAAGAAATATGCTCTAAAAGCTTCAGAGCACTCAAATATAACAGTACTTTAACTTACCTGATAGTTCTAACTTGTGCCTTAACTGATGTCTTAACAATTTAACAGAGGAATAACACCAAGATTTAATCTTATATCTTAATTTGACAATTCAGTAGAGGAACTGCACTTACCAACATTTAATCTTATATCTTAATTTAACAATTCAACAGAGGAATTGCACTTACCAAGATTTAATCTTATATCTGAATTTAACAATTCAACAGAGGAATTGCACTTACCAACATTTAATCTTATATCTTAATTTAACAATTCAACAGAGGAATTGCACTTACCAACATTTAATTTTATATCTTAATTTAACAATTCAACAGAGGAATTGCACTTACCAAGATTTAATCTTATATCTTAATTTAACAATTCAACAGAGGAATAACACCAACATTTAACCTGACTTATGACTTTGAAGTTGAACTTAGCAACTTAACAGAGGAACAGCATTTAGTAGCATTTACCTTGGTTTATAACTCTAACTTAACCTCAGTTACAGGCCTGATTTACTGAGATATCCGAGGCACTTGAACACCTCTGAGAGCAGCATTTCTCCCCCATTTGCCAGAGCACAGGCACACGCGTGTGCACACAGAAAGAGTCAGTGCCAGGGACCTGTCAGGAATTCCCTGTCAGGAATGCTCACTCCGGGTCCTTTTCTGTCTCCCCAGAGAGGGAAGGGTTGAGCCTCGAGGAGTGGTCCCGCTCAGAGGCTCCGAGGGGCTCATTTTGGATCGCTGTTTGTAGGGCCTGAGAGATTGGCTTTAGTCATGTACAGGAAATCACGCCATGAAATGCCAGTGTCCATTATGAAGACAGAGGAGTCCTGGGACTTTATTGGGATAAAGGGATAGAGCCCACTAGGGCACACCCCTGCAGGGTTTTCTCTCTCGGGGTTTCGGGGGTGCAGCCCCCTTTCATCCCAAACTCCTGCCACATGTTGACCTCTTCCTTTCCCCATCGGTTGAGGTACCAAAAAGGCACAACAACCTTCCACGTATTTCCCCCTTGAACCTGCCATTTTACCGCAAGGTTCAGAAAATCATGTTTCTGCAAACCTGTTTGCTGCAGTGTTCTGGGCTCTGTGTCAAACTGAACTTGCCCCAATTAACAGCCATCCTCTCATCCATGGAATTGACACACATTTCCATTTCACTCATAAGGCATTTCCACTTCCGTATCAATCATAGCAATGTTTCATCCCGGCCACAGTTTGCCTCGGCAGCTTGCTTGTGAATTGTGGATTTTGTGGCATGCAGGAGGGGAAAAAAAGTGTGTAGGGCTGTTTGTGTGCACGTTGGACCCGTGCCTGGGAGGTGGCCTTATACCGTCGTCTTCAGTGCATTATTTACGCAGCAGTTTCTCGGGATATTATAGTTTTTAGTTTTATTTGCACATAGAGGACCCGGGTTTTTTTTTTCTTTTACTCTCGCTCCCATTGGCTGATCCGCACGTCACTCCTCGTGCTCGCGGCGCTGATTGGTCGACGCGGGGCTCAAAGACCGTCCCGCCCGTCCCACTCCTCCATCTGCGGCTTGGCCACCGCAGGTCCCGCAGCATCTCTGGATCCCGGGACCCACGGCAGTAACCGGAGCGGAGCCCGGAGCGGCGGCAGAGACCGGACAGGAGCCCGGAGCGGCGGCGGAGCTCGGAGCGGCCCCAGCGCAGGTGGGAGCCGCGCTCGGTTGTGCCGTGGCTCGGGGCTCGCTGCGGCAGCGGTGGGGATGTGGCACGTTCGTTCCCCGTGTCCCTCCTATGTCCTCCCGTGTCCCCCCGTGTTCCCCTGGCCTGAGGCCGCTGCGGGAGCGGCTGCCCGCGGTGTCGTTGCCGCTGCTGCCTGGGCAGGACACGGTGCCAGAACAGCGCGGGCTCGTCCCGGTTGCTGTGGGTAGGACAGAGGTGACTGTCCTGTCCCCGGGACTGCTCCCGGCCATGCGGGACCGGGCTGGGAGCCCCTGGGGCAGCGGGAGATGTCCCTGCCGGGGCTGGGATGGCTTAAAGTTGGACGCCGTTTACACCACATGTGATACTCCCACGCCAGGGCAGGCGGAGCCTCCTCCCTCAGGAATGCTGTCGGGGGGTGGAAACCTCAAAGTTGCGCTTTCCGTGCCAAGAGCCGCCTCCTGTTCCAAACAGGGACACAAAGGGCGCTGCCAGCGCTCGGTGTCCCCGGGCTGCAGCCCACCAGGGCAGGGCATGAAGGGGACAATCCTGAGCCCCCTCAGGGCTGCTGCTGGGACCCACCCTCGCTTCTGCCGGGGCTCGGGGCTCGCTGCGGGCGCTCGGTGCGGGAGGTGGCCGCGGCGAGGGTGGGCGCGGCGGGTTCGTTCTCCGTGTCCCCCCTGTGTCCTCCCGTGTCCCCCCCGTGTTTTTCCTGACCTGAGGCTGCTGAAGGAGCGGCTGCCCGCGGTGTCGTTCCCGTTGATCCCTCGGCAGGAGCAGCGCAGGCTCGTCCCGGTCGCTGTCGCTAGGACAGAGGTGACTGTCCTGTCCCCGGGACTGCTCCCGACCATGCGGGACCGGGCTGGGAGCCCCTGGGGCAGCGGGAGATATCCCTGCCCGGGCTGGGATGGGTAAAACTTTAACGTCCCTTATACCTCCTGTGAGCCAGCTGCGCTTATGGCAGGCGCAGCTTCCTCCCTCCGAGTTGCCGTCGGGGGGTGGAAACCTCCAAATTGCGCTTTCCGTGCCAAGAGCCGCCTCCTGTTCCAAACAGGGACACAAAGGGCACTGCCTGCGCTCGGTGTCCCCAGGCTGCAGCCCACCAGGGCAGGGCATGCAGGGGACAATCCTGAGCCCCCTGAGGGCTGCTTAGTGTCACCTCAGTACCTGATCTGCAGGAGATGAAGCTGCAGGAGGAGGAGATGATGTGGACGCTGATGTGTGGCTGCCTGGGCTGGGGATTTCCTTCTCTTGCAACCATCCCAGAACTCATCCTGTGTCTCCAGCACTGTGTGTTTATACCCTAACCCTGGATTTATATATTGATTGAAGCATTTCTCTATTGCCTTGACACATGTGCTGCCATAGGAATGGATCTCGTTTAGAGCACAGTGCCAATAATGCCAAGGTTGGGATTTGACCCCACAGGGGCCATTCCCTGAGAGTTGGACTCCATGACCCTTGTGGGTCCTGTCCAGCTCAGAGGATTCTGTGATGCTGTGGAATGGCCTTGTGTGAAATGCCCCAGCAATGTCACAGTGCCAATGCTGCTGTTGTTGTCTTCCTTTGTCATGACTAATCCAAACCATGAATATATTCCATCTGTACCTGTGCCCAAAAATCGTTGTCAGCTCTTCTCCAGCTGATGCCAGAATGGGAATGTGGGGGCAGGTGGGGGTGGAGGCGCTCCCTTATGAATCAGAGCCCCAAAGCTGAGAGCTTTCTCTGTGTCCTGGCAGGGTTTGCTGAGTGTAGAGGTTCTGCCTTGGAGGGTATTCCTTTGGGCTCAGTGACAGCCCCAGGAGCATCTCTTCTCTGTCCCCCTGATCTGCAGGGACAGGGCAGGACTGAGCCGGCAGTGCCCTCCTGAGCCTCGGGGAAGCACAGCGCCAGGACCAGCCTGGATCTCTCATCATGGCCACTTTAACCTCCCATCACAGTGGTTGTCAAACTGTGTCCAAAGCTGAACTCAAAAAGGCTTTCTCAGCACTGCTGATGTCTCAGGAGCCAGGTGCTCGTTATGCCAAGCCGAGAGATCCCAGGTGTGAGCTGGAGGACAGTGAATTCTGCTCCACTCATGGGGGTGTGAGGGACCTCCTGAGTCCCCAGAATGGATCAGCAGTCAGGGTTATAGACTTGCCTGGGGCACAAGAAGCCACCTGCCCTAGTCAGGAAGATGCCACTCGTGAGTGTGGAGTGAGTGAAAATCTAGGGAATGGATCTGGCAACAGTGATGAGAGTGTGATGGAGCCCCTGGATCCCCAGGATGAATCAGCACCTGGGAATACACAGGAAAGAACCCTCAGAGGATTTCTGGGTGAGTGCAGGGCCAGTGCTTTGGGCTGTGGGGAGGGGACAATGTCACCCAGGAGCACAGGGCTATGTCCAGGGCCCTGGAAGAGGCCTCAGGCTCTGCTGGGCGTGACACCCACAGCTGCCCTCAGCCCTGGGCAGTTCTTCTGCTGCAGGCTGTCCCCTGGCCATGTCCCTGGCTGTCCCTTGTCCCTGTGTCCCTGTCCTTTGTCTTGCTGGCAGCTCAGTGAGGGGCACACGGCTTGGTGGTCCCTCCTGTGTTTTGGGTGGGGGATGTGAGGGCTGGGCCTGCTCAGGACAGTCCCCTCCTCACAGCCAATGGCTCTTTCCGGCTCCAGCAGAGTGGATCAGATCCCATCCCGTGCTCACCCTGGCTCTGCTGGCTCTGCTCCTGCTCCTGGCCGTGGTTTTTGGGGTGTCCTTGGCCGTGTGCTCAGGTAATGGCGGTGCGGTGCCTCGGCCCAGCCCCGCGGGGCACAGCGCGGTCCCTGCTCCCTCACGGACGGGACCGCCCCTCGGCCCCGCTCTGCCCAATCAGCGCGCGAGAACGAGGAGGAGTGACGGCTGAATCAGCCAATGGCGGTGGGTGGCGGGTTTGAGCGGGAAAATTCAGCCAATGGGAGCTCGGGCTGCTCCGTGAGGAGAATCCTCGCACCTTCTCCTGTTCCCTCTGCAGGGAGAAGACAAACAGAAATTCCACTTGTGCCTGACACTCCTCAGCTGCTGGCCTGTCCTGATGGCTGGGTCGGGTACCGCGGGCTCTGCTACTTCCTCTCGAAGGATCACCGCTCCTGGGATCAGGGTCAGGCTCGGTGCTCTGAGCTCGGGGCCTCCCTGGCTGTGCTCCAGGACAGGGAAATGGTGAGTGAAGGGTTTTGGGGGCAGTGGGGTGGCTGAGGGGAGCCTGGGGTTCTCCTGGGCCAGGGGGGCAGCTCACACTGTCAGCTCCTCTCTCCTTGCCAGGAGTTTGTCTTCCGCCTCAGCGGGAACATCGATCACTGGCTCGGGCTGCGCAGACGGGAGCAGGGCCTGCAGTGGGTGGATGGCAGCAGCTTCAACTCCTCGTGAGTGCTGGGGGGCACGGGCAGGGCCTGGGGGGCACAGAGGCACAATGTGTCCCCCTGTGGTTCCAGCGCTCTCTCTGCTCCTCCTTGCAGGGTTCCTGTCCTGGGCAATGCAGAGTGTGTGCACCTGGCTGAGAACAAACTCGCCTGTGGGATCTGCTCAAATTCAATGCAGTACATCTGCAGCAGACCCCAAACTCACCACTAATGGGGAATGGAGGAAGGATCTTCTCTGTGCTAGGCAAGTCTCAGCTTTACCTCTTACCCCAGCATGGGGATGGCTTTCCTCTGCTGCAGTGTTTGCCTGGCACTGATCCTCAGGCTCACCTCAGTGCCTTTTCTGTGTCTCTTCAATGTCTGTTCTGCAGGAGCTGAACCTGCAGGAAGAGTTGTGGCTGCCTGGGCTGGGTTTTTCTTGCTTTTTCTCATTCATTCCAGAATCCATGCTGTTTCTCCTGCTCTGAACTTTTATATATAACCTTTTATATATATATTTATGTATAATACGGTAGATAGACACTACAAACTGAAGGTGCTTCCATATGAATATTACCTTCCTTGGCATAAGGTGCCAATAGTGCCAAGGTTGGGATTTGACTCCACAGAAGCCATTCCCTTAAAGGTTGAACTTGATGCTTTTGGGTTGGAAGCAACCCAGAAAATTATTTAAAATTGCCTGGGTGAGTGAAGCCCGTCAGGATTTATGGTGCTAGTGCTGCTGTTGCTGTTACTTACTGCACTATTTTGTTACTTTCGCAATAAATATTTATCAACCCCTCCTGTTGTCCCTCATGGTGCCGGCAGCTGCTTCCCTTGCCCTGCTCCCTCTGCCCCGTTCCATCGCGGCTGGCAGAGCCTCAGAGCTGCCGCGGGGCCGTGGGGCTGCCCCGGGGGCTGAGGGCCGAGCCGGGGCCGGGAGGTGCGGAGAAATTCGTTGGTATTTGCACAGAAATCCCCCTTTGGGTCCGCCCTGTTGAAGACCTGCTCCTCCTCTGCGACCTTCCCCTCACACAGCCCCGGGGTCACTGAGGGCGCGGGCCGAGGCCGTGCCGTGTGCAGAGCCCGCGCCTCGCCCCGATTGGCTGATTCTCCCGCCCGAAGCCCACCGCTCCTTCTGATTGGCTGATTCTCCCGCCACTCCTCGTTCTCGCGCGCTGATTGGTCACAGAGGCTGTGAGGGACGTTTCCCGCCTCTTCCCCTCAGAGCTTCGACGTCTCCGGGCCTGACGCGACCTCAATGGCGGCGCGGATTTTGCAGCTTTTTCTCCCTCGGTATTTTATTTCTTTTGCATTTTTTTTTCCAGTTTAAGATGGGGACCAGTTCGGGGAGGATACTGGTGCCAGTATTCATCAGAAACTGGTCCCAGTTGGGGGGTTACTGGTCCCAGTTCTGGCCTGTTACTGGTCCAATTTGGGGGATTTACTGGTCCCAGTTCAGGCCTGTTACTGGTCCAATTTGGGGGATTTATTGGTCCCAGTTCTGGCCTGTTACTGGTCCCATTTTGGGGGTGTTACTGGTCCCAGTTTGGGGTATTTACTGGTCCCAGTTTTGGGGGGTTACTGGTTCCATTTGGACTAGGATGAACTGGGAGGGACTGGGCTGTCCCCAGTGCCATGAAGGAAAAATTAATTTAAATTGATTTAATTACGATAATTAATGAAAAATTATTCAAAAGAAAGAAACGGATTGGAATGAGGGAATTTTATTGGAATTAAAGATGGAAAACTCTGTGTCCCCCCCATGCAATGATGGAAAAAGCCTCAAAAAGGCTCCAAAAATTCCCTAAAAATTCTCTCAAAAAAGCCCCAAAAATGCTGGAAAAACCCCTCCTAAAAAGGTCCCCAAATCCCCCAAAATTCTCGGGATTTTCCCATCTTTGGCACCGTTTTTTTTTCCGGTTGTTTTGTCCCTCGGTGTCCCCGACCTGCGTGAGGGAAAGAGGGAGTGAGAGACCCAAAAATTCCTGAAATTGATCTCCAAATCCCGAAAACTCACCCCAAAATCCCTGGAATTCATCCCCAAATCCTTGAAATTCCCCTCAAAATCCCTTTAAATCCCCCCCAAATCCCCAAAATTTAGCCCCAAATCCCCAGAATTCATCCTCAAATCCTCCCAAATCCCAAAAATTCACCCCCGAAATCCCCGAAATTTTATCCAAATTCTCTGGAATTCCCCTCAAAATTCCTTTAAATCCCCACCCAAATCCCAAAAATTCATCCCCAAATCCCCCAAAATCCCTGAAATTCATCCCAAAATCCTTGAAATTCCCCTCAAAATCCCTTTAAATTTCCCCCCCAAATCCCAAAAATTCAGCCCCAAATCCCTGGAATTCATCACCAAATCCCAAAAATTCAGCCCCAAATCCCCAGAATTCATCCCCAAATCCCAAAATTCATCCCAAAATCCCCAAATTTTATCCAAATTCTCTGGAATTCCCCTCAAAATTCCTTTAAATCTGCCCCCAAATCCCAAAAATTCATCCCAAAATCCCAAAAATTCAGCCCCAAATCCCTGAAATTCATCCCCAAATCCCAAAAATTCATCCCAAAATCCCCAAAATTTCCCCCAAATTCTCTGGAATTCCATCTGTCAGGGTCTCATTCCCGGGGCCGTTCCCGTCGGGAATAATTTCGGGATCGACCCTTGGGATTTATCCCCAAATTTTTTGCCTCCGATTCTTACGTGGGAAGGCCACGAGAGACCCTCACGCCTTTGTGGGAGGGGCGAAATTCCAAAAAAAAAGGGAATTTTGGGAATCCCAGAGAATTCCCTCCCCAAATTCCAGCATATTTCCCCCAAAATTCCACGTTTTTTCCCAAAATTCCAGCATTTTCCCCCCAAAATTCCATGTTTTTCCCCCAAAATTCTATGTTTTTTCCCAAAATTCCAGCATTTTCCCCCCAAAATTCCACGTTTTTCCCCCAAAATTCCATGTTTTTTTCCCCCAAATTCCAGCATTTTCCCCCCAAAATTCCATGTTTTTCCTGCTCTTACCTGAGCTCTGATCCATCCTGGAAAAGGGGGGAGGGCCCTATAGGGAATTTTGGGGAAAAAAGGGTCCCAAAAATGGGAATTTTGGGGAAAAAGGGTCCCAAAAATGGGAATTTTGGGGAAAAGAGAGTCCAAAAATGGGAATTTTGGGAATAAAAGTGTTTGAAAAAGGGAATTTTGGGGATAAAAGGGTCCCAAAAATGGGAATTTTGGGGATAAAGGGGTCAGAAAAATGGAAATTTTGGGGATAAAAGTGTTTGAAAAAGGGAATTTTGGGGATAAAAGGGTCCCAAAAATGGGAATTTTGGGGATAAAAGGGTTTGAAAAAGGGAATTTTGGGAATAAGAGTGTCTGAAAATGGGAATTTTGGGGATAAGAGAGTCCAAAAAAAAGGAATTTTGGAAATAAAGAGGTCCCAAAAATGGGAATTTTGGCCATAAAAGTGTGTGAAAATAGGAATTTTGGGGATGAAAGAGTCCCAAAAATGGAAATTGTGGGGTCCCAAAAATGAGAATTTTGGGGATAAAAGTTTGGGAATATGGGAATTTTGGGAATGAATGAGTCCCAAAAATGGGAATTGTGGGGTCCCAAAAATAGGAATTTTGGGAATAAGAAGGTCCAAAAAAGGGAATTTTGGGGATAAAAGGATGCGAGAAAGGGAATTTTGTGGACGAAAGAGTTTGAAAAATGGGAATTTTGGGGATAAGAGAGTCCCAAAAAATGGGAATTTTGGGGCCAAAAGTGTCCAAAAAAAGGAATTTTGGTGAGGATTTTGGGAATAAAAATCCTGAAAGGTCTCCAGGCCCTATAGAAATGGGTCCAGGCCCCTATAGGATGTGTAGGGCCCCTATAGGGTGTGTAGGGGTCGGCATATGCCGGGGGGGTTGGGGTCAGGGCCCCTATAGAAGGGCTTAGGCCCCTATAGGGTGTGTAGGGGTCCTATAGAAGGGCTCAGGTCCCTATAGGGTGTGTAGGGGCCCTATAGAAGGGCTCAGGCCCCTATAGAAGGGCTCAGGTCCCTATAGGGTGTGTAGGGGTCCTATAGAAGGGCTCAGGTCCCTATAGAAGGGCTCAGGTCCCTATAGGGTGTGTAGGGTCCCTATAGGGTGTGTAGGGTCCCTATAGGGTGTGTAGGGTCCCTATAGAAGGGCTCAGGCCCCTATAGAAGGGTTCAGGCCCCTATAGAAGGGCTCAGGTCCCTATAGGGTGTGTAGGGGCCCTATAGAAGGGCTCAGGCCCCTATAGAAGGGCTCAGGTCCCTATAGGGTGTTTAGGGTCCCTATAGGGTGTTTAGGGTCCCTATAGGGTGTGTAGGGGCCCTATAGAAGGGCTCAGGCCCCTATAGAAGGGCTCAGGTCCCTATAGAAGGGCTCAAGTCTCTATAGGGTGTGTAGGGGCCCTATAGAAGGGCTCAGGCCCCTATAGAAGGGCTCAGGTCCCTATAGAAGGGCTCAGGTCCCTATAGGGTGTGTAGGGTCCCTATAGGGTGTGTAGGGTCCCTATAGGGTGTGTAGGGTCCCTATAGAAGGGCTCAGGCCCCTATAGAAGGGTTCAGGCCCCTATAGAAGGGCTCAGGTCCCTATAGGGTGTGTAGGGGCCCTATAGAAGGGCTCAGGCCCCTATAGAAGGGCTCAGGTCCCTATAGGGTGTTTAGGGTCCCTATAGGGTGTTTAGGGTCCCTATAGGGTGTGTAGGGTCCCTATAGGGTGTGTAGGGTCCCTATAGAAGGGCTCAGGCCCCTACAGAAGGGCTCAGGCCCCTATAGAAGGGCTCAGGTCCCTATAGGGTGTGTAGGGCCCCTGTAGGGTGTTTAGGGCCCCTATAGGGTGTGTAGGGGCCCTATAGAAGGGCTCAGGTCCCTATAGAAGGGCTCAGGTCCCTATAGGGTGTGTAGGGCCCCTATAGAAGGGCTCAGGTCCCTATAGGGTGTGTAGGGCCCCTACAGAAGGGCTCAGGTCCCTATAGAAGGGCTCAGGCCCCTATAGAAGGGCTCAGGCCCCTATAGGGTGTGTAGGGGCCGGCGTATGCCTGGGGGGGTCGGGGTCAGGGCCCCCCCGGCCGTAGGTGACCCCAAATTGCTTTGGCCTCGGCCCCGGAGAGACGCACGGGGACAGCGCCACCCCCTGGGGGGAGAGGGCCCTATGGATCCCCTATGGATCCCCTATAGACTCCTATATGGATCCCTAGAAAATCCCACAGAATCCCAGGTGGATCCCCTATAGAATCCCATGTGGATCCCCTATAGAATCCCATGTGGATCCCTAGAAAATCCCACAGAATCCCATGTGGATCCCCTATAGAATCCCATATGGATCTCCCAGAGAATCCCCTATAGAACCCCCAGAGAATCCCATGTGGATCCCTTATAGAATCCCATATGGATCCCCCATAGAATCCCATGTGGGTCCCTTATAGAATCCCATACGGATCCCCCATAGAACCGCCATGGATCCCCTATAAAATCCCATATGGATCCCCCACAGAATCCCATGTGGATCCCCCATAGAATCCCATGTGGATCCCCCATAGAATCCCATGTGGATCCCCTATAGAATCCCATGTGGATCCCCTATAGAATCCCATATGGGTCCCCTATAAAATCCCATATGGATCCCCTATAGAATCCCATCTAGATCCCTAGAAAATCCCACAGAACCCCCATAGAATCCCATATGGATCCCCCACAGAATCCCATGTGGATCCCCCATAGAATCCCATATGGATCCCCTATAGACTCCCATATAGATCCCGAGAAAGTCCCATAGAAAAATCCCATAGGACCCCATGGATCCCCTATAGAATCCCATATAGAACCCAACCAGGGGAGCCCAAAATCCTTCCCCAGAGTGTCCCGGGCACATATAGAATCCCACAGAACCCTATAGATCCCATATGGAACCAACCCCAAAAAAGCAGGGGGGCCCCAAAATCCTTCCCCAGAATGTCCCGGGCCCCTATGGATCCCATACGGATCTCCAGAAAATCCCCACAGAGAACCCCATGGATCCCCTATAGAATCCCACAGAACCCTATAGATCCCATATGGAACCCCACAGATCCCCGACAGAACCCTATAGAATCCCACAGACCCCCCCCCCCAAATGTCACCAAAACCCCCCATAGGTCCCATATAGGGCCCCAGACCCCCCCCACATATCACCAGAACCCCCTATAGACCCCCATAGGTTCCACAAAATCCCCCTATAGGTCCCATATAGGGCCCCAGACCCCCCCCAAATATCACAGGGACCCCCCATAGGTCCCCTATAGGATCAAAACGCCACCCCCCAATGTCCCCTATAGTCCCCACATGTCCCCAACCCCCCCCCCATAGGGCCGATATAGGGCCCTATACCCCCCCAGGGTCCCTTAAACCCCCCCAGACCTCCCCTATAGGTCCCCTATAGGGCCCAAATCCCCCCCAGACCCCCCATAGGTCCCAGGTCTCCCCCATAGGTCCCATATAGGGCCCAGGTCCCCCCCCCCCAGGTCCCATATAGGGCCCAAATCCCACCCCAGACCCCCTATAGGTCCCAAATACCCTCCCAGACCCCCCATAGGTCCCATATAGGGCCCAAATCCCCCCCCACAGGTCCCATATAGGGCCCAGCCCCCCCCCCCGAAGTCCCCTACAGATCCCATATAGGTTTCGGATATCCCCAGAAACCACTCCGAATGTTCCCAAAATTTCCCATATAGATTCCATAGACCTATATCCCCCGCCTCCCGCCGCCCCCCCTTATAGATCCCATAGGTTCCGGATATCCCCAGAAACCACTCCGGATATTCCCGAAATTCCCCCCCCACCCCCGGACCTCCCCTATAGATCCCCTATAGGGCCCATCCACCCCCATAGGCCCCATATAGGGTCAGGATATCCCCCCAACCCCTCCATATGTCCCCGACACCCCCAAATGGCACTTATAGATCCCCTATAGGCCCCTCAGACCCTCCGGACCCCTCCCATAGGCCCCATATAGGCCCCATAACCCCCATATGTCCTTTAAACCCCCCCCCCAAATTTCCCCTATATCGCCCTATACCTCCCCCAAACCTCCCTAAACCCTTTCGGAACCCTTTCCGGATCCCCCCAGACCCATATGGAACCCTCCAGACCCCCCAGACCGCCCCTATAGAACCCCTATGGCCTCCATGCGTCCCCCGCCCGCTCGCCCTCAGCCGCCTCTGTCATGGCGGCCGCCACCTCCCCCTCACGACCGCGAGGCCACGCCCCCCGCGCGGGGCGGACGCTGATTGGCTGCCGCACCCCCAGCGCGCTCTCTGATTGGTTGTTGCTCCCCAGCGCGGGCGCTGATTGGCTGAGAGAGGCGGTGGGCGGGAATTAGCGCAGAGGGGGAGTGGGCGTGGTTTTGGCGGGAAGGGGCGCGGTTGTGGCGAATGATTGACGTGTTATTATAATTAAGGGGGCGTGGTTATGCAAATTAAGCCGGCGTGGTTTGTTATTAGTAATTAAAAGATAAAGGAGATAATTAGCCCAAAATTTTGGGAATTTTCCCTAAAAATTGGGGGGAAATGGGAAAAATAGCGAATAAAGGAGGCAGGTGGATTAATTAGCGCTAATAATCACTAATTATTGGGGTAATAATGGGTTAATAATTGATTAATAATCGCTAATAATTGCGAAAAATTGGGAAAAATGGGAAAAATTCCAAATAAAGGGGAAAATGGATAATAATAGCTAATAATGAGGAATAATTGGGGAAAATTATTAATAATTGGGAAATAATGGGAATTAGAAATTAATAATTGGAGAATTAATTGGTAATAATGATAAATAAAAACTAATAATTGGGGAATAATTGCTCACAATTGAGAAATAAATGTCAATAATGGGAAACAATGGGAAATAAAAACTAATAATTGGGGAATTAATTGCTAATAACGGGAAATAATTGTTAATAATTGGGGAATTAATTGCTAATAGTTGAAAATAATCACTAATAATTGGGGAATAATCGCTAATAATTGGGGAATGAATATCAATAATGGGAAATAAATGTCAATATTGGGAAATAATCGCTAATAATTGGGAATAAAAACTAATAATTGGGGAATTAATTGCTAAGAAAGGGAAATAAAAGCTAATAATTGGGGAATAAATGCTAATGACGGGAAATAATGCGAAATAAAAACTAATAATTGGAAAATGATCGCTAATAATTGAAAATAATCGCTAATAATTCGGAAATAATTGCTGATAATTGGGAAACAATTGCCAATAATTGAAAATAATCGCTAATAATATGGAAATAAAACCTAATAATTGGGGAATAAATGTTAATAATGGGAAATAATCGCTAATAATTGGGAATAAAAACTAATTATGGGGGAATTAATTGCTAATAATTGAAAATAATCACTAATAATTGGGAAAAATTTGCCAATAATTGAAAATAATCGCTAATAATTGGGAAATAAAAACTAATAGTTGGGGAATAAATGTTAATGATGGGAAATAATGCGAAATAAAAACTTATAATTGAAAATAATCGCTAATAATTGGAAATAATCGCTAATAATTCGGAAATAATTGCTGATAATTGGGAAATAATCGCTGATAATTGAAAATAATCGCTAATAATTGGGAAATAAAAGCTAATAATTGGGGAATAAATGTTAATAATGGGAAATAATCGCTAATAATTGGGAATAAAAACTAATAATTGGGGAATTAATTGCTAATTACGGGAAATAAAAACTAATAATTGGGGAATAAATGCTAATGACGGGAAATAATGCGAAATAAAAACTAATAATTGAAAATAATCGCTAATAATTGAAAATAATCGCTAATAATTGAAAATAATAGCTAATAATATGGAAATAAAAACTAATAATTGGGGAATAAATGTTAATAATTGGAAATAATCGCTAATAATTGGGAATAAAAACTAATAATTGGGGAATTAATTGCTAAGAAAGGGAAATAAAAACTAATAATTGGGGAATAAATGCTAATGACGGGAAATAATGCGAAATAAAAACTAATAATTGGAAAATAATCGCTAATAATTGAAAATAATCGCTAATAATTGGGAAATAATAGCTAATAATTGGGAAATAATCACTGATAATTTAGAAATAAAAACTAATAATTGGGGAATAAATGTTAATAACGGGAAATAATCGCTAATAATTGGAAATAATCGCCAATAATTGCGGAAATAGCAATTTAAAATTAATGAATAACAACGAAATTGTCCCAAAAATCGAGAAAATCGCCCCAAAATTTCCCGGGAAAATCGGGAATTCGCCCCTCCCCCTTTTTCCAGCTGTTGTCCCCAAAAACAGCTGTGGGGTGGGGGAGGGGCGGGGGCAGCTGCCGCAGTCACGTGACTTTTCCCAAATCCCAAATATTTTTAGGATCCCAAGGCCTTCGGTCACTGCCGAACCCCGCGGGGGCCCCGGAGAGGGCGGAAAAAAATGGGAATTTTGGGGAGAAAAGGTAAAAAATTGGGGAATTTGGGGAGGGAAGGTGAAAAATTGGGGATTTTGGGGGGAAAAATGGGAATTTTGGGGGTGGAAAATGGGAATTTTGGGGGATTTTTGGAAAAAAAAGGAGGTGGAAGGGTCCGAAAATGGGAATTTTGAGGGTGAAAAGGGAAAAAAATGGGAATTTTGAGAATAAAAAGGGGTGAAAAATGGGGAATTTGGGGAGAAAAGGTAAAAAATTGGGGATTTTGGGGAGGGAAGTAAAAAATTGGGGATTTTGGGGGGAAAAATGGGAATTTTGGGGGTGGAAAATGGGAATTTTGGGGGTGAAAAGGGGAAAAAATGGGAATTTTGGGGGTGGAAAATGGGAATTTTGGGGGATTTTTGGAAAAAAAAGGAGGTGGAAGGGTCCGAAAATGGGAATTTTGGGGGTGGAAAGGGGAAAAAAATGGGAATTTTGGGGGTGAAAACAGTCTGAAAATGGGAATTTTGGGGGTGGAAAATGGGAATTTTGAGGGTGAAAAGGGAAAAAAATGGGAATTTTGGGGATGAAAAGAGTCAAAAAATGGGAATTTTGGGGGTGGAAAATGGGAATTTTGGGGGTGGAAAATGGGAATTTTGGGGGATTTTTGGAAAAAAAAGGAGGTGGAAGGGTCCGAAAATGGGAATTTTGGGGGTGGAAAGGGGAAAAAAATGGGAATTTTGGGGGTGAAAACAGTCTGAAAATGGGAATTTTGGGGGTGGAAAATGGGAATTTTGAGGGTGAAAAGGGAAAAAAATGGGAATTTTGAGAATAAAAAGGGGTGAAAAATGGGGAATTTGGGGAGAAAAGGTAAAAAATTGGGGATTTTGGGGAGGGAAGGTGAAAAATTGGGGATTTTGGGGGGAAAAATGGGAATTTTGGGGGTGGAAAGGGGGAAAAATGGGAATTTTGGGGAGAAAAAGAGTGCAAAAATGGGAATTTTGGGATAAAAAGTGTCCAAAAAATGGGAATTTTGGGGATAAAAAGGGTGAAAAAAATGGGGATTTTGGGGAGAAAAGGTAAAAAAATGGGAATTTTGGGGGTGAAAAGAGTGAAAAAAGAGACTTTTGGGGATAAAAAAGGGAATTTTGGGAGTAAAAGTGTCCGAAAATGGGAATTTTGGGCATAAAAAGGGATGAAAAGTGGGAATTTTTTTTTATTTTTGGGGAAAAAATGGGACTTTCGGGGTAAAAACAGTCCAAAAATGGGAATTTTGGGGTGGATTTGTGGAAATTCTGGTGGTTTTGCGGTGGATTTTGGTGATTTTTGGGGAGATTTTGGTGGTTTTGTTGAAATTTTGCTGTTTTTGGGGTGGATTTTGGGAAATTTTGGGGATTTTGGGGAAATTTTGGGGTTTTTGGGGAGGATTTTCGTGGTTTTGGGGTGATTTTGGGTGGATTTTGGTGTTTTGGGGTGGATTTTGGTGTTTTTGGGGTGGATTTTGGGTGGATTTTGGTGGTTTTGGGGTGAATTTTGGGGTTTTTGGGGTGGATTTTATTTTTGGGGTGGATTTTGGGGTGAATTTGGGGGTTTTTTCGGGTGTATTTTGGTGGTTTTGGGGTGGATTTGGGAAAATTTTCGTGTTTTTGGGGGAACTTTGGTGTTTTTGGGGTGGATTTCGGTGTTTTCGGGGTGGATTTTGGGGTGAATTTTGGTGTTTTTAGGGTGAATTTTGGCAATTTTGCTGGTTTTGGAGTGGATTTTGGGAAAACTCAGGGATTTTGGGGAAATTTCGGTGTTTTTTGGCTGAATTTTGGGGCAATCTCGGTGTTTTTGGGGTGGATTTGGAACCCCCGAGCTCCGTCTGCTTTCGAGCCCTAATGAATATTCATTTCATATGCAAATGAGGGGATGATGTCATCGAGGAGCCCCCGCCCCTTTTTGCAGCTGCCGCGGGGGGAGGGGTGGGAAATTCCAGCAAAGGATTCTGGGAGGGGCTGCGGGGGAGGGGCTCCCAGTGCTCCCAGTTTGCTTCCAGTTCGTTCCCAGTCCCTCCCAGTCCCTCCAGTTTATTCCCAGTCCCTCCCAGTTTATTTCCAGTCCATTCCCAATACTCCCAGTTCATTCCTAGTTCATTCCCAGTTTGCTCCCAATCCCCTCCCAGTCCCTCCCAGTGCTCCCAGTTTGCTCCCACTCCATTCCCAGTCCCTCCCAGTTCCTCCCAGTTCATTCCCAGTCCATTCCCAGTCCATTCCCGATACTCCCAGTTCATTCCCAGTTCATTTCAAGTGCTCCCCGTTTGCTCCCAGTCCCTCCCAGTCCTTCCCAGTCCCTCCCAGTCCTTCCCAGTTCATTCCCAGTTCATTCCCAGTCCCTCCCAGTTCATTCCCAGTCCCTCCCAGTGCTCCTAGTTTGCTCCCAGTTCATTCCCAATCCTTTCCAGTTCTTCCCTGTTCATTCCCTCTGCTCCCAGTCACTCCCAGTCCATTCCCAGTCCCTCCCAGTCCCTCCCAGTTCATTCCCAATCCATTCCAATCCATTCCCAATACTCCCAGTTCATTCCTAGTTCATTCCCAGTTCATTTCCAGTGCTCCCAGTTTGCTCCCAGTCCCTCCCAGTCCTTCCCAGTTCATTCCCAGTCTATTCCCAGTCCCTCCCAGTTCATTCCCAGTTCATTCCCAGTCCATTCCCAGTCCCGCCCTGTCCCTCCCAGTCCATTCCCAGTCCCTCCCAATCCCCTCCCAGTCCCTCCCAGTGCTCCCAGTTTGCTCCCACTCCATTCCCAGTCCCTCCCAGTCCTTCCCAGTTCATTCCCAGTCCTTCCCAGTTCATTCCCACTACTCCCAGTTCATTCCCAGTCCATTCCCAGTTCCTCCCAGTCCCTCCCAGTTTATTCCCAGTCCCTCCCAGTGCTCCCAGTTTGCTTCCAGTTTGCTCCCAGTCCCTCCCAGTCCCTCCCAGTTTGACCCTCACTCTCCGCAGGGCGTGGCTCGCTCGGGGGCGTGGCCTCCATGGGGGCGTGGCCTCTGCCCCTCCCCCTCCTGCTGCTGGCGGTGACCCCGGAGGGGACAGAGGGGACAATGCTGGACCTGGGTGAGCCCCAATGTCCCTAAATGTCCCCAAAATGTCCCCAAATGTCCCCAACACTGTCCCCAATGTCCCCAATGTTCCCAATATCCCAAATGTCCCCAATGCCCCCAATGTCCCCAATCCCCCAAATGTCCCCAACACTGTCCCCAATGTCCCCAAATGTCCCCAACACTGTCCCCAATGTCCCCAATCCCCCCAATGTCCCCAATGTCCCCAGTGTCCCCAATCCCCCAAATGTCCCCAATGTCCCCAATCCCGCAAGGTCCCCAATGTCCCCAATATCCCAAATGTCCCCAACAATGTCCCCAATGTCCCCAACACTGTCCCCAACAATGTCCCCAACGTCCCCAATGTCCCCAAAGTCCCCAATGTCCCCAATGTCCCCAATGTCCCCAACAATGTCCCCAATGTCCCCAATGTCCCCAATGTCCCCAACACTTTCCCCAGTGTCCCCAATGTCCCCAATCCTCCAATGTCTCTAATGCCCCCAATGTCCCCAAAGTCCCCAGTGTCCCCAATGTCCCCAATGTCCCCAAGGTCCCCAGTGTCCCCAGTATTCCCAATATTCCCAATGTCCCCAAAGTCCCCAGTGTCCCCAATGTCCCCAATGTCCCCAATGCCCCCAGTGTCCCCAATGTCCCCAATGTCCCCAATGTCCCCAATGTCCCCAAGGTCCCCAATGTCCCCAATGTCCCCAACAATGTCCCCTCTGTCCCCAGGTCGCTGCCGCTTCGCTCTGGGCATGGAGGATGGCTCCATCCCTGACTTCCGCCTGTCAGCCTCCAGCGCCTGGAGCGACTCCACCGCCGCCCGCCACGGCCGGTACGGACCAGTTCAGACCAGTATAAACCAGTATGGACCAGTATAAACCAGTATGGACCAGTATAAACCAGTATGGACCAGTATAGAGCAGTGTAAACCAGTATAGACCAGTATAGAACAGTAGGGACCAGTGCAGTTACCCTGGAGCGACTCCACCGCCGCCCGCCACAGCTGGTACGCACCAGTTCAGACCAGTATAAAACAGTATGGACCAGTATGGACCAGTATAAACCAGTATAAACCAGTATAGAGCAGGGTAAGCCAGTGTAAACCAGTGTAAACCAGTACAGACCAGTGTAGTTATCCTGGAGCGACTCCACCGCCGCCCGCCACGGCCGGTATGGACCAGTTCAGACCAGTATAAACCAGTATAAACCAGTATGGACCAGTATAGAGCAGGGTAAACCAGTATAGACCAGTATAGAACAGTATAGAGCAGTAGGGACCAGTGCAGTTACCCTGGAGCGACTCCACCACTGCCTGCCACGGCCAGTACGCACCAGTATAAACCAGTTTGGACCAGTATAAACCAGTATAAACCAGTATGGGCCAGTTTGGACCAGTATAGAGCAGTATAGAGCAGTATAGAGCAGTTTAAACCAGTATAGACCAGTACAGACCAGTGTTCCCCACCCGGTGTCCCCTCCCTGGTGTCCCCAACTGTCCCCAATGTCCCCAATGTCCCCAAGTTCTTTAGAGCTTCCCATGTCTCCAAATGTCCCCAAGTTCTTTGGATCTCCCCAAGTTCCTCAGTGTCCTCAATGCCCTGAATGTCCCCAAGTTTCTGAGTGTCCCCAAATGTCCCCAATGTCCCCAATGTCCCCAGGCTGGGCCACGGTGACGGCGCCTGGTGTCCGGCCGGGCCGGTGTTCCCAATGTCCCCAATGTCCCCAATGCCCCAACTGTCCCCAATATCCCCAATGTCCCCGCTGTCCCCAATGTCCCCAATGTCCCCAGGCTGGGCCACAGTGACGGTGACGGCGCCTGGTGTCCCCAATGTCCCCAATGCCCTTAATGTCCCTAATGTCTCCAATGTCCCCAATGTCCCCAAGTTCTTTAGATCTTCTCATGTTCCTCAGTGTCCCCAATGTCCCCAATGTCCCCAATGTCCCCAATGACCCCAATGCCCCAACTGTCCCCAATGCCCTCAATGTCCCCAATGTCCCCAGTATCCCAAATGTCCCCAATGCCCTGAGTGTCCCCAATGTCCCCAGTGTCCCCAATGTCCCCAAATGTCCCCAGGCTAGGCCGCAGTGACGGTGACGGCGCCTGGTGTCCGGCCGGGCCGGTGTTCCCAATGTCCCCAATGTCCCCAATGTCCCCACTGTCCCCAGGCTGGGCCGCAGTGACGGTGATGGTGCCTGGTGTCCGGCTGGGCCGGTGTCCCCAATGTCCCCAATGTCCCCAATGTCCCCAATGTCCCTAATGTCTCCAACGCCCCCAACGTCCCCAATGTCCCCACTGTCCCCAGGCTGGGCCGCAGTGACGGTGACGGCGCCTGGTGTCCGGCCGGGCCGGTGTTCCCAATGTCCCCAGTGTCCCCAACACCCTGAGTGTCCCCAATGTCCCCAATGCCCTCAATGTCCCCAATGTCCCCAATATCCCCAATGTCCCCAATGCCCTGAGTGTCCCCAATGTCCCCAATGTCCCCAATGTCCCCACTGTCCCCAGGCTGGGCCGCAGTGACGGTGACGGTGCCTGGTGTCCGGCCGGGCCGGTGTTCCCGGCCGAGCAGGAGTTCCTGGAGGTGGACCTGGGGACGCTGCACGCGGTGACACTGGTGGGGACGCAGGGCCGCCACGCGGGGGGACACGGCCGCGAGTTCGCGCGGCAGTACCGCCTCAGCTACAGCCGCGACCGGCGCCGCTGGCGGCCGTGGACGGACCGCTGGGGCAACCAGGTGGGCTGGGGACAGCTTGGGGACACCTTGGGGACAGCGTGGGGACATCCTGGGGTTATTGGGGACATCCTGGGGACAGCTTGGGGACAGCTTGCGGACAGCTTGGGGTGATTGGGGACATCCTGGGGACAGCTTGGGGACAGCTTGGGGTGATTGGGGACCTTGGGGACACCTTGGGGGCAGCGTGGGGACAGCTTGGGGACATCCTGGGGTCATTGGGGACATCCTGGGGACAGCTTGGGGACAGCTTGGGGTGATTGGGGACACGTTGGGGACATCCTGGGGACCACTGGGGCAACCAGGTAGGCTGGGGACAGCTTGGGGACAGCTTGGGGACATGCTGGGAACCACTGGGGCAACCAGGTGGGCTGGGGACAGCTTGGGGACACCTTGGGGACAGCGTGGGGACAGCTTGGGGACATCCTGGGTTTATTGGAGACATCCTGGGGACAGCTTGGGGACAGCTTGGGGACATCCTGGGGTTATTGGGGACATCCTGGGGACAGCTTGGGGACACCTTGGGGACAGCCTGGGGACATCCTGGGGACCACTGGGGCAACCAGGTGAGGCTGGGGACAGCTTGGGGACAGCTTGGGGACATCATGGGGGTGATTTGGGACACTTTGTGCTTGGGGTGATTTGGGATCTTGGGGACATCCTGGGGTGATTGGGGGCCTTGGGGACAGCTTGGGGACAGCTTGGGGACCGCTGGGGCAACCAGGTAGGCTGGGGACAGCTTGGGGACCTTGGGGACAGCTTGGGGACCTTGGGGACATCCTGGGAACACCTTGGGTTTGGGATGATTTGAGATCTTGGGGACATCCCGGGGTGATCTGGGACCTTGGGGTGATTGGGGACACCTTGAGGACATCCTGGGGTCATTGAGAGCATCCTTGGGGACAGCTTGGGGACATCCTTGGGGTGATTGGGAACACCTTGGGGACACCTTGGGGTGATTGGGGACAACTTGGGGACACCTTGGGCTTGGGGTGATTTGGGATCTTGGGACTGCTGGGGCAACCAGGTGGGCTGGGGACAGCTTGGGGACAGCGTGGGGACAGCTTGGGGACATCCTGGGGTCATTGGGGACATCCTGGGGACAGCTTGGAGACAGCTTGGGGTGATTGGGGACATGTTGGGAACATCCTGGGGACCGCTGGGGCAACCAGGTAGGCTGGGGACAGCTTGGGGACAGCTTGGGGACAGCTTGGGGACATGATGGGGTGATTTGGGACACCTTGGAGTGATCTGGAATCTTGTGGACACCTTGGGTTTGGGGTGATTTGGGATCTTGGGGACACCTTGGGGACATCCTGGGGTGATGTGGGATCTTGGGGACAGCTTGGGGACAGCTTGGGGACATCCTGGGGACATCCTGAGGTGATTTGGGACATCCTAGGGACCTTGGGGACACCCTGGGGACATCTTGGGGGCCTCGGGGACCTTGGGCACATTGGCATCTGAAGACCTTGGGGACCCTGGGGACATCCTGGGAACCTCTGGGGCAACCAGGTGGGCTGGGGACAGCTTGGGGACATCCTGGGGACATCCTTGGGGTGATTTGGGACACCTTGGGGTGATTGGGAACACCTTGGGGACACCTTGGGGACACCTTGGGGACACCTTGGGTTTGGGGTGATTTGGGATCTTGGGACCGCTGGGGCAACCAGGTGGGCTGGGGACAGCTTGGGGACAGCTTGGGGACATCCTGGGGTCATTGGGGACATCCTGGGGACAGCTTGGGGTGATTGGGGACACCTTGGGGACATCCTGGGGTCATTGGGGACACCCTGGGGACATTGGGGACACTGGGGACATTGGGATGTTGAGGTGACTGAGGACCTTGGGGACACTCTGGGGACATTGGGGACATTGGGATGTTGAGTTGACTGAGGACCTTGAGCTCATCCTGGGGACCCTGGGGACATTGAGGACATCTTGGAGACATTGGGGACCTTGGGGACATTGGGATGTTGAGGTGACCGAGGCCCTCGGGGACACCTCGGTGACATTCCCGGTGTCACCCCCCACGGTTCCCGATGCTCGGTGGCCCCGCAGGTGATCGGTGGCAACGAGGACCCCGAGGGGGTGGTCCTGAAGGACCTGTCCCCCGCGGCGGTGGCGGTGGCACTGCGCGTGTTCCCGCGGGCGCCGCGCGCCATGAGCGTCTGCCTGCGCCTCGAGCTCTACGGCTGTCCCTGGCGCGGTGAGTGGCACCTCCGATGTCACCGCGGTCACCTCGCGGTCACCTCTGTCACCTCTGTCACCTCTGTCACCTCTGTCACCTCTGTAATCTCATGGTTATGTCACCATCACCTCGGTCACCTCGCGGTCACCTCGTGGTCACGCCTGTCTCCTCAGTCACCTCTATAATCTCATGGTTATGTCATGGTCACCTCGGTCACCTCACGGTCACCTCTGTCACCTTGGTCAGCTCAGTCACCTCGGTCACCTCAAGGTCACCTCGGTCACTTCATGGTTACCTCTGTCACCTCATGGTTAACTCATGGTCACCTCATGGTCACCTCTGCTGGCACCTTGGTCACCTTGGTCACCTCGGTCACCTCGCGGTCACCTCGGTCACCTCTGTCACCTCAGTCACCTCTATAATCTCATGGTTATGTCATGGTCACCTCGGTCACCTCACGGTCACCTCTGTCACCTTGGTCAGCTCAGTCACCTCGGTCACCTCAAGGTCACCTCGGTCACTTCATGGTTACCTCTGTCACCTCATGGTTAACTCATGGTCACCTCATGGTCACCTCTGCTGGCACCTTGGTCACCTCGGTCACCTCGCGGTCACCGCTGTCACCTCATGGTTATCTGTGTCACCTCTGTTATCTCATGGTTATGTCATGGTCACCTTGGTCACCTCATGGTCATCTCATGGTTATCTCTGTCACCTCACGGTCATCTGTGTCACCTCACGGTCACCTCATGGTCACCTCGGTCAGCTCATGGTCATCTCTGTCACGTCTGTCACCTCTGTCACCTCATGGTTATCTCATGGTCACCTCAGTCAGCTCATGGTTATCTGTCACCTCACGGTCATTTGTGTCACCTCATGGTCACCTCACGGTCACCTTATGGTCCCCTCATGGTCACCTGATGGTCACCTCACGGTCAGCTCAGTCACCTCATGGTCACCTCTGTCACCTCACGGTCACCTCATGGTCCTCATGGTCCTTATGGTCACCTCTGTCACCTTGATCACCTCATGGTCACCTTGGTCACTTCAGTCACCTCTGTAATCTCATGGTCACCTCTGTCAACTCATGGTCACCTCACGGTCATCTTATGGTCAACTTATGGTCACCTCATGGTCACCTCATGGTCAACTCATGGTCACCTCTGTCACCTCATGGTCACCTCTGTCACCTCACTGTCACCCCCAGGTCACCCCCGGGTCACTTGGAGGGGGTGGTGGTCACCCATGGTGATGTTCTTCACCCGAGTGGTGGAGGTGGCCCTGGGGGGCCTGGGTTGGGGTCAGTGGTTGGGTGATGACATCATTGATTGGTGATGACATCACTCATTGGGTCATGGGGTCACTCATTGGGTGTTGGGGTCAATGGGAATGTGGTATCCATGGTGACCCCATGATGACCCCGATGGTGACCCCTGTGGTGGCCCAATGATGACCCTGTGATGACCCCATGATGACCCCATGGTGACCCCACCATGACCCCTTGGTGACCCCATTGTGCCCCTGGTGATGACCCCACAATGACCCCATGGTGATGACCCCATGATGGCCCCATGGTGACCTCATGATGACCCCTTGGTCACCCCATGATGGCCCCATTGTGACCCCACGATGACCCCTTGGTCACCCCACGGTGACCCCACAATGACCCCACGGTGACCCCTTGGTCACCCCACGGTGACCCCACAATGACCCCACGGTGACCCCTTGGTCACCCCACGGTGACCCCACAATGACCCCACGGTGACCCCTTGGTCACCCCACGGTGACCCCACAATGACCCCACGGTGACCCCTTGGTCACCCCATGGTGACCCCACGATGACCCCATGGTGACCCTGGTGATGACCCCACGATGACCACACGATGACCCTGTGATGACACCATGGTGACCCCACGATGACCCCACGGTGACCTCACGATGACCCCATGGTGGCCCCATGGTGACCCTGTGATGACCCCACAATGACCCCATGGTGGTGACCCCATGATGACCCCTTGGTGCCCTCACGGTGACCCCATGGTGACCCCACAATGACCCCACGGTGACCCTGGTGATGACCCCTTGGTGACCCCACAATGACCCCACGGTGACCCCATGGTGATGACCCCACGGTGACCTCATTGTGACCCCTTGGTGACCCCACGATGACCCCACGGTGACCCCATTTCTGTCCCCAGCTGGCCTGGTGTCCTACACGGCCCCGCGGGGTCACACCATGACCCTGGACACTGTCCCCGTTGTCCTCAACGACTCCACCTACGATGGCTTCAGCGCTGGCCCGTGAGTGTCCCCGAGTGTCCCCAAATGTCCCCAAATGTCCCCAGTGTCCCCGAGGGCCACCTGTCTCCCAGAATTCCCAAATTTCCTGGCCAGAATTCCCAAATTTCCAGGCCCCAACTTCTCCCCAAGGTGTCCCCAGTGTCCCCAGAGTGGCCCTGGATGTCCCCAGATGGTTCCTGGTGCTCCTCAAGTTGTCCCCAAGTGTCCCCAGTGTCTCCAAGGGCCACCTGTCTCCCAGAATTCCCAAATTTCCTGGCCCCAAATCCCCCAAAATTGCCCCCAGAGTGGCCCTGGATGTCCCCAGATGGTTCCCAGTGCTCCTCGAGTTGTCCCCAAGTGTCCCAAACCCACCTTGGTCATCTCCCAAGTGTCCCCAAACCGTCCCCGAGTGTCCCCAAACTGACCCAGGTGTCACTGGGATGTCCCCAGGTGTCACTGGGATGTCCCCAGGTGTCCCATGGAGGTCCCCAGGTGTCACTGGGATGTCCCCAGGTGTCCCATGGAGGTCCCCAAGTGTCACTGGGATGTCCCCAGGTGTCACTGGGATGTCCCCAGGTGTCCCATGGAGGTCCCCAGGTGTCACTGGGATGTCCCCAGGTGTCCCATGGAGGTCCCCAAGTGTCACTGGGATGTCCCCAGGTGTCACTGGGATGTCCCCAGGTGTCCCATGGAGGTCCCCAAGTGTCACTGGGATGTCCCCAGGTGCGTCCCACCCCCTCAGGTGTCTCTGGGATGTCCCCAGGTGTCCCCAAACTGACCCAGGTGTCACTGGGATGTCCCCAGGTGTCCCATGGAGGTCCCCAAGTGTCACTGGGGGGTCCCCAGGTGTGTCCCACCCCCTCAGGTGTCACTGGGATGTCCCCAGGTGGGTGGGGCAGGCCACTCCTTCCCCACCCAGGTGTGTCCCACCCCCTCAGGTGTCACTGGGATGTCCCCAGGTGTCCCCAAACTGACCCAGGTGTCACTGGGATGTCCCTGATGTCACTGGGAGGTCCCCAGGTGTCCCCAGACTGACCCAGGTGTCACTGGGACATCCCCAGCTGTCCCCAAACTGTCCCCAGGTGGATGGGGCAGGCCACTCCCCCCACCCAGGTGTGTGTCCCCCCCAGGTTGACCTTCGGGGGTCTGGGCCAGCTCTCCGATGGCGTCCTCGGCCTCGATGACTTCCTGAGGACCCGTGAGCGCCACCTGTGGCCAGGCTATGACTACGTGGGGTGGCCACGCCCCCCCGGGCCACGCCCCCACGTGGAGCTGGAGTTCGAGTTCCAGGAGCTCCGCGCCTTCCACGCCGTGCAGGTGCCCCAGGGGATGCTGGGAGATCGGGGCATTGTGGGATTGGTCGGCCATGATGTGCCCACCGCATCAACCTCAGCTTGGGGTCTCCTCTGGAGAAGCTTGGGATTGGTCCTGCTGCCCCAGAGCATCATGGGATGGTGGGAATTGTGGGATTGGTCAGCCATGATGTCATCACATCAACCCCAATTTGGGATCTTCTCTGGAGATCCTTGGGATTGGTCCTGCTGCCCCAGAGCATCATGGGATGGTGGGAAATGGGAGAGTTGGACACAGGGAATTGTGGGATTGGTCGGCCATGATGTGCCCACCACATCAACCCCAACTTGGGGTCTCCTCTGGAGAGCTTTTGGATTGGTTCCTCTGCCCCAGAGCATCATGGGATGGTGGGAATTATGGGATTGGTCAGCCATGATGTCATCACATCGACCCCAACTTGGGGTCTCCTCTGGAGATATTTTGGATTGGTTCCTCTGCCCCAGAGCATCATGGGATGGTGGGAATTGTGGGATTGGCCGGCCATGATGTCATCACATCAACCCCAATTTGGGGTCTCCTCTGGAGAACTTTGGGATTGGTTCCTCTGCCCCAGAGCATCATGGGATGGTGGGAAATGGGAGAGTTGGACACAGGGAATTGTGGGATTGGTCAGCCATGATGTGGCCTCCACATCAACCTTAGCTTGGGATCTCCTCTGGAGAAGCTTGGGATTGGTTCTGCTGCCCCAGAGCATCATGGGATGGTGGGAATTGTGGGATTGGTCAGCCATGATGTCATCACATCAACCCCAATTTGGGGTCTCCTCTGGAGAACTTTGGGGTTGGTTACTCTGCCCCAGGGCATCATGGGATGGTGGGAAATGGGAGAACTGGACACTGGGAATTATGGGATTGGTCGGCCATGTTGTGCCCACCACATCAACCTTTAGGTTGGGGTCTACAATGTCCCTCTGGAGAACTTTGGGATTGGTTCCTCTGCCCCAGAGCATCATGGGATGGTGGGAAATGGGCGTCCATGAGATTTGGATGAATGGGGTGTCCAAGGGAATTGTGGGATTGGTCGGCCATGATGTGTCCACCACATCAACCTCAGCTTGGGATCTCCTCTGGAGAACTTTTGGATTGGTTCCTCTGCCCCAGAGCATCATGGGATGGTGGGAATTGTGGGATTGGTCAGCCATGATGTCCCCACCACATCAACCCCACCTTGAGGGTCTCCAGTATCCCTCTGGACACCCTTTGGCCTGCCCCAGGGCATCATGGGAAGGATCACCACCCCTCCTCCACCCGCCCAGGTCCACTGCAACAACCTCCACACGCGCGGCGTCGGAATCTTCCGCGAGGTCGAGTGTCGCTTCAAGAGGAGCTTGGCCACGCCCTGGGAGCCCGCGGTGGTCACCCACAGCCCAACCGCGGCCACCGAGGACCCCCGCGCCCGCTCGGTGGCCGTGCCCTTGGGTGGGCGCCACGCCCGCTTCGTCCAGTGCCGATTCTTCTTCGGCGCCGAGTGGATGCTCTTCAGCGAGGTGTCCTTTGTGTCAGGTGGGGCTTGGGGTCAGTGGTTGGGTTTTGGGGTCACTCGTTGGGTTTGGGGTCACTCAGGAGTTGGGGTCACTCATTGGGGGTTGGTTTCACTTGTTGGGGTTGGGGTCAGTGATTGGTTGTTGGGGTCAGTGGTTGGGTGATGATGTCATTCATTGGTCGTGGTCACTCATTGGGTATTGGGGTCAGTGGTTGGGTTTGGGGTCACTCACTGGGTTTGGGGTCATTGGTTGGGTGGTGACATCACTCACTGGGCGTTGGGGTCACTCATTGGCTGTTGGGGTCACTCACTGGGTGTTGGGGTCAGTGGTTGGGTGATGATGTCATTGGTGATGACATAATTCATTGGGTGTTGGGGTCACTGGACGATGATGTCATTGGTGATGACATCACTCATTGGGTATTGGGGTCAGTGGTTGGGGTCAGTGGTTAGGTGATGATGTCATTGATTGGGTGTTGGGGTCACTTGTTGGGGGTTGGGGTCACTGGGTGATGATGTCATTGATAGGGTGTTGGGGTCGCTTGTTGGGTGATGATGTCAATGATGATGACGTCATTCATTGGGTGTTGGGGTCACTCGTTGGGTTTGGGGTCACTCATTGGGTGATGACATCATTGGTGATGAGGCCATTCATTGGGTGTCGGGGTTAATGGTTGGGTGTTGGGGTCACTCACTGGGAGCTGGGGTCAGTGGTTGGGTGATGACGTCATACATTGGGTTTTGGGGTCACTCATTGGCTGTTGGGGTCACTCATTGGGTTTGGGGTCACTCGGGAGTTGGGGTCACTCATTGGGTCGTGGGGTCACTGGTTGGGTGATGACGTCATTCCTTGGGTCATGGGGTCACTCATTGGCTGTTGGGGTCACTCATTGGGGGTTGGGGTCAGTGGTTGGGTGATGATGTCATTGATTGGGTGTTGGGGTCATTCATTGGGGGCTTGGGTCACTGATTGGGTGATGACGTCATTCATTGTGTTTTGGGGTCACTCATTGGCTGTTGGGGTCACTCATTGGGTCATGGGGTCACTCATTGTGTTTTGGGGTCACTTGTTCATTGTTGGGGTCACTCGTTGGGTTTGGGGTCACTCGTTGGGTTTGGGGTCACTCGTTAGGTCATGGGGTCACTGATTGGGTGATGACGTCACTCATTGGGTGTTGGGGTCAGTGGTTGGGGTTGGGGTCACTCATTGGGTCATGGGGTCACTCATGTTTTGGGGTCACTCGTTCATTGTTGGGGTCACTCGTTGGGTTTGGGGTCACTCGTGTTTTGGGGTCACTCATTGTGTTTTAGGGTCACTCATTGGGTGTTGGGGTCACTCCTTGGGGTTGGGGTCACTGATTGGGTGATGATGTCACTCACTGGGTGTTGGGGTCAGTGGTTGGGGTTGGGGTCACTCATTGGGTCGTGGGGTCACTCATTGTGTTTTAGGGTCACTCATTGGGTTTGGGGTCACTCGTTGGGGTTGGGGTCACTCGTTGGGTTTGGGGTCACTCGTGTCATGGGGTCACTCATTGGGTGATGATGTCACTCATTGGGTGTTGGGGTCAGTGGTTGGGGTTGGGGTCACTCATTGGGTCATGGGGTCACTCATTGTGTTTTGGGGTCACTCATTGGGTTTGGGGTCACTCGTGTCATGGGGTCACTCATTGGGTGATGATGTCACTCATTGGGTGTTGGGGTCAGTGGTTGGGTTTTGGGGTCACTCATTGGGTCATGGGGTCACTCATATTTTGGGGTCACTCGTTCATTGTTGGGGTCACTTGTTGGGTTTGGGGTCAGTGATTGGGTGATGATGTCACTCATTGGGTGTTGGGGTCAGTGGTTGGGTTTTGGGGTCACTCGTTGGGTTTTGGGTCACTCATTGGGTTGTGGGGTCACTCATTGGGTGATGACATCATTGATTGGTGATGGCATTCATTGGACGTTGGGGTCAGTGGTTGGGTGATGACGTCATTGATTTGGGTGTTGGGGTCACTTGGGGGTTGGGGTCACTCTTTGCGGGTTGGGGTCACTCGTTGGGTTTGGGGTCAGTGGTTGGGTGATGACGTCACTGATTAGTGATGACATCATTGGGTGTTGGCGTTGCTCATTGGGTGTTGGGGTCAATGGTTGAGTGATGACATCACTCATTGGGTCATGGGGTCACTCTTTGGGGGTTGGGGTCAGTGTTTGGGTGATGACGTCATTCATTGGGTCATGGGGTCACTCATTGGGTGATGACGTCATTGATTGCTGGTGACGTCACTCATTGGGTGTTGGGGTCACTCATTGGGTGTTGGGGTCAACGGTTGCCTCATGACATCATTGGTGATGACGTCATTGGTTGGGTGGTGACGCCATTGACCATCGATGACATCATTGACCGTTGATGACATCACTGCTCACCGATGACATCACCGCTGTCCCCAGAGGTCCTGGATGACCCCACGGGTGCCAGCGGGTGGCCCCCGACCCCCGACACCTCGGCGGCCATCTTGGAAAACGCTTGGGACATGGGCGGGGCCATCAACGTCACATCCACGGGTAGGCGGGGCTTAAATGGGTGGGGCTCAATGGACATGGGGCTCAACGGGCGTGGCTTAAATGGGCGTGGCTTATGTGGGCGTGGCTTATGTGGGCGGAGCTTAAATGGGTGAGTTTAATGGGGTGGGGCTTAAGTGGGTGAGGCTCAATGGGCGTGGCTTAAGTGGGCGTGGCTTAATTGGAGCAGGGACTAACTGGGTGGGCCTTATGTGGGTGTGGCTTAAGTGGGCGTGGCTTAATTGGGGCAGGGAGGAAGTGGGTAGGACTTAAGTGGGTGTGGCTTAAGTGGGCGTGGCTTAATTGGGGCAGGGAGGAAGTGGGTAGGACTTAAGTGGGTGTGGCTTAAGTGAGCGTGGCTTAATTGGGACAGGGATTAACCAGGTGGGACTTATGTGGGTGTGGCTTAAGTGGGCGTGGCTTAATTGGAGGAGGGAGTAAGTGGATGTGGCTTAAGTGGGCGTGGCTTAAGTGCATGGGTTTAACTGGGTAGGCTCAATGGGCGTGGCTTAAGTGGGTGTGGCTTAATTTGGGCAGGGAATGAATGGGTGGGACTCACATGGGCGTGGCTTAAATGGGTGTGGCTTAAGTGGGCGTGGCTTACCGAATCTGGGCGTGGCCATGGTATGCCCCTCCCCCTTTCCCAGCAGCCCCTGGGGAAACCGAGCTGGCCCCGCCCGTGGCTGAGGCCACGCCCACCCAATCTCCGGCTCTGATTGGCTGTCTGGGCGCCATCATCGTCCTCCTGCTGCTCGCGCTCGTCCTCCTCGCGCTGGGGCGGCGCCGGGGGCTGGGCAAGGTCACTGGGGGCACTGGGAGGGACTGGGAGGGAACTGGGAGGAGATTGGGAGGGACTGGGAGGGACTGGGGGGGACTGGGGGGCACTGGGAGGGACTGGGAAGGACTGGGAGGGGACTGGGAGGGACTGGGAGGGATTGGGGGGGACTGGGGGGGACTGGGATGGACTGGGAGGGAATTTGGGGACATTGGGAGAGACTGGGAGGGAATTGGGGGACACTGGGAGGGAATTGGGGGGCACTGGGAGGGACTGAGAGGTACTGGGAGGGATTGGGATGGACTGGGATTGAACTGGGAGGGACTGGTTCTAACTGGTCTGAATTGATGGTAACCACTCCAAACTGGTCTGAACTGGTCCAAACTGGTCCAAACTCTTTCTAACTGGTCCAAACTGGTTCCAACTGTTTCTAAGCAGTCCAAACTGTTTCTAACCACTCCACACTGGTTCTAAACTTTTTATAACTGGTCCAAACTGGTTCTAACTGGTTTTAACCTGCTTCTAACTGGTCTGAACCAATTCCAACCAGTCCAAACTGGTCCTAACTGGTTCTAAACTGTTTCTAACTGGTTTTAACTGGTTCTAACTGGTTCTAACTGGTTCTAAACCGGTTCTAACCACTTCTAAACTGGTTCTAACTGGTTCTAACTGGTCTGAACCAATTCTAGCTGGTCCAAACTGGTTCTAAACTGGTTCTAACCGGTCCGAACTGGTTCTAACTGGTCCAAACTGGTTCTGAACCGGTCCTAACCGGTCGTTCTGGTCCCCCACAGTCGCCGCGGCCGTCGGAGACCTCTCCGCGGGCTCAGCTCGCGGCTCCCGGTGACGCCGCGCTGGCCCAGGGCTATCAGCGCATCCCCCCCGGGACCCTCCCCCACCCCGGGACCCTCCCCCACCCCGGGACCCTCCCCCAGCCCGGGGAGTACCAGGAGCCCACCCGGGAGTGGGAGAGGAGAGCCGCGGAGAGCGTCGGGAATGGTGAGGGGAAATGGGGGAAAAATGGGGAAAATTGGGGGGAAAATGGGGGAAAAGTTGGGGGGGAATGGGGGAAAAATGGGGGGAAAAATGGGGGGAAATGGGGGAAAGGTTGGGGGGGAATGGGGGGAAAATTGGGGGGGAAATGGGGGAAAAATGGGGAGAGAAATGGGGGGAAAATGGAGGAAATGGGGGGGAAAATGGGGGAAAAATGGGGGAAAAAATGGGGGAAATGGGGGGAAAATGGGGGGAGATGGAGGAAAAAGATGGGGAAAATGGAGGGGGAAATGGGGGGGAATGGGGGGAAAATGGGGAAATTGGGGGAAAATGGAGGGGGAAATGGGGGGGAATGGGGGGAAATGGGGGAAAAATGGGGGGGAAAATGGGGGGAAATGGGGTGGAAATGAGGTGAAAATGGGGGGGAAATGGGGGGGAGAATTGGGGGGGAATGGGGGGAAAAATGGGTGGGAATGGGGGGGAAATGAGGGGAAAAATGGGAAAATTGGGGGGAAAATGGGGGGAAATGGGGAAAATGGGAAAAATGGGGAAATTGGGGGGAAAATGGAGGGGGAAATTGGGGGGGAAATGGGGGGAAAAATGGAGGGAAAAAAGGAGGGAAAAAGGAGTGAAAATGGAGGGAAAAAAGGAGGGAAAAAGGAGTGAAAATGGAGGGAAAAAAGGAGGGAAAAAGGAGGGAAAATGGAGGGAAAAAAGGAGGGAAAAAGGAAAAAAATGGAGGGGAAAAAGGGAGAGAAAAAGAAAGGATGGAGGGAAAATGGAGGGAGGGAAGGAGGAAAAGAAAGATGGAAACTCCACCCTGGGCCCCACCCACCCTGGCCACGCCCCCATGACCACACCCTCTCTGACCACGCCCCCACAGCCCCGCTGGCCAATCCGGCCTATCGGCTGCTCCTGGCCCCCTACGCTCGACCAATAGGAGGCCTCGCCCCGGCCCCGCCCAGCAGCGCCAAGCCAATCAACACCGACGGTAAGGATGGAGCCTCGGGGGGGGGGGGACACGCCCACTCTGGCCACGCCCACTCTGACCTCACCTGCGCCCCCAGGTGAGGCCGAGGGGGGGGCAGGGGCCTACGCCGAGGCTGACGTCACCGGAGGCTCCGCCTACGCCCTGGCTGGCCCCGCCCACAGCCCCGCCCACGGCCACGCCCTCCCATCATTCCCACGGAGCCAACTCCGCTTCCGGGAGAAGCTGGGGGAGGGGCAGTTTGGAGAGGTAAGCCACGCCCCTGATGGAAAGCCATGCCCCTTTAGTGAGGCCACACCCACTGAGGTTTACCTTTCGCTCCGCCCTTTATTGAGGCCACACCCACTGTGGTTTAGCTTTGGCCCCACCCTTTTTTGAGGCCACACCCACTGTGGTTTAGCTTTGGCTCCACCCCTTAAAGAGACCACGCTCTCTGATGTTGTGTTGGCTCCGCCCCTAATGAGGCCACACCCACTGTGGTTTATCTTTAGCTCTGCCCCTTAATGAGGCCACACCCACCGAGGTTTACCTTTGGCCCTGCCGCTTAATGAAGCCACACCCACTGTGGTTTAGCTTTGGCCCCACCCTTTTTTGAGGCCACACCCACTGTGGTTTAGCTTTGGCCCTGCCCCTTAATGATGTCATGCCCTCATTGTGGGTTAGGCCCCACCCACTGGGAGGCTTAGCCCCGCCCTTCAATGAAGCCACGACCACGCCCCTTCTTTTTGGCCACGCCCCCTTCTCTTGGCCCCACCCCCAGGTGCTCCTGTGTGAGGTCATCGCCCCCCACACCCTGGGCCTGGCCCCGCCCCCTGGCTCAGGCCCCGCCCCCCCGGACGGAGGGCGCCCCCTGCTGGTGGCGGTGAAGGTGCTGAGGCCTGACGCCAGCAAGAACGCTCGGTACTGGGGGAACTGGGATTGGACTGGGAGGGACTGGGAGGGAGTGGGATTGAACTGGGAGGGACTGGGATGAACTGGGAGGGACTGGGATTGAATTGGGATTGAATTGGGAGGAATTTTTGGGGGAGAAAAGTTTTTTTGGAGGAAAAAAGGGAATTTTGGGGGGAAGAAAAGGAATTTTTTGAGAAAAGGATATTTGGGTGGAAAAAGAGAGGAAAAATGGGGAAAAAGAGCGATTAAAAAGGATTTTTTTTTGGGGAATAACGGATTTTTTTGGGGTCGAAAAATGCATTTCTTGTGTGGAAAAAAGGCATTTTTGGGATTAAAAAGGAATGTTTTGGGGGATAATGGATTTTTTTGGGGAAAAGGGATTTTTGGGGGAAAAAAGGGATTTTTGGGGTGGCAAAAAAGGAATTATTTGGGGAGATAAAAGGGATTTTTTGCGGGGAAAGAAAGAGATTTTTTCCTGGGGAAGAACGGATATTTTGGGGGGAGAAGGGATTTTTTTGGGATAAAAAGGGCATTTTTTTGGGAAACAGATTGATTTTTGGGGAAAAAAGAGGTTTATTTTGCATGAAAAATGCATTCTTGGTGTGAAAAACCTCCATTTTTGGGGGTTCAGAGCCCCGCCCACCGAGGGGGCGTGGCTCCGAGCCCCGCCCTGACCCGGGTGGGCGGGGCCAGGCGCGATTTCCTGCAGGAGGCGCGGACGCTGGCGCGGCTGCGCGACCCCAACATCGTGCGGCTGCTGGGGCTGTGCGCGGGGCCGGGGCCTCTCTGCATCGTCACCGAGTACATGGAGCACGGAGACCTCCACCAGTTCCTGGGCGGGCCCCGGGGACACGCCCTCAGGTGGGTCACGCCCACTTCCAGACACGCCCACTTCGGCCACGCCCCTTCACGCCAAGCCCACCCGGAGTCATTTATTAGTAGCTTTTATATGGTGCTGGCCCTTTAAGAGCAGCCTTCAGGCGGGTCACGCCCACATTGGGACACACCCACCCATGCCACACCCCCTCATGCCACGCCCACCCCGAGTTGTTTGTCTTCAGTGTTTTTGTGGTGCTGGCCCTTTAAGAGCAGCCCTCAGGTGGGTCACGCCCACATTTGGCCACGCCCGCCCATGCCACACCCCCTCATGCCACACCCACCCCTAGCTGTTTCTCAGTGGCATTTATGGGGTGCTGGCCCTTTAAGAGCAGGCCTCAGGTGGGTCATGCCCACTTCCGGACACGCCCACCCATGCCACACCCCTTCATGCCACGCCCACCCCGAGTTGTTTATCATTAGCATTTCTGTGGTGCTGGCCCTTTAAGAGCAGCCTTCAGGTGGGTCACGCCCACTTCTGGCCACGCCCACCTCAGCCACGCCCATGCACGCTATGCTCACCCCGAGTCATTTCTTAGTTGCATTTATGGGGTGCTGGCCCTTTAAGAGCAGCCCCATTTAAGCCACGCCCTCAGGTGGGTCACGCCCACTTCCAGCCACGCCCACCTCGGCCACGCCCATTCATTCAATGCCCACCTCGAGTTGTTTGTCATTAGCGTTTTTGTGGTGCTGGCCCTTTAAGAGCAGCCCTATTTAAGCCATGCCCTCCGGTAGGTCACGCCCACTTCTGGCCACGCCCACCTCGGCCACGCCCATTCATGCCACGCCCACCCCGAATTGTCTTCAGTGTTTTTGTGGTGCTGGCCCTTTAAGAGCAGCCCTATTTAAGCCACACCCTCAGGCGGGTCACGCCCACATTTGGCCACGCCCACCCATTTAAGCCACGCCCTCAGGTGGGTCACGCCCACTTCCGGGTACGCCCATTCATGCCACGCCCACTTCTGGCCACGCCCACCCAGGCCACGCCCTTGTGTGAGAGAAAAGGAATTTTTTGGGGGAAAAAATTATTTTTTGTGTGCGAAAAAAAGCTTTTTTTGGGTGAAGAAAGGAATTTTTGGGGGGAAAATGAGATTTTTTTTTTTTTTTTTGAAAGAAAGTGATGTCTTTTGAAGGAAAAAATTGAGGTTTTTTTGGGCAAAAGGGAATTTTTTGGGGGGAAAAGCCATTTTTTACGGGGAAAAGGGAATTTTTTTGGGAAAAGCAACCGATTTCTTTGGGAAAAGAAATTATTTTTTTGGGGGAAAAAGAATTTTTTGGGAAAAACTAATTTTTTGGGGGAAAAAAAGGGATTTTTGGGAGAAAAGAATGGATTTTGTTTTTGGGAAAAAATGGGTTTTTTGTGGTAAAAAAAGATTTCTTCAGGAAAAAACGGAATTTTTTTGCGGGGAAAAAAGTGATTTTTTTTGCAGGAAAAAACTGATTTTTTGACGGGAAAAAAGTGATTTTTTTGCAGAAAAAAGGGCTTTTTTTAATGGGAAAAAAAGGATTTTTTTTGGGAAAAGAAACCGATTTCTTTGGGAAAAGAAATGATATTTTGGGGAAAAAGAATTTTTTGGGAAAAAGGAATTTCTTCGGGGGAAAAAAAGGGATTTTTTTTGGGAGAAAAGAATGGATTTTGTTTTTGGGAAAAGACAGGTTTTTTGTGGTTAAAAAAAGATTTCTTCAAGGAAAAAACGGAATTTTTTTGCGGGGAAAAAAGTGATTTTTTTGCAGGAAAAAACTGATTTTTTGACGGGAAAAAAGTGATTTTTTTGCAGGAAAAAAGCCATTTTTGGCGGGAAAAAAGCCATTTTTGGCGGGAAAAAAGCCATTTTTGGCGGGAAAAAGCCATTTTTGGCGGGAAAAAAAGGATTTCTTTGGGAAAAAATGAATTTTTCGAAAAAATATGGATTTTTTTTTTCCCCAGCCTCTCTGCTTTGCTGCGCGTGGGAGCGCAGATCGCGTCGGGGATGCGTTTCCTGGCGGCTCTGAATTTCGTGCACAGAGATTTGGCCACGCGGAATTGTCTCGTGGGTTTGGGATTTTCGGTGAAAATCGCCGATTTCGGCATGAGCCGAAACCTCTACAGCGCCGATTATTATCGCGTGAGGGGCAGGGCTCTGCTGCCGATCCGATGGATGGCCTGGGAGTGCATCCTCATGGTGAGAGGGGAAAAAATAAAATTTTTGGGGGGAAAATTGGAAATTTTTTGGAAAAAAAATGGGGTACAGGGTGGGGTTTGGGGGGAAAAATGGGATTTTGGGGGAAAAAAATGGGATTTAGGGTGGGGAAAATATGAAAATAATTGGATTTGGGGTGGGGAAAATATGAAAAAATGGGATTTTTTGGGGAAAAAATTGGATTTGAGGTGGGGAAAATTGGAGGTTTTGGGGGAAAAATTGGAATTTTGGGGGAAAAAATGGGGTTTGGGGTTGGGGAAAGATGAAAAAAATGGGATTTGGGATGGGAAAATCCCAAATAATCCCAGGGGATGTTCAGCCCCAAATCCTTCAAACCCAAATCCCAAATCCTGAACAGTCCCAATGCATGTTCAGCCCCAAATCCCAAACTCCCAAATTCCCAGACCCCAAATTCCAGGGCACATTCAGCCCCAAATCCTGATTGGAAAAATCTCCAAAAAATTCCCAAAAAAATCCCAAAAAATTACCAAAAATTCCCCCAGAAATCCCCAAAAAATCCCAAAAGATACCCAAATATTCCCCCCAAAATTCCCCTAAATTACCAAAAAAATCCTAAAAAAATTTCAAAAATTCCCCCCCCGAAAGTTTTAAAAAATCAAAAAAATTCAAAAAAATTCCCAGAATTCCCCAAAAAAGTCCCCCCAAAAAATCACAAAAAAAAATCCTTAAAAAGAATTTAAAAATCAGGAAAAAATCCCAAAAAAACCCGCAAAAAATCCTCAAAATTAAAAACTAAAAAACCCAAAAAATTAAAAAGAAAGCGAAAAAATTTTTAAAAAAAAGTAAAAAAGTCTCAATAATTAAAAATTAAAAAACCAAAAAAATAAAAAAAAGCCAAAAAAAATCCCCAAAAAACCCACAAAAAATCCCCAAAAAATCCCCCAAAAAATCCCAACAAATCCCAAAAAAATCCAAAAAAATCCCCAAAAAATCCCAAAAAAACCCACAAAAAATCCCAAAAAAATCCCAAAAAAACCCACAAAAAATCCCCAAAAAATCCCCAAAAAAATCCCAAAAAACCCACAAAAAAATCCCCAAAAATCCCAAAAAAATCCCCAAAAAAATCCAAAAAATCCTCAAAAAATCCTCAAAAAATCCCCAAAAAATCTGAAAAAAATCCCCAAAAAAATCTGAAAAAAATCCCAAAATTCCCCCGACCCAGGGCACGTTCAGCCCCGCGAGCGACGCCTGGGCCTTCGGGGTCACCCTGTGGGAGGTCCTGACTCGGTGCCGAGAGCAGCCCTACGGCAAAATGAGCGACCAGCAGGTCATCGCCAACGCCGGCCACCACTTCCGCAACCGCGGTCTGCAGGTTGGGAGGGACTGGGACGGACTGGGAGGGACTGGGATGAACTGGGAGTCACTGGGAGGTGATGGGAATGGATTCGGAGCAATTGGAACGGAGTTGAAAGGGTTAAAAATGAGCACAAAGGGTTAAAAAATTGGGAAATGGGATTGGGAATGGACTGGGATGGACTGGGAATGGACTGGGGTTGACTGGGATTAACTGGGAACCAGTGGGAGTGGATTGGGATGGACTGGGTTGGGTTAGGAGCAATTGGAACGGAGTTGAAAGGGTTAAAAATGAGCGCAAAGGGTTAAAAAATGGGACTGGGAATGGATTGGGAGGGACTGGGAGGGACTGAGAGTGGATGGGGAATGGACTGGGAATGGATTGGGAATGGAATGGAAGGTACTGGGAGGCACTGGGAGCACTGGGAATGGATTGGGAATGGACTGGGAATGAACTGGAATGGATTGGGAATGAACTGGAATGGAGTAGGAATGGACTGGGAGGCACTGGGAGCACTGGTGACCAGCAGGTCATCGCCAACGCCGGCCACCACTTCCGCAACCGCGGCCTGCAGGTTGGGAGGGACTGGGACGGACTGGGAAGGACTGGGATGAACTGGGATTAACTGGGAGTGGATTGGGATGGACTGGGAGCAATTGGAACGGAGTTGAAGGAGTTAAAAATGAGCGCAAAGGGTTAAAAAAGGGGAAAAAATGGGATTGGGAATGGACTGGGAGGGACTGGGAGGGACTGAGAGTGGATGGGGAAGGTACTGGGAATGGATTGGGAATGGAATGGAAGGTACTGGGAGGCACTGGGAGCACTGGGAATGGACTGGGAATGGATTGGGAATGAACTGGAATGGAGTGGGAATGGAGTGGGAATGGACTGGGAGGCACTGGGAGCACTGGGAGCACTGGGAGCACTGGTGACCAGCAGGTCATCGCCAACGCCGGCCACCACTTCCGCAACCGCGGCCTGCAGGTTGGGATGGACTGGGAGGGACTGGGAGGGACTGGGAAGGACTGGGATGAACTGGGATTAACTGGGAGTGGATTGGGATGGACTGGGAGCAATTGGAACGGAGTTGAAGGAGTTAAAAATGAGCGCAAAGGGTTAAAAAAGGAAAAAAATGGGATTGGGAATGGACTGGGATGGACTGGGAATGAACTGGGAATGGACTGGGAATGGACTGGGAATGGGTTATAGGCCTCAGTTACTCCCAGTCCCTCCCAGTCCATTCCCAGTCCCTCCCAGTCCATTCCCAGTCCATCCCAGTCCATTCCCAGTCCATCCCAGTCCATTCCCAGTCCCATTTCCCCTTTTTTAACCCTTTGTGCTCCTTTTTAACCCTTTCAACTCTGTTCCCATTGCTCCCAGTGCTTCCCAATCCCTTCCCAGTTAATCCCAGTCCCTCCCAGTCCATTCCCAGTCTCTCCCAGTCCATTCCCAGTCTCTCCCAGTCCATTCCCAGTCCATTCCCAGTTTGCTCCCAGTCCATTCCCAGTCCATCCCAGTCCCTCCCAGTCCATTCCCAGTCCCTCCCAGTCCCTCCCAGTAACCCCAGTTCCCCCCAGGAGTACCTGCCGTGCCCCCCCGGCTACCCCCAGTCCATCCCAGTCCATCCCAATCCATTCCCAGTCTCTCCCAGTCCATCCCAGTCCATTCCCAGTCCATTCCCAATCCATTCCCAGTCCCTCCAAGTCCATCCCAGTCCATCCCCAGTCCATTCCCAGTCCCTCCCAGTGTTCCCAGTAACCCCAGTTCCCCCCCCCAGGGGTACCTGCCGTGCCCCCCCCCGGCTGCCCCCAGTCCATCCCAGTCCATTCCCAATCCATTCCCAGTCCATCCCAGTCCATTCCCAGTCCATCCCAGTCCCTCCCAGTGCTCCCAGTAACCCCAGTTCCCCCCAGGAGTACCTGCCGTGCCCCCCCGGCTGCCCCCAGTCCATCCCAGTCCATCCCAATCCATTCCCAGTCTCTCCCAGTCCCTCCCAGTCCATCCCAGTCTCTCCCAGTCCATTCCCAGTCCATTCCCAGTCCATTCCCAGTCCCTCCCAGTGCTCCCAGTAACCCCAGTTCCCCCCAGGAGTACCTGCCGTGCCCCCCCGGCTGCCCCCCCGCCCTGCACAGGCTGATGCTGCAGTGCTGGGCCCGGGAGGCGGCGGAGCGCCCGACCTTCGGCCTCATCCACCGCGAGCTCATGGACCATCACCATCGTCATCATCACCAATGAGATCTTCATCATCATCATCATCATCATCATCAATGAGTGACCTTCGGCCTCATCCACCGGGAGCTGATGGACCATCATCATCGTCATCATCATCATCAATGAGATCTTCATCATCTTCATCGTCATTAATTAGTGACCTTCATCATCATCATCATTAATGAGAGACCTTCATCATTAATGAATGACCTTCATCATCTTCATCATCATCAATGAGTGACCTTCATCATCTTCATCATTAATGAGTGACCTTCATCATTAATGAGTGACCTTCATCATCTTCATCATTAATGAATGACCTTCTTCATCTTCATTAATGAGTGACCTTCATCATCATCATCATCGTCATTAATGAGAGACCTTCATCATTAATGAATGACCTTCATCATCTTCATCATCATCAATGAGTGACCTTCATCATCTTCATCATTAATGAGTGACCTTCATCATCTTCATCATCAATGAGAGACCTTAATCATTAATGAGGGACCTTCATCATCATCTTCATCATTAATGAGTGACCTTCATCTTCATCAATGAGAGACCTTCATCATTAATGAATGACCTTCATCTTCATCATCATTAATTAGTGACCTTCATCATCTTCATCTTCATTAATGAGTGACCTTCATCATCTTCATCATCATCAATGAGTGACCTTCATCATCATCATCATCATCAATGAGAGACCTTCATCATCATCATCATTAATGAGTGACCTTCATCATCTTCATCATCATCAATGAGAGACCTTCATCATCAATGAGTGACCTTCATCATCTTCATCTTCATTAATGAGTGACCTTCATCATTAATGAGTGACCTTCATCATCTTCATCATCATTAATGAGTGACCTTCATCTTCATCATCATTAATGAATGACCTTCATCATCTTCATCTTCATCAATGAATGACCTTCATCATCTTCATCTTCATTAATTAGTGACCTTCATCTTCATTAATGAGTGACCTTCATCTTCATTAATGAGTGACCTTCATCATCTTCATCATTAATTAGTGACCTTCATCATCATCATCATCATCATCACAATTTTCTCGGAGTTTTTTCCTGGATTTGTTTTTGTTTGGTTTTTTTTTTACATTTTAATATATTGGGAATATTTTCAGGAATTGAATTTTTTGGGATCTGTCTCCGATTTTTTTTTTGGGGAAGGGGGGGGAGGGGGTGGGACCCCCGAAATTCCCAAAAAATTCCCCCAAAAATTTCCAAAAAATTCCCCCAAAATTCCCCAAAAAATGGGAGCTGGGACCCCCAAAATTCCAAAAAAATTCCTCCGTAATTCCCCCAAAATTCCCCCAAAAATGGGGGCTGGGACCCCAAAATTCTCCAAAAATTCCTCCAAAATTCCCCCCAAAAATTCCCCCGAAATTAAAAAAAAAATGGGGGCTAGGACCCCCAAAATTCCCCCAAAAAATGGGGGCTGGGACCCCAAAATTCCCCAAAAATTTCTCCGAAATTCCCCCAAAAAATTCCTCTGAAATTCCCAAAAAATTCCTCCAAAATTCCTCTGAAATTCCCCCAAAATTCCCCCAAAAATGGGAGCTGGGATCCCCAAAATTCCAAAAAAATTCCCCCAAAATTCCAAAAAAAATGGGAGCTGGGGCCCCCAAAATTCAAAAAAAATTCCTCTGAAATTCCCCCAAAAAATTCCCAAAAAATTCCCAAAAAATTCCCAAAAAATTCCCCCAAAAATGGGGGCTGGGACCCCCAAAATTAAAAAAAAAATTCCCGGCTTTTCCCCGCAAAATTACCTTTTTTTTCTCCCAAAAAATTCAATTTTTTTCCCCCCAAATTCCACTTTTTTCCCCAAAAAATCCCCATTTTCCCTCCCCCAAATTCCCGATTTTTTCCCCCCAAAATTCCCGATTTTTCCCCCCAAAAATCCCTATTTTTCCCCCCAAAAATTCCCATTTTCCCCCCAAAAATTCCCGATTTTTCCCCAAAAATTCCCATTTTCCCCCCAAAAATTCCCGATTTTTCCCCAAAAATTCCCAATTTTTCCCCCCAAAAATTCCCATTTTTCCCCCAAAATTTCCCGATTTTTCCCCAAAAATTCCCTATTTTTTCCCCAAAAAATTCCCATTTTTTCCCCCGCCCCTCCCATTTTTTGTTTTTTTTTTCGGGAATGACGCAAAATCTGTGACTCAGGAATTGGGAATTCCCCTCCCCTCCCCCAACCCCGAAATTCCATCTTTTTCCCCCAAAAATTCCCGAATTTTCCCAAATTTGGGGAGGGAAAATTCCCCTATGGGATCCCCCAAAAAAGGATTGCGAAAATTGGGGAAAATTGGGGAAAATTTGGGAAAAATTGGGGAAAATTTGGGAAAAAATCATTGGAAAATCCCCGGGAAAGGGGCGGGGCTTGGGGGGGGGAGAGGTTCTATTAAAAAAAGAAGAAAAACCCTAAAAAAAACCAAAAAAATCCCAAAAAAATCCCCAAAAAACCTTAAAAAAACCCAAAAAAACCCTCTAAAAAACCCAAAAATTTCCCATAAATTACTCTATACCCCTCAAAAAACACTAAAAATGAAAAAAAACAAACCCAAAAATTCCAAACTTCCCAAAAAAAATCTGAATCCCCTCAAATCTCCGTCTGGACCACCCTGAAAACTCAAAAAAAATCCTAAAAAATTCCTAAAAAATTCCTAAAAAACCAAAAAAAATTCCTAAAAAAACCATAAATCCCACCTGAAAAAAGCCCTGAAACACTAAAACTCCCCCAAAATCCCTAAATTCTCCCCAAAAATTACCTTAAACCCCCCCAAAAAAACAGAAAAAATATTTAAAGTCCTCCCAAAAAAACCCTAAAAAACCTTAACCCCCAAAAATCCTAAAAAAACCCAAAAAAAGCCTAAACCTCCCCCCAAAAAAACCCTCAAACTCCTAAAAAAACCCTCAAAAAAACCCCAAAAAACACTAAAATACTAAAAAAAAATCCTAAACCCCCCAAAATCATTCCATATCACCCCAAAAACAAAAAAAAACCCAAAAAAAATCCCCAAAAAATCCCCAAAAAATCCCAAAATTCCCCCAAAATTCCCTATACCCGCCCGGGATGGGCGTGGCTTCACTCCAAACCCCGCCCCCTCCTCGCTCAACCAATCAAATCAATCTGTGGGCGTGGCCTCGGCCTCTCGTGGGCGTGGCTTCCTCCTCTCTTTATAACCCCGGGGCCGCGGGTTCGAATCCCCGCATTTCCTGTTCGCCATGTCTATGGTAGCTGCGGCCGCGGCAACCGCGGCGTGTCCGGGAAGGATTTGGGGCCACCCCGAGGGTGTCCCCGCTCGGATCGTCCCCTCCCCACCGCGACATTTCACCTTCGAATCGCCCCCGGTGCCCAGCGGACCCTGCAGGCCTCGGCGGAGGCAGCGCCGAGTGTTGTACCCACCCGCGGTGAGTGTGGAATGTTTCATTTTGGGGTTTTTTTGGGGTTTTTTGGGGGTTTTTGGGGGTTTTTTTGGGATTTGGGAAGCCCTGGGGTTGATTTTGTAGTCCTTAGAGATGGAAAAGTTTTCTATAATCCTCCCCGGACTCGCCCGAAAGCCTCCGAAAGTTGCCGAAGTTCGCCCCGAGCTTTTCCGAATTCGTTCTAAACTTAAAGAATTCGTCCTAAACTTAAGGAATTTGTCCTAAACTTAAAGAATTTGTCCTAAACTTAAAGAATTCGTCCTAAACTTAAAGAATTCGCCCGAAAATTCTCCGAATTTGTCCGAAACTTCTCCGAATTTGCCCGAAACTTCCCCCAATTCGTCCTAAACTTAAATAATTCGCCCGAAACTTCTCCGAATTCGCCCGAAACTTCCCCCAGTTTGTCCTAAAATTTTCCCAGTTCGCCCTTAACTTCTCCCAATTCGTCCGAAACTTCTCCCAGTTCGTCCCGAACCTCCTCAAATTTGCCCTAAACCCCCCGAACTCGCCCAAATTCGCCCTAAACTCCTCTAACTTCCCCAAATTCGCCCAAAACTTCCCCAGATTCGTCCCGAACCTCCTCAGATTTGCCCCTAACCCCCCCGAACTTCCCCAAATTCGTCCTAAAATTCCCCAAATTCTCCCTAAACTTCCCCAACTCGCCCTTAACCCTCCCCGAACTTCCCCAAATTCGTCCTAAAATTCCCCAAATTCTCCCTAAACTTCCCCAACTCGCCCTTAACCCCCCCCGAACTTCCCCAAATTCGTCCTAAATTCCCCAAATTCTCCCTAAACTCCCCGAAATTCCACCCCAAACCCCCCCCGTACACCCCCTCCCTTCAACCCCAAACCCCTCTAAATCCCAAATCCTAAATTCTTGGAATTCTCCCCCACCCCCGGAATTTTTAATTAATCTCATTTCCCGGAGGTGAGGGAAGGATTGAGTCATTTCCACCCCTCCCCGTCTGACTCAGCCTTTCCTGGCGAGGATTTGGGGCCCTCCCTGCCGAGTTATGAGCTCCGGGCTGGGATTTTTTTTTTTTTTTTATCAAAAATGGGAATTTTTTTGCCCTAAAATAGGATTTTTTTTTGCCCCAGGGGGGGTCAAAAACCTCAACCACTTTTGTGAAGCTAAGCAGGGTCGGGCAGGGTCAAACCTTGGATGGGTTCCCCAACATCATATTTACCCCAAAAAGGGATTTTTTTCCCCCAAAAAGTGAGGGTTTTTTTCCCGTAATTGGGATTTATTTCTCATTCTCAGGATGAGATTTATTTGCCCCAAAAATGAGGAATTTTCCCCCAAAATGGCAATTCTTTACCCCAGGGTGGCTCAAAAACCTCAACCACTTTTGGGAAGCTAAGCAGGGTCGGGCAGGGTCACCCCTTGAATGGGTTCCCCAACATCATATTTACCCCAAAAAGGGATTTTTTTCCCCCCAAAAAGTGAGGGTTTTTTTCCCGTAATTGGGATTAATTTCTCATTCTCAGGATGAGATTTATTTCCCCCAAAATGGGAATTTTTTTGCCCCAGGGGGTCTCAAAAACCCCAACCCCCTTTGTGAAGCTAAGCAGGGTCGGGCAGGGTCAGACCTTGGATGGGTTCCCCAACATTGTATTTACCCCAAAAAGGGATTTTTTTCCCCCAAAAAGTGAGGGGGTTTTTTTTCCCGTAATTGGGATTAATTTCTCAGTCTCAGGATGAGATTTATTTCCCCAAAAATGAGGAATTTTCCCCCAAAATGGTAAATTATTTGCCCCGGGGGGGTCAAAAACCCCAACCACCTTTTGGAAGCTAAGCAGGGTTGGGCAGGGTCAAACCTTGGATGGGTTCCCCAAATATATTCACCCCAAAAATTGACTTTTTTTTCCCCAAAAAAGTTTTTTTCCCCCTGATTTCTTGGGGATTTATTTCCCCAAAAATGAGGATTTTTCCCCCAAAATGGCAATTCTTTGCCCCAGGGGGTCTCAAAAACCCCAACCACCTTTGTGAAGCTAAGCAGGGTCGGGCAGGGTCACCCCTTGGATGGGTTCCCTAACATCGTATTTACCCCAAAAATAGAATTTTTTTCCCCCAAAAAACCTGGGTTTTTTCCCCTGATTGGGATTTATTTCTCATTCTCAGGATGAGATTTATTTCCCCCAAAATGGGAATTTTTTTGCCCCAGGGCATCTCAAAAACCCCAACCCCCTTTGCAAAGCTAAGCAGGGTCGGGCAGGGTCAGACCTTGGATGGGTTCCCCAACATTGTATTTACCCCAAAAAGGGATTTTTTTCCCCCAAAAAGTGAGGGGTTTTTTTCCCGTAATTGCGATTTATTTCTCATTCCCAGGATGAGATTTATTTGCCCCAAAAATGAGGAATTTTCCCCCAAAATGTGAATTCTTTACCCCAGGGTGGCTCAAAAACCTCAACCACTTTTGGGAAGCTAAGCAGGGTCGGGCAGGGTCACCCCTTGGATGGGTTCCCCAAATTCATCATGGGAATATTTACCCCAAAAAGGGTTTTTTTCCCCCAAAAATTGTTTTTTTTTCCCTGATTTCTTGTGGATTTATTTCCCCAAAAAAGGAGGAATTTTCCCCCAAAATGGTAAATTATTTGCCCCAGGTGGGCTCAAAAACCCCAACCACCTTTTGGAAGCTAAGCAGGGTCGGGCAGGGTCAGCCCTTGGATGGGTTCCCCAACATCATATTTACCCCAAAAATTGACCTTTTTTTTCCCCAAAAAAATCTTTTTCCCCCTGATTTCTTGTGGATTTATTTCCCCAAAAATGAGGATTTTTCCCCCCAAAATGTGAATTCTTTGCCCCAGGGGGTCTCAAAAACCCCAACCCCCTTTGTGAAGCTAAGCAGGGTCGGGCAGGGTCAGCCCTTGGATGGGTTCCCCAACATCATATTTACCCCAAAAAGGGATTTTTTTCCCCAAAAAAATCTTTTTCCCCCTGATTTCTTGTGGATTTATTTCCCCAGAAATGAGGATTTTTCCCCCAAAATGGGAATTATTTGCCCCAGGGGGTCTCAAAAACCCCAACCACCTTTTGGAAGCTAAGCAGGGTTGGGCAGGGTCAGCCCTTGGATGGGTTCCCCAACCTCATATTTACCCCAAAAATGGATTTTCTTTTTTTCCCCAAATAGTGGGGATTTTTTCCCCTGATTGGATTTTATTTCTCATTCTCAGGATGAGATTTATTTGCCCCAAAATGGGAATTTTTTTTGCCCCAGGGCGTCTCAAAAACCCCAACCCCCTTTGTGAAGCTAAGCAGGGTCGGGCAGGGTCACCCCTTGGATGAGTTCCCTAACATCATATTTACCCCAAAAATAGAATTTTTTTTCCCAAAAAAACCTGGGTTTTTTCCCCTGATTGGGATTTATTTCTCATCCTCAGGATGAGATTTATTTGCCCCAAAATGGGAATTTTTTTTGCCCCAGGGCGTCTCAAAAACCTCAACCCCCTTTGCGAAGCTAAGCAGGGTCGGGCAGGGTCAAACCTTGGATGGGTTCCCCGAATTCATCATGGGAATATTTACCCCAAAAAGGGATTTATTTCCCCCAAAAATTGGATTTTTTTCCCTGATTTCTTGTGGATTTATTTCCCCAAAAAGGAGGAATTTTCCCCCAAAATGGTAAATTATTTGCCCCGGGGGGTCAAAAACCCCAACCCCCTTTGTGAAGCTAAGCAGGGTCGGGCAGGGTCAAACCTTGGATGGGTTCCCTAACCCACCCTTGACCTTCTCTAATCCCACCCCGGAACATTATTTTAATGTCAATTTTATTGGAATTTTATTGGAATTTTATGGGAATTTTTTGGGAATTTTTTCGGGAATTTTTCCGGGAATTTTTTTGGGAATTCCCACATCCGGATGAGGCCTGACCCCCGATTTTTTTTTGCCCCTCTCAGGTCCGCCGCCCCCTCCCCGCGGAAGAACCGAGCGCCGCCAAACGCCTCCTGCTGCTCCTCCTCGCCGTGATCGGCGCCCAAATCTACGCCGCCACCGATGACGTCATCGCCGACGTCACCGCCGACGTCATCCCCGCCGGCGTGACGTCACCGCCGAGCCCCGAGGCCACGCCCACCCCCGCAGGGAATTCTGGGATAGCCAACGGCTCCTGTCCCTTCGTGGTGGTGGCGCCCCCTGGTGGCGTCAGGACGTGGTGAGGGTTCCCCCCCCCCCCACACCCCCCCCCCACCCTAATTAACGAGGTTGTTAATTAACGAAGGTCTGGCGTTAATTAACGAAGAGATCCGGGAAGGAGAAGACGCAAAAAACTTTGGGATTTGGAGCGATCCCAGTTTGGAACTGGGAGGACTGGGAAGGGGCGGAGCCACGGATTGAGACGGACGTTGCCATCCCCTAATTAACGAGGCCCTTAATTAACGGGGCCGTTAATTAACGAGGTCGTTAATTAACGAAAAGCCAACGCTGGAAGAGGAACTTTGGGATTTCGACGTCGACCAATCACAGTCGAGCACCGGGAAGGGGCGGAGCCATGGAATGGGGGGGGGTTCCCCTCCCCTAATTAATTAATTATCACCTCATTAATGGTCATTCATTAATGAATGGTCATTAATTAGTCCCCCAAGATCAGTCCCAGTTGGGAACTGGGGAAGGTGGGAGGAGCCTGAGGGGGCGTGGTCAGGACGGCCTCGTTAACGAGGCTTAATTAATTAATTAATTAATTAACGAGGTCACCTCTACCTCAGCTTCGGCACCTGTGGGGGCTGAGTTAATTAATTATTTCTATTTATTATTATTTATTATTATTTATTATTATTTATTATTATTTATTATTTATTGTTATTATTTGTTATTATTTGTTATAATTATTTATTTGTTACAATTATTTATTTTTATTTATTAATTCATTAATTACCTCCGGATTCTTTATTGTGATTAAAATTTGCGGGTATTGAATGCGATTTTTAAAAAAATTTATTATTTAATTAATTAATGAATTCATTAAATTAACGAGTCCTGTCTTTATTGGAGCTTGGAATAGGAAAAAAATTCTGGAAAATCTCAGTTTTTGGCCTTTTATTCCGAAATTTTTTGGGGCAAAATTCTGGAAAATTCTCTCAATTTTTGGGAATTTTATTCCTAATTTTTTGGGGTAAAATTCTGGAAAATTCTCCCAATTTTTGGGAATTTTATTCCTAATTTTTTGGGGTAAAATTCTGGAAAATTCTCCCAATTTTTGGGAATTTTATTCCTAAATTTTTGGGGCAAAATTCTGGAAAATTCTCCCAATTTCTGACCTTTTTCCCTAAATTTTTTTGGGGCAAAATTCTGGAAAATTCTCCCAATTTTTGGGAACTTTATTCCTAATTTTTTGGGGCAAAATTCTGGAAAATTCTCCCAATTTTTTACCTTTTCCCCTAATTTTTTGGGACAAAATTCTGGAAAATTCTCCCAATATTTGACCTTTTTCCCTAATTTTTTGGGGCAAAATTCTGGAAAATTTTCCCAATTTTCTACTTTTTTTCCCTAAATTTTTTGGGGCTAAAAGATGAAAAATCCCAAATTTTTTTTTTTAACATTTTTCAAGTCGGATTTTTTTTTATTGTCCCGACGCGGAAAATACAAAGTCACAAAAGTAACAAAAAAATCCCAAAAAATTCAAATTTTTTCCATTTAAAAAAAACAAAAACAAAAACAAAAAAAGTTAAAAACAGCTCGAGTTTTTTTTTTTTTTTGAGAAAAACTCTGAAAATTCAATTTTTTCCTCCGAAACTCACATTTGGTGATAGGAATGACCCAAATTTGGGATTTTTTCCCAAACTTTCTTTTTTTTTTTCCAAAATTTATTTAATTTCTCACAAATTTTGAGCTTTTTCCCTTCCAAAATTTGAGGTTTTTTCCCCAAATTTCCAGGAATTTTCCGAAATTTTGGGGTTCCCATCCCCCCCCAGATTTTGAGGTTTTTCCCCCCAAATTTTTTTTCCAAAATTTTAATTTTTTCCCCCAAATTTTGAGATTTTCCCCCCAAATTTTGAAGACTTTCCCCAATTTTTTTCCCTTAATTTTAACTTTTTCCCCCAAATTTTGAACTTCTCACGAATTTCGAGTTTCCCCCCAAATTTTGAGATTTTTCCCCCAATTTTTGTCTCAAATTTTAATTTTTTTTTTCCAAAATCTTGAGTTTCATGCAAATTTTCCCCTCAAAATTTTGATATTTTCCCCCAAAATTTTGATCTTTTCCCCCAAAATTTTGGTTTTTTTTTTCCCCAATTTTTGAAGTTTTTTTTCCTGGAATTTTGAGGCTTTTCCCCAAATTTTTGGGTTTTTTTCCCTCAATTTTTGGGGTTTTTTTCCATTTTTTCCCATTTTTTTCAGCCGTGGGATGATGAGAATTCCCCGTCCCATCGTTAATTAGCCAATTAACCACCCCCTAATTAGTTCGGGGTCGTTAATTAGGAACGGGAACGAATCGGGAGCAACCCAAGGTCAGCTCGGCCCATCCCAGTTTGGGCACTGGAAGCACTGGGAATGGACCGGAAGTGTGGAATTCTGGGAAATTCTCCATTTTCCCAATTAATTAATTAATGAACTCACCCCTAATTAACTAGAGATGGTTAATTAGCCGTGGGAATGGAATGGGAATGACTCAAGACCAGAGACAACAATGGAATTTGGGGTGAAACCAATCCCAGTTTGGCACTGGGAGCACTGGGAATGGACCGGAACTGTGGAATTCTGGGAAATTCTCCATTTTCCCAATTAATTACCCAATGAACTCACCCCTAATTAATTAGAGATGGTTAATTAGCCATGGGAAGGGAATGGGAATGACTCAAGACCAGAGACAATGATGGAATTTGGGGTGAAACCAATCCCAGTTTGGCACTGGGAGCACTGGGAATGGACCGGAACTGTGGAATTCTGGGAAATTCTCCATTTTCCCAATTAATTAATGAGTGAATTCAGTCCTAATTAATTAGAGATGGTTAATTAGCCATGGGAACGGAATGGGAACGAGTTGCGAGCAAAGCCAACAATGGAATTTGGGGTCAAACCAATCCCAGTTGGGCACTGGGAGCACTGGGAATGGACCGGAACTGTGGAATTCTGGGAAATTCTCCATTTTCCCAATTAATTAATGAGTGAATTCAGTCCTAATTAATTAGAGATGGTTAATTAGCCATGGGAACGGAATGGGAACGAGTTGGGAGCAAAGCCAACAATGGAATTTGGGGTCAAACCAATCCCAGTTGGGCACTGGGAGCACTGGGAATGCGAACGCATGGAATTATGGGAAATTCTCCATTTTCCCAGTGAATTAATGAGCGAATTCACTCCTAATTAACAACAAATCATTAATTACCCATGGGAACTCAATGGGAACAAGTCAAGGCCAACCCAACCCAATCCTTGACCCCAACCCATCCCAGTTGGGCACTGGGAGCACTGGGAATGTGAACCCATGGAATTATGGGAATTTCTCTGTCTCCCCAGTGAACTAATGAGCGAATTCACTCCTAATTAACAAGAGACCATTAATTACCCATGGGAACTGAATAGGAACGAGCCAAGACCAATCCAATGACAGATCCTTGACCCCAACCCATCCCAGTTTGGGTACTGGGAGCACTGGGAATGTGAACCCATGGAATTATGGGAATTTCTCCATGTTCCCAATGAATTAACGAGCAAATTCAGTCCTAATTAACAAGAGACCATTAATTACCCATGAAAACTCAATGGGAATGAGTCAAGGCCAACCCAACCCAATCCTTGACCCCAACCCATCCCAGTTTGGGCACTGGGAGCACTGGGAAGTGAACCCACGGAATTATGGGAATTTCTCCATGTTCTCAATGATTCAATGATGGAATTCACTCCTAATTAACAACAAATCATTAATTACCCATGAAAACTCAATGGGAGTGAGTTGGGACCAACTCCACATTGGTTTGACCAACACCAGTTTGCTACTGGGAGCACTGGGACGTGAACCCATGGAATTATGGGAAATTCTCCATTTCCCCAATGAATCAATGAGTGAATTCACTCCTAATTAACAACAGATCATTAATTACCCATGGGAACTCAATGGGAACGAGTCAAAACCAAACCCAATGACAGATCCTTGACCCCAACCCATCCCAGTTGGGCACTGGGAGCACTGGGAAGCGAACCCACAGAATTATGGGAATTTCTCCATTTTCCCAATGAATCAATGACCGAATTCGCTCCTAATTAACACCACACCATTAATTATCTCTCAGTTCATCAAACTGCTGCCCTGCCCCGCCGGAAATGCGGCGAAGGCCCGGCCCGGCACCGCCACGGCCCAGGGCAGCTCCAAAGGCGCGGCGGGCGAGGCCGGGAAGGGCGGGAAAGGCTGAGCCCTCCCAGTTTGGGCACTGGGAGCACTGGGAATGCTGGGAAGTGACCGAAACCATGGAATTATGGGAAATTCTCCATTTCCTGAATTAATTAATGAATGAATTCGGTTCTGATTAACAAGACACCGTTAATTACTCATGGAAATTCAATGGGAGTGAGTTGGGACCAACTCAACATTGGGTCAGCCAATCCCAGTTGGGCACTGGGAGCACTGGGAATGTGAACCACAGAATTGTGGGAATTTCTCCATTTCCCCAATGAATCAATGAGTGAATTCACTCCTAATTAACAACAGATCATTAATTACCCATGAAAACTCAATGGGAACAAGTCAAGACCAAACCCATTGAGGGATCCTTGACCCCAACCCATCCCAGTTTGGGCACTGGGAACACTGGGAAGCGAACCCACAGAATTATGGGAATTTCTCCATGTTCTCAATGATTCAATGATGGAATTCACTCCTAATTAACAACAAATCATTAATTACCCATGAAAACTCAAGGGGAGTGAGTTGGGACCAATCCAACCCAATCCTTGACCCCAACCCATCCCAGTTGGGCACTGGGAGCACTGGGAAGCGAACCCATGGAATTATGGGAATTTCTCAATCTCCCAAATGAATCAATGACGAAATCCACTCCCAATTAACACCGCCCCACTAATCACCCCTCAGTTCATCAAGCTCCCGCCCTGCCCCGCCGGAAATGCGGCGAAGGCCCGGCCCGGCACCGCCACGGCCCAGGGCAGCTCCAAAGGCGCGGCGGGCGAGGCCGGGAAGGGCGGGAAGGCGGCGAGCGCGGCGGGAAAGGCCTCGGCGGCGCCGGCGGCGGCGGCCGAGCCGTGGGTGCGGCGGTGGCGGTTGAGGTGCGAGCTGCGGCTGAAGCGCTTGCCGCACTCGCCGCACTCGTAGGGCTTCTCGCCGGTGTGGACGCGCCGGTGGATGGTGAGCTCGGATTTTTGGATGAAGCTCTTGCCGCACTCCGAGCATTGGAAAGGTTTCTCCCCGAGGTGAGTGCGTTGGTGAGTGAGGAGATTCGAGGAAACGCTGAAACATTTTCCACATTCTCCGCATTTGTAAGGTTTCTCCCCCGTGTGCATCCGGCGGTGGATGGTGAGGTCGGATTTTTGGATAAATCCTTTGCCGCATTCCGGACATTTGTAAGGTTTCTCCCCCGTGTGGATCCGGCGGTGTTTGACCAACGCCGAGCGCTGCCCGAAGCTTTTCCCGCACTCCTGGCACGGGAAAGGTTTTTCCGGAATTCCTCCTCCTCCTCCTCCTCCGGGAGATTCGCGGTTTTTTCCGCACTCGCGGCATTTCGGAATTCCTCCTTCCCGGTTTTTCCCGCAATTCTGGCACTTCGGAATTCCTCCTTCCCGATTTTTTCCGCACTCCCGACACGAGAAAGATTTTTCCAGAATTCCTCCTCCCGACAATTCCCGATTTTTCCCACACTCCCGACACGGAAACGATTTTTCCGGAATTCCTCCTCCCGACGATTCCCAATTTTTCCCACACTCCCGACACGAGAAAGATTTTTCCGGAATTCCTCCCGGCGGCGATTCCCAATTTTTCCCGCACTCCCGGCATTTCGGAATTCCTCCTCCCGACGATTCCCAATTTTTCCCACACTCCCGGCACTTCTCAACTCCTCCCCCCGCCGATTCCCAATTTTTCGCCATTTCCCCATCGCAACAACGCCGATTTTTCCCTCCGGAACACCGAAAAATCCTCCGGAATCCTTCGGAACCTTCCGGACACCGACACGCCGCGTGGATTTTGCGGTGCCGATCCAAATGCGAACTCACGCTGAATTTTTTCCCGCAGTCTCCGCAGGAATAAGGTTTTTCCCCCGTGTGGACTCTCCGGTGCCGTTCCAAATCGGATTTTTGGATAAATCCTTTCCCGCAATCCCGGCACGAGTGCGGCCGCTCCCCGGTGTGAATCCTCCGGTGTTGGGTGAGGTTCGACCCTCGGCTGAAACTTTTCCCGCAATCCCCGCACCGATGAGGTTTTTCCCCTCCGGGATTTTTCCTCCTTTTCGTCGCCGTCGCTGTCGCCGTCGATCTCCTCCCGAAATTTTTCCCCAATTCCGGAAGGGATTCCGGAATATTCCGCGGAGGGCCGGGACCTCCCCCGGCCGCGTGGATTTTGCGGTGCCGATCCAAGTGGGAACTCACGCTGAATTTTTTTCCGCAGTCTCCGCAGGAATAAGGTTTTTCTCCGGTGTGGATTCGCCGGTGCCGCTCCAAATCGGATTTTTGGATAAATCCTTTGCCGCAATCGCCGCAGCGGTGAGGACGTTCCCCGGTGTGGATCCTGCGGTGTTGGGCGAGGTTGGAACCGCGGCTGAATCCTTTGCCGCAATCGCCGCAGCGGTGAGGTTTTTCCGGGATTTTTTCCGGTTTTTTCCCATCTTTTTCCGCGTTTTTTTCGAATTTTTTCCCGTCTTTTTCCGCGTTTTTTTCAGTTTTTTTCCCGTCTTTTCCGGCGTTTCTTCCCCCGCTTTTTTCCCCGATTTTTTCCTCGTTTTCCGGATTTTTTTCCGGTTTTTTTCCGTTTTTTTTCTCGGAGCAGCGGCGGTTTTTTCCGCACTCGGAGCAGGCGCTGCCGGCGGAGGTTTTCCGGAATTTTCCCTCGTCCTGGTGGGGGTGGAGCTTGTCCGGAGGAGATTCCAGAGTTTCCGGAGCCGTCGGATCCTCCTCGGCGCCGACGCCTGGAAAAGAAGAAATTTTCCATGAAAATCTGAATTTCCACCCAAAAATTTGTCCAGAAAAATCTGAATTTTCACTCCAAAATTCTTCCTTTGAAATCCAAATTTTCTCCCAATTTTTTCCATGGAAATCTGAATTTCCACCCCGAAATTTTTCCTTTGAAATCCAAATTTTCATCCTAAATTTTTCCATGGAAATCGAAATTTCCACCCAAATTTCTTTCCATGAAAACGCAAATTTCTACTCCAAATATTTCTATGGAAATCGAAATCTCTACTCCAAACTTTTCCGTGAAAATCTGAATTTTCACCCAAAATTTTTCCTTTGAAATCCAAATTTTCTCCCAATTTTTTCCATTGAGATCTGGATTTCCACCCAAATTTTCCATTCAAATCTGAATTTCCACCGAAATTTTTCCATTGAAATCGAAATCAAAAACCCCCAAATCTCCACCATTTTTTCTGCAAAAAACGCCCAATTTTCCACGATTTTTTCTGCAGAAAATCCCCAAATTTCCACCATTTCCCCCCCCAAAAAAACCCAATTTCCCCCCAAATTTCCACCATTTATTCCCCAAAAAAAATCCCAATTTTCCCCCAATTCTCACCTCCATTTTTCCCTTTTTTTTGGTTTTTCCTCCTCCTCCCTGCCCGGCCCTGCTCCCGAACCAATTCCCGCAGCATTTTCTGCACTCGGCTCCTCCCTGGATTATCACAGAGCTTTTTCCCCAAAAACTCTCAAATTTCCACATTTTTTCAGGGAAAATACCTCCAAAATTTCCACGATTTTTTGTCCCTTAAAAAGCCGATTTTCCACAAATTTTCTGGGAAAAAACTCCCAATTTTCCACGATTTTTTCTGAAAAAACCCCAAATTTTTCACAATTTTTCAAAAAAAATCCCCGATTTTTCACAATTTTTCCCAAAAAAAATCCCCAATTATCCACAATTTTTCAAGGAAAAATCCCCCAATTTTCCACGATTTTTACTGAAAAATCCCCAATTTTCTCACAATTTTTCCCCAAAAAACCTCCAAAATTTCCACAATTTTCCCCCAAAAAATCCCCAAATTTCCACGATTTCACAAGGAAAAAACTCAAATTTTCCACGATTTTTTCTGAAAAATAACTCCAATTTTTTCACATTTTTTCCCAAAAAACCTCCAAAATTTCCACGATTTTCCCCTAAAAAATCCCCAAATTTCCACAATTTTTCAGAGAAATAACCCCGATTTTCCACGATTTTTCCCCGAAAAGCCCCAATTTTCCACAGTTTTTCTGGGAAAAAAGCCTTAATTTTCCACGATTTTTTCTGAAAAAAAAACCCGAATTTTTCCACAATTTTCCCCCAAAAAATCCCCAAATTTTCACCATTTCACAAGGAAAAAATCCCAATTTTTCACAATTTTTCAGGGAAAAATCCCCCAATTTTCCACGATTTTTTCTGGGAAAAAACCCCAATATTTCACAATTTTTTTCTCAAAAAATCCCATTTTTTTTCCAATTCTCACCTCCATTTTTCCCTTTTTTTGGGTTTTTCCTCCTCCTCCCTGCCCGGCCCTGCTCCCGAACCAATTCCCGCAGCATTTTCTGCACTCGGCTCCTCCCTGGATTATCGCAGAGCTTTTTCCCCAAAAACTCTCAAATTTCCACATTTTTTCAGGGAAAATACCTCCAAAATTTCCACGATTTTTTGTCCCTTAAAAAGCCGATTTTCCACAAATTTTCTGGGAAAAAACTCCCAATTTTCCACGATTTTTTCTGAAAAAACCCCAAATTTTTCACAATTTTTCAAAAAAAATCCCCGATTTTTTACAATTTTTCAGGGATAAACCCCCAAATTTCCACGATTGTTTTTCCCCTTAAAAAGCCAATTTTCCACAGTTTTTCAGGGGAAAAAAACCCAATTTTTCAGGGGAAAAAAGCCCGATTTTTCACAATTTTTCCCAAAAAAAATCCCCAATTATCCACAATTTTTCAAGGAAAAATCCCCCAATTTTCCACGATTTTTACTGAAAAATCCCCAATTTTCTCACAATTTTTCCCCAAAAAACCTCCAAAATTTCCACAATTTTTCCCCAAAAAATCCCCAAATTTCCACGATTTCACAAGGAAAAAACTCAAATTTTCCACGATTTTTTCTGAAAAATAACTCCAATTTTTTCACATTTTTTCTCAAAAAACCTCCAAAATTTCCACGATTTTTTCCCTTAAAAAATCCCCAACTTTCCACATTTTTTTTCCCCGATTTTCCCCCAATTCTCACCTCCATTTTTCCCTTTTTTTGGGTTTTTCCTCCTCCTCCCTGCCCGGCCCTGCTCCCGAACCAATTCCCGCAGCATTTTCTGCACTCGGCTCCTCCCTGCCGTTTGTAAAATCAACCCCAATTGTCTCCGCAGCTCGGGGTTCTCGCGATAATTGGGCTCGTTATTCTCGCGATAATTGGGCTCGTTATTCTCGCGATAATTGGGGTCGTTCTTATCGCGATAATCGCTGTCGTTATCGCCTCCATCGTCGTCGTTATCGCGATAGTCGAGGCCCGGAGGGGGAGGGGCGGGAGGGGGGGAGGGGTCGCCGTCGCCTTCGAGGCCTGGAAGGAAATTTTGGGAGAATTTTGTTGAAATTGGGGTGAGATTGTCCCGAAATCGTCAAGAAATTATTTTGGGTTTATGCTGAAATTATTCCGAAAATGTAACGAAATTATTGGGAAACTGTCCTGAAATTTTCACGAAATTATCCCAAAATTGTCCCGGAATTGTCCCAAAATTGTCCCAAAATTATTCTGAAATTATTCTGAAATTATTTTGAAATTATGCTGAAATTATTCAGAAATTGTCCTGGAATTGTCCCAAAATTGTCCCAAAATTATTCTGAAATTATTCTGAAATTGTTCCAAAATTGTCCCAAAATTGTCTCGAAATTATTCTAAGATTGTCCTGAAATTGTCCCAGAATTATCCCAAAATTGTCCTGAAATTGTCCCCAAATTGTCCTGAAATTGTCAAGAAATTATCCTGGAATTATTCGGAAATTATTCCAAAAATGTCTCGAAATTATTGGAAAATTGTCCCGAAATTGTCCTGAAATTTTCACGAAATTATTCTGAAATTGTCTCAAAGTTATTCTGAAATTTTCCCGAAATTATCTCAGAATTCCTAATTAAATTGTCCCCAAATTTTTCTCAAATTGTCCTGAAATTGTCCCAAAATTGTCCTGAAATTGTCTCAAAATTATCCTGGAATTATGCTGAAATTATTCCAAAAATGTAACGAAATTATTGGGAAATTGTCCTGAAATTTTCACGAAATTGTCCTGAAATTGTCCCAGAATTATTCTGAAATTATTCCAAAGTTGTCTCAAAATTTTTCTGAGATTGTCCTGAAATTGTCTCAAAATTATCCTGGAATTATTTGGAAATTTTTCCAAAAATGTCTCAAAATTATTGGGAAATTGACCTGAAATTCTTACAAAATTGTCCCAAAATTGTCCCAAAATTGTCTCGAAATTATTGGGAAATTGTCCTGAAATTGTTACAAAATTGTCCCAAAATTGTCCCAAAATTATTCTGAAATTATTCTGAAATTGTTCCAAAATTGTCCCAAAATTGTCTCGAAATTATTCTAAGATTGTCCTGAAATTGTCCCAGAATTATCCCAAAATTGTCCTGAAATTGTCCCAAAATTTTCCTGAAATTGTCTCAAAATTATCCTGGAATTATTCGGAAATTATTCCAAAAATGTCTCGAAATTATTGGGAAATTGTCCTGAAATTGTCCTGAAATTCTCACGAAATTATTCTGAAATTTTCCCAAAATTATCTCAGAATTCCTAATTAAATCGTCCCCAAATTGTCCCAAAATTATCCCAAAATTGTCCTGAAATTGTCCCAAAATTATTCTGAAATTATTTTGAAGTTATGCTGAAATTATTCCGAAATTGTCCCAAAATTGTCTCAAAGTTATTCTGAAATTGTCCTGAAATTGTCCCAAAATTTTCGTGAAATAATCAACACCCCCAAAATCCCCAAATAAACCCCAAAATTCCCAAATTTCCCCAAAAATCCCCAAATCAATGCCTGGAATTTCCCCCGAAATCTCGATTTTTCCCGGGATTTCCCCAAATAAATCCCCAAAATCCCCAGATAAACTCCCAAAATCCCCAAAATTCCCAAAATAAATTCCCAAAATCCCCAAATAAATGCCTGGAATTTCCCCCGAAATCTCAATTTTTCCCAGGATTTCCCCAAATAAATTCCCAAAATTCCCAAATAAATTCCCAGAATCCCCAAATAAATTCCTGAAATTCCCAAATAAACTCCCAAAATTCCCAAATTTCCCGAATTTTCCCCAAATTTCCCCAAATAAATTCCCAAAATCCCCAAATAAATTCCCAAAATCCCCAAAATAAATTCAAAAAATTCCCAAAGAAATTCAAAAAATCCCCAAATTTCCCAAATTTTCCCCAAATTTCCCGAATTTCCCGAATCCTCCCCGGGGCGCAGTCCCCGCGAGCGCTGGGCCTCGGCGAAGGAAAATCCCCAAAATAAACCCAAAAAATCCCCAAAATTCACCCGAAATTCACCCAAATTCACCCAAAATCCCCAAAATAAATCCCCAAAATTCCCGAATAAATTCCCAAAATCCCCAAATTTCCCAAATTTTCCCCAAATTTCCCCAAATAAATGCCTGGAATTTCCCCCCAAATCTCAATTTTTCCTGGGATTTCCCCAAATAAATCTCCAAAATTCCCAAATAAATTCCCAAAATCCCCAAATAAATTCCAAAAATCCCCAAATAAATTCCCAAAATCCCCAAATAAATTCCCAAAATTCCCAAATAAATTCCAAAAATCCCCAAATAAATTCCCAAAATCCCCAAATAAATTCCCAAAAATCCAAAAATTTCCCGAATTTCCCGAATTTTCCCCAAATTTCCCCAAATTTCCCGAATTCTCCCCGCGAGCGCTGGGCCTCGGCGAAGGAAAATCCCCAAAATAAACCCAAAAAATCCCCAAAATTCACCCGAAATTCACCCAAATCCACCCGAAATCCCCAAAATAAATTCCAAAATTCCCAAATAAATGCCAAAAATCCCCAAATTTCCCAAATTTTCCCCAAATTTCCCCAAAGAAATGCCTGGAATTTCCCCTGAAATCTCGATTTTTCCTGGGATTTCCCCAAATAAATCCCCAAAATTCCCAAATAAATTCCAAAAATCCCCAAAATAAATTCTCAAAATCCCCAAATAAATTCCCAAAATTCCCAAATAAATTCCCAAAATCCCCAAATTTCCCGAATTTTCCCCAAATTTCCCAAATTTCCCAAATTCCCGACTCCTCACCAGGGCGCAGTCCCCGCGAGCGCTGAGCCTCGGCGAAGGCGCTGATCCGCGGCCAACTGATGGCGATCTCCTCGGCTGCCAAAATTAACCAAAAATTAACCAAAATTAGCCCAAAAATTAGCTCAAAATTAGTCCAAAATTAGCCAAAAATTAGCCCAAAATTAGCTCAAAATTAGCTCAAAATCCGCCCAAAATTAGTACAAAATTAGCTCAAAAATTAGCCCAAAATTAGCTCAAAATTAGCCCAAAAATGTCCCAGAATTAGCCCAAAATTAGCAAAAAATTACTCAAAAAATTAGCTCAAAATTAGCCAAAAATTAGTCCAAAAATGCCCCAAAATTAGCTCAAAATTAGCCAAAAATTAGCCCCAAAATGTCCCCAAATTAACCCAAAAATGTCCCAAAATTAGCTCAAAATTAGCTCAAAATTAGTCCAAAAATGTCCCAAAATTAGTCCAAAATTAGCTCAAAATTAGCCCAAAATTAGCTCAAAATTAGCCCCAAATTAGCCAAAATTAGCCCAAAATTGTCCCCAAATTGTGCCAAAATTAGCTCAAAATTAGCCCAAAATTAGCCCCAAAATTAGCCCAAAATTAGCCCCAAAAATGTCCCAAAATTAGCTCAAAATTAGTCCAAAAATGTCCCAGAATTAGCCCAAAATTAGCCAAAATAAGCCCAAAATTAGCTCAAAAATTACCCAAAATTAACTCAAAATTAGCCAAAATGAGCTCAAAATTAGCCCAAAAATGTCCCAAAATTAGTCCAAAATTAGCCCAAAATTAGCTCAAAATTAGTCCAAAATTAGCCCAAAATTAGCCCAAAATTAGTCCAAAATTAGGCCAAAAATGTCCCAAAATTAGCTCAAAATTAGCCAGAAATTAGCCCCAAAATGTCCCAAAATTAACCCAAAAATGTCCCAAAATTAGCCCAAAATTAGCCCAGAATTAGTCAAAAAATATCCCAAAATTAGCCCAAAATTAGTCCAAAAATGTCCCAAAATTAGCCAAAAATTAGCCAAAAAATGTCCCAAAATTAGTCCAAAACTGTCCCAAAATTAGCCCAAAATTCTGCCCAAAAAATCCCAAAATCCCACAAATTGCTCACCCAAAAAAATCCCAAAATTCTCCAAATTTCACCCTGAAAAAAATCCCAAATTCCACCCAAAAATCCTCCACATCCACACCCCAAAAAAATCCCCAAATCCCCCAAATTCCACCCCAAAAAAATCCAAATTCCACAAACTCCACCCGAAAAAAATCCCCAAAATTCCACCCAAAAATTTTCCCAAAATTCCCCAAATTCCACCCCCAAAAATCCCAAAATTTCCCCTAAAAAATCCCAAAATTCTCCAAATTCCACCCCAAAAATAATCCCAAATTCCACCCCAAAAAATCCCAAAATTCTCCAAATTCCACCCAAAAAAAATCCCAAATCCCACAAATTCCACCCCAAAAAATTCCAAAAATTCTGACAATAAAAATCCCAAAATTCTCCAAATGTCACCCAAAAAAATCCCAAATTTCCCCAAAAAAATCCCAAAATCCCCAAATTCCACCCCCAAAAAATTTCCCAAAATCCCCCAAATTCCACCCCAAAAAAATCCCCAAATTCCACCCAAAATTCCCAAAATTTCCCAAATTCCACCCCAAAAAATCCCAAAATTCCACCCCATAAAAATCCCAAAATTTCCCCTAAAAAATCCCCAAATTCTCCAAATTCCACCCCCAAAAAAATCCCAAAATTCCCCAAATTCGACCCCAAAAATTCCCAAAATTTCCCAAAATCTCCCAAATTTTGGGCTCCCCTTACCCAAGGAGATGACATTCTCGTAGTTCTCCTGCATCGCCACCCCAAAATTTTGGGGCTCCCGAAATCCCAAAAATCCTGAAAATTCCGAAAATCCTGAAAATTCCGAAAATTCCGAAAATTCCGAAAGCTCTGCAATGAAATTTCCCCAAAATCCAAATCAGGATCCCAAAAAATCCTAAATTTTTGGGGTTTTCCCGCCAAATTTTTGGGGTTTTCCCCAAATTTTTTTGGGATTTTCCCGCCAATTATTGGGATTTTCCCAATTTTTGGATTTTTCCCCAAAATTTTTGGGATTTTCCCGCCAATTTTTGGGATTTTTCCAGGTGTTGAATCCCAAATTTTTGGGGTTTTTCCCAAAATTTTTGGGGTTTTCTCCCCAATTTTTGGGATTTTTCCCGGGGCTGAATCCCAAATTTTTGGGGTTTTCCCTCCAAATTTTTGGGGGTTTCTCCCCAAAATTTTTCTGGATTTTCCCGCCAATTTTTGGGATTTTTCCAGGTGTTGAATCTCAAATTTTTGGGGTTTTCCCTCCAAATTTTTGGGGTTTTCCCTCCAAATTTTTTGGGTTTTCCTCCCAAATTTTTTGGATTTTTCCCGGGGCTGAATCCCAAATTTTTTGGGTTTTCCCTCCAAATTTTTGGGGTTTTCTCCCCAAAATTTTTTGGGATTTTCCCGCCAATTTTTGGGATTTTTCCCGGGGCTGAATCCCAAATTTTTTGGGTTTTCCCTCCAAATTTTTGGGGTTTTCTCCCCAAATTTTTGGGGTTTTCCTCCCAATTTTTGGGATTTTTCCAGAGGCTGAATCCCAAATTTTGGGGTTTTTCCCCCAATTTTTTGATGACCCAAATTCCTATTTTTGGACCCTTCCCCCCCCCCGCGGGATTTGGGGAATTTTGGGATAATTTTGGGATAATTTTGGGGGAAATTTTGGGGTGGATTTGGGGAGAAATTGGGGAGGATTTTGGGATAATTTTGGGAGGAATTTTGGGCTAATTTTGGGGTGAATTGGGCAGATTTTGGGGGTGGATTTGGGGAGAATTTTGGAAAGATTTTGGGATGATTTTGGAGGAATTTTGGGGTGGATTTGGAGTGGATTTTGGAATAATTTTGGGATGATTTGGGGGGATTTTTGGGGTGGATTTGGAGAGAATTTTGGGATAATTTTGGGATGAATTTGGGAGGAATTTTGGAATAATTTTGGGCTAATTTGGGCAGATTTTGGGGGTGGATTTGGGGATAATTTTGGGATGGATTTGGGAGAAATTTTGGGATAATTTTGGGATGGATTTGGGCAGATTTTGGGGGTGGATTTGGGGGAGGATTTGGGATAAGTTTGGGATGGATTTGGGAAGAATTTTGGGATAATTTTGGGATGGATTTGGGCAGAATTTTGGGGTGGATTTGGGGGAGGATTTGGGATAAGTTTGGGATGGATTTGGGAAGAATTTTGGGATAATTTTGGGATGGATTTGGGAGGAATTTTGGGATAATTTTGGGATGGATTTAGGAGGAATTTTGGGATAATTTTGGGATGATTTTGGGGTCATTTCGGGACATTTCAGGGGGAATTTTGGAGTGGATTTTGGGATAATTTGGGGAGGCTTTGGGGGCTGTTACCTGCTGGGGTCTCCCCGTGCAGATCCCAAATCTCGGTCCCGATCCCAATTTTCGGTCCCGATCCCAAATCTCGGTCCCGGTCCCAAATTCTAGTCCGGATCGCGATCTCAAATCCCGATCCCAAATTCCGGTCCGGATCCCAAATCTCGGTCCCAATCCAAATCCCGATCCCAAATCCCAATCGCAAATCCCTATCGCGATCCGAATCCCAGATCTCGATTCCGGTCCCAAATCCCGATCCTAAATCCTGGTCCGGGTCCCGATCCCGATCCCAAATCTCGGTCCTAATTCCGATCCCAAATCCAAATTTCGGTCTCGATCCCAATCCCGATCCCAAATCCCAAACCCCGGTCCCAAACCCAAATCCCGATCTTCAATCTCGATCCCAATTCCGATCCTAAACTTCGGTTCCGATCCCAATTGCGATCCCAAATCTCGGTCCCGATCCCGATCCCAAATCCCAAATCCCGACCCCAAATCTCGGTCCCGACCCCAAATCTCGGTCCGAATTCCGATCCCAAACCCCGATCCCAAATCTCGGTGCCGATCCCAAATCCCAAATCCCGATCCCAATCCCGGTCCCAATTTCGATCCCAAATCCCAAATCTCGGTCCCTATCCCGAATCCCGGTCCCGATCCCAATCCCGACCCCAAATCCCGGTCCGGATCCCGGTCCCGAATCTCGATCCCAAATCCCGGTCCCGATCCCGGTCCCAAATCTCGGTGCCGATCCCAGATCCCAAATTCCTGTCCCGAACCCAGATCCCAAATCCCGGTCCCGCTCCCAAATCTCGGTGCCAAATGCCGATTCCTGTCCCGATCCGGAATCCCAAATTCCGATCCGGAATCCCAAATTCCGATCCCAGATCCCAAATCTCAATCCCGGTCCCGCTCCCGCTGGCGTGACCCGGAAACAGAGCGAGCGGCAGCGCCCCTCCCCCTCCCCCTCTGCCCCCACTCCTTCCCCTCCCCCTCCTCCTCCTTCCCCTCCCCCTCCTCCTTCCCCCTCCTCCTCCTCCTCCTTCCCCTCCCCCTCCCCCTCCCCCTCCTTTTCCCTCCCTCTCCTTCTCCCGCCCCCTCCTCCTCCTCCTCTTCTTCCTCCTCCTCCTCCTCCCCCTCCCTTTTCTTCCTCCTCCCCCTCCCCCTCCCTTCTCCCCGCCCCCTCCCTCTCCTTCCTCCTCCCCCTCTTCCTCCCCTCCCTCCTCCTCCTCCTCCCTCCCCCTCTTCCTCCCTCACCTCATCCTCCTCCCGCCCCCTCCTCCTCCTCTTCCTCCCTCCCCGCACTTCTCCTTCCTCCCCTTCCCTCCTCCTCCTCCTCCTCCTCCTCCCCACCCCCTGTCCCTCCCCCTCCTCCCTTCCCTCTCCTCCTTTCCCCTCCCTCTCCTCCTCCTCCCTCTCCCGCCCTCTCCCTCCTCCCTCACCTCCTCCTTTTCCCTCCTCCTCCTCCTCCCTCCCTTCTTCCTCCTCCCCCCCTCCTCTTCCTCCTCCTCCCGCCCCCTCCTTCTCCCTCCCCCTCTCCCTCCTCCCTCTCCTCCTCCTTTCCCCGCCCCCTCCTCCTCCTCTTCCTCCTCCTCCCTCTCCTCCTCCTCCCGCCCCTCCCTCACCTTCTCCCCTCCCCTTTCCTCACCCCCCCTTCCTCCTCCTCCCTCTCCTCCTTCTCCCCTCCCTCTCCTCCTCCTTTCCCTGCCCCTCCTCCTCCTCCTCTTCTTCCTCCCCACTCCTCCTTCTCCCTCTCCCTCTCTCCCTCCTTCTCCTCCCTTATTTCTCCTCCTCCTCTCCCTCGTCCCTCTCCCCCTCCCTCCTCTCCCCCCTCTCCTCCTCTCCCTCTTCATCCTCCCTCTCCTCCTTTCCCCTCCTCCTCCTCCCTCATTTCTCCTCCGCCTCCTCCTCCTCTTCTTCCTCCCCCCTTTTCTCTGCTCCTCCTCCTCCCTCCCCTTTTCCCTTCTCTTCTTCCTCTTCTTCCTCCCCTCCTCCTCCCCTCCTTTTCCTCTTCTTCCTCCCCTCCTTCTCCTCCTCCTCCTCCCCTCCCTCCTCTTCTTCCTCCCTCTCTCCCCTCCTCCTCCTTTCTCCTTCCTTCTTCTTCCTCCCTCCTCCTCCTTCCTCTCCCTTCTCTCCTCCTCCTCTTCTTCCTCCTCCTCCTTTCCCTTCTCTTCTTCTTCCTCCCCTCCTTTTCCTCTTCTTCCTCCCTCTCCTCCTCCTCTTCCTCCTCTTCCTCCTTCTTCCCCCTCTCCCCTTCCTCTTCTTCCTCCCCCTCTTCCTCCCTCTCTCCTCCTCCTCTTCCTCACTTATTTCTCCTCTCCCTCTTCTTCCTCCCCTCACCTCCTCCCCTTCTTCCTCCCTTTCCCTCCCCCTCCTCCTCCTCCTTCTCTCTTATTTCTCCTCCTCCTCTTCTTCCTCCCTCTCTCTCCTTCTCTCCCTCCTCCTTTTCCCTCCCCCTCCTCTTCCTCCCCTTTCCCTTTTCTTCTCCCTCTTCTTCCTCCTCTCCCTCTTCTTCCTCCCCTTTCCCTACCTCCTCCTCTCTTATTTCTCCTCCACCTCCTCTTCCCCCTCCCTCCTTCTCCCCCCTCTCCTCCTCTTCTTCCTCTCCCCCCACTCCTCCTCCTCACTCCTTTCCCTCCTCCTCCTCCTCCTGCTCCTTTTCCTGCCCTCTCCTCCTCCTCCTCCTCCTCATTTCTCCTCCTCCTCCTCTTCTTCCTCCCCCTCCTCCTCCCATTTTCCCTTCTCGTCTCTTCTTCCTCCCCTCCTTCTCCTCCTCCTCCTCTTCTTCCTCCCTTTCCTCTCACTTCTTCCTCCTCCTTTCCTTCTTTCCCTCCTCCTCCTCTTCTTCCTCCCCTTCCCTCCTCCTCCTCCCTTATTTCTCCTTCTTTTCCCTCTCTCCTCCTCCTCCTCTTCCTCCTTCTTCCCCCTCTCCCCCTCCTCTTCTTCCTCCCCTTTCCCCTCCTCTTCCTCACTTATTTCTCCTCCTCCCCCTCCTCTTCTTCCTCCCCTCCTTCTCCTCCTCCTCCTCCTCCCCTCCTTTTCCTCTTCTTCCTCTCTCTCTCCTCCTCCTCCTCCTCGTCCCTTATTTCTCCTTCCTCTCTTCTTCCTCCTCCCTTTCCCCTTCTCCTCCTCCTCCTCTTCCTCCCCATTTCCCTCCTCCTCCTCCTCTTCTTCTTCCTCCTCTTCTTCCTCTCCCTCCTCCTCCTCTTCCTCCCCTTCCATCTTCTTCTCCCTCTTCTTCCTCCCCTCCTTCTCCTCTTCTTCCTCCCTCTCTCCCCTCCCTCCTCCTCCTCCCTTATTTCTCCTTCCCTTCTTCTTCCTCCCTCCTCCTCCTTCCTCTCCCTTCTCTCCTCCTCCTCCTCCTCCTCTTCCTCCCCTCCTTTTCCTCTTCTTCCTCCCTCTCTCCCCTCCTCTTCCTCACTTATTTCTCCTCTCCCTCCTCTTCCTCCCCTCCTTCTCCTCTTCCTCCTCTTCTTCCTCCCTCTCTTCTTTCCTCCTCCTCCTCCTCCTCTCCCTCCTCTCCCTCCCCTCCTCAGTTTTTTTTCCCAAGGCCAAAAAAAAATCCCCAAAGGATTTGCCCCTGAAATTCCCAAAGAATTCCCCAAAAAATTCCCAAGGAATTGCCCAAAGAAATTCCCAAGGAATCGCATGAAGTTTTGCCCCGAAAATTTCCCCAAAATTCCCAAAGAATCGCCCAAAGTTTTGCCCCAAAAATTCCCCAAATTCCCCCAAAAGTTCCCAAGGATTTGCCCCCCGAATTCCCAAAGAATTCCCAAAGAAATTCCCAAGGAATCGTCCAAAAATTCCCAAGGCATCGCCTGAAGTTTTGCCCCCAAAATTCCCCAAATTCCCCCAAGAAATTCCCCAAAAATTCCCCAGGAATCGCCCGAAGATTTACCCCAAAATTCCCAAAAATTTCCCAGGAATCGTCCAAAGATTTACCCCAAAATTCCCCAAAAATTCCCAAGGAATCGCCCAAAGTTTTGCCCCAAAAATTTCCCAAATTCCCCAAAAAATTCCCAAGGATTTGACCCCAAAATTCCCAAAGAATTCCCAAAAAATTCCCAAGGAATTGCCCAAAGAAATTCCCAAGGAATCGCCCAAAAATTCCCAAGGAATCACCCAAAGTTTTACCCCAAAATTCCCAAGAATTCCCCAAAAATTCCCAAGGAATTGCCCAAAGATTTTACCCAAAATTCCCCCCAAAAATTCCCAAAGAATTGCCCAAAGTTTCACCCCAAAATTCCCAAAAATTCCCCAAAAATTCCCAAGGAATCGCCCGAAGTTTTGCCCCAAAAATTCCCCAAATTTCCCCAAAATTCCCAAGGAATTGCCCGAAGATTTACCCCAAAATTCCCCAAATTTCCCCCAAAATTCCCAAGGAATCACCCAAAGTTTGCCCCAAAAATTCCCCAAATTCCCCTCCAAAAATTCCCAAAGGAATTTTGGGATTTCCCAGGAAAATTCCGGGAATTCCTCGTGACTAAATCTATTTTTTTATTCACAATACAAACACCGGGAAGAGACGAATCCCAAAAAAAAAAAAAAAAAAATTAACCAAAAAAAAAAAGGGAAAAAGCCCCGAAATTCCCAAAAAAAAAAAATTCCCACCCTGACTTTTCCCATCCGGAAAAAAAAAAAAAATATTCCAGGATTTTTTTTTTTTTGGGGACGAAATCTTCGTTTTTTTCCCAATTTTTCCCTTTCCAGGTTTTTTTTTTTTTTTTTTGGGATCCTCCGAATAAATACAATAAATTAAAGAAATTCCAACTTTTCCGACCCAAAAAAAAAAAAAAAAAACCAAAACCTCCCCCACCACCCCCCCAAAAAAAAAAAAAATTCCATGATGGAAAAATGGGAAAAAAAAAAGAAAAACCAAAATTTCGGGAATTTTTCCAACCCAAATCTGTGATTTTTTTTTTTTTTCCCGGGAAAAAGGAGCGTGGGTGGGGATTTGGAGCCTTTTTTTTTCCCGGAAAATTCCCAAAAATTCCAAGAAATCCCAGAAATTTCAGAAAATTCCGGGGAATTCTGGAAAAATTTCCTGGAAAGATTCTGGGAAATTCTGGGAAAATTCTGAGAAATCCAAGGGGAATACCAAAAAAATTCCGGGAAATTCCCAAAAAAAATCCTGGAAAAATTCCTGGAAATTCCCAAAAAATTCCCAGAAAAATTCCGGGAAATTCCCCAAAAAAATTCCTGGAAAATCCCGGGAAATTCCAAGAAATTCCCAGAAAATTCTGGGAAATTCCCAAAAAAATTCCTGGAAAAATTCCGGGAAATTAAAAAAAAATTCCTGGAAAAATTCCGGGAAATTCCAAGAAATTCCCAGAAAATTCCTGGAAATTCCCCAAAAAATTCCCGGAAAAATTCCGGGAAATTCCCAAAAAAAATTCCTGGAAAAATTCATGGAAAATTCTTAAAAATTCCCAAAAAAAATTCCAATTTTTTTCCACATCCTAGCCCTACCTTCCTACTCTACCCTACCCAAAAAATTTCTACTTCCGGGGAATCGAAATTCCCCAAAAAAAAAATATTTTTTTTTTTCCTTATTTTTTTAAAACTTCACCTCTCCGGCATTTCCTCCTCCCCGAAATTCCCGAGAATTCCTGGAGCCCGAAATCGCCGCCGGGATTTTCGTGGATTTGTCGATTTTCGGCCAATTTTGACAAATCCGAGGAATTTTCGTGGATTTTTTGATTTTGGCCAACGGATCCGAGAAATTTTCATTAATTTGTTGATTTTTGGCCAATGGATCCGAAGATTTTTCGTGAATTTTTTGATTTTTGACCAATGGATCCAAGGAATTTTCATTAATTTGTTGATTTTGGGCCAAGGGACCCAAGGGATTTTCGTTGATTTTTTGATTTTTGGCCAACGGATCTGAAGATTTTTCGTGGATTTGTTGATTTTTGGCCAATTTTGACAAATCCGAGGAATTTTCGTGGATTTTTTGATTTTGGGCCAACGGATTTGAGGAATTTTCGTTAATTTGTTGATTTTTGGCCAATGGATCCAAGGAATTTTCATTAATTTTATGATTTTTGGCCAAGGGATCTGAGGGATTTTCGTGGATTTTTTTATTTTGGGCCAATGGATCCGAGGGATTTTCATTAATTAGTTGACTTTTGGCCAATCCTGATGAACCCAAGGAATTTTCACTAATTTTTTCAGTTTTGGCCAATGAATCCGCGGAATTGTCACTAATTTTTCGACTTTTGGCCAACAAACCCAAGGAATTTCCACGAATATTTTCAGTTTTGGCCAACGGATCCGTGGAATTTTCACTAATTTTTTTACTTTTGGCCACCGAATCTGCAGAATTTTCACAATTTTTTTGACTTTTGGCCAACGGATCCACGGAATTTTCACGAATTTTTTCAGTTTTGGCCAACAGATCCGTGGAATTTCCACTAAGTTTTCCAATTTTGGCCAACGAATCCAAGGAATTCTCACGGATCTGTTGACTTTTGGCCAACGGATTTGAGGAATTGTCACTGATTTTTTGACCTTTTTCACCGATTTTTCCAATTTTGGCCACCGAATCTGCCGAATTTTCACGAATTCTTTGACCCTTTTCACTGATTTTTCCAATTTTGGCCACCGAATCCGCAGAATTTTCACAATTTTTTTGACTTTCGACCCACGGATCCGCGGAATTTTCACGAATTCTCTGACCTTTTTCACCGATTTTTCCCATTTTCACCGACAGATCCGTGGAATCTCCACCGATTTTTCCAATTTTGGCCAACGAATCCGTGGATTTCTCACTGATTTTTCCACTTTTGGCCAACAAATCCAAGGAATTTTCACGAATTTTTTGACTTTTGGCCAACGGATCCGCGGAATTTTCACAAATTCTTTGACCCTTTTCACCGATTTTTCCAATTTTGGCCACCGAATCTGCGGAATTTTCACGAATTTTTTGACATTTTTCACTGATTTTTCCCATTTTCACCGACAGATCCGTGGAATCTCCACCGATTTTTCCAATTTTGGCCAACGGATCCGCGGAATTTTCACAATTTTTTTGACCTTTTTCACCAATTTTTCCAATTTTGGCCAACGGATCCATGGAATCTCCCCCGATTTTTCCGATTTTGGCCACCGAACCTGCAGAATTTCCACCGTTTTTTCCACTTTTGACCGACGGATCTGCGGAATTTTCACCGATTTTTTGACCTTTTTCACCGATTTTTCCAATTTTGACTGACAGATCCGCCGAATTTTCACAAATTTTTTTACCTTTTTCACCTATTTTTCCAATTTTGGCTGACGGATCCACCAAATCTCCCCCGATTTTTCTGATTTTGGCCACCGAATCCATAGAATTTTCACGAATTTTTTGACTTTTGGCCGACGGATCTGCCGAATTTTCACCGATTCTTCGACTTTTTTCACCGATTTTTCCAATTCTGGCCGCCGGATCCGCGGAATTTTCGCAAATCTTTTGACTTTTTTCGCCGATCTTCCCGATTTTCACCGACGGCTCCCCCGATTTCTCCCTCCCCCTCCTCCTCTTCCCCACCCCCACCCCCTCCCCTCCCCCAGCCCCGTGCGCCCTCAGATGCTTCTGGAAATGCACGGCCGAATTAAAACTCTTCCCGCACTCCCCACAAACGTCAGGCCTCCCCCCGGAATGAGTCCTCTGGTGACGATAAAGATGCGAAGTCCTCCCGAAACTTTTCCCGCACTCGGGACACTCGTAAGGTTTTTCTCCGGTGTGGATCCTCTGGTGCCGTTCCCAATGCGAACTCCACGAGAAACTTTTCCCGCAATCCCCGCACCGGAAAGGTTTTTCCTCTCCGTTTTTTTTCCCTCCGCCGCGGAAATCGCCGAGCGGTTGGGAACGGGCGCCGAAAGTTTTTCCGCCGCCGTCGCCGCCGCGCGGGGAAAGATCTCCTCCATCCTCGGGGCCGAGGTGGAGGCGTTGATGTTTCACCAACGCCGCGGCGTCGCCGAAACTTTTCCTGCACAGAGAACAGCGGAAAGGTCTGAGCCCGGAATGAGTGCGTTGGTGGCGATCGAAATGTAAAATACTCCCGAAGGTTTTGCCGCAGAAATTACAAATGTACGACCTGCCGCCGGCGTGGCCGCGCTGGTGACGGTAAAGGTGAGAACTCCGGGAAAAAGTTTTCCCGCATTCCGGGCATTCGTAAGGTTTTTCTCCCGTGTGGATTCGCTGGTGCCGTTCCCAGTGCGAACTCCACGAAAAACTTTTCCCGCAATCCCCGCAGTGGAACGGGAGATTCCCGGTGTGGATCCTTTGATGCGTCGATAATTCTTTATTCCTCCGGAAACTTTTCCCGCATTCCCCGCACTGGTAAGGAAACCCCCGAGGTTTTCCCGTTTTCTTTTCCGGGTTTTTTTCCGGATTCTCGTGGCCGCGGAGGTGACGGTAAAGGTTGGAGGAAACGTTGAAGCTTTTCCCGCAGCGGAAACAGCGGAAAGGTTTCTCCCCCGTGTGCGTCCGGCGGTGTTTGCTGAAGTGGGAATTGCAGGAAAAATTTTTCCCGCACTCCGAGCACTCGTAGGATTTCTGCAGGACGATGATGCTTTTGAAATTGGAGAAATTCCCCGGTCTGGGGTTTTTTTTCCCCGGTTTTCTCCCCGGGTTTTTCTTCTCCGGCTCGATCTGTTGGACCACGGTCCAGCGGAGAGTTTGGGATCCCGCGTTGGGATCCAGGGAGGATCCCGAGCTCGGCAGGAGAGGCCGAGGGTCGAGGTCGAGGATTCGCGGAGAGGCCGAGGGCGTCGGGAGAGGAGCCGCGGGGCCTGGGGGCGGGGGGAGGGAAAAAATTGGGAATTTTGTGGGGAAAATTGGGAATTCAGTGGGGAATTTGGGAATTTATGGGGAATTTGGGAATTTGAGGGGTTTGGCGTTTTCTGTTTCCGGGGGAAAATCGGGAATTTTGTGGAAAAATTGGGAATTTTGTGGGGATTTTGGGATTTTGTGGGGAATTTGGGGATTTGTGGGGTTTGGTGTTTTCTGTTTTCTGTGGGAAAAATTGGGAATTTTGTGGGGAATTTGGGAATTTGTGGGGAATTTGGGATTTTGAGGGGTTTGGCATTTTCTGTTTCCGGGGGAAATTGGGAATTCTGTGGTGTGGGGTTTGGCGTTTTCTGTTTCCGGGGGAAAATCAGGAATTTTGTGGGAAATTTGGGGAATTTGTAGGGTTTGGCGTTTTCTGTTTTCCATGGGGAAAATTGGGAATTCTGTGGGAAATTTGGGAATTTGTGGGGTTGCCATTTTCCATTTCCAGGGAAAAATTGGGAATTTTATGGGGAATTTGGGAATTTCGTGGGGAATTTGGAGATTTATGGGGTTTGGCGTTTTCTGTTTCCGGGGGAAAATTGGGAATTCTGTGGGAAAATTGGGAATTTTGTGGGGAATTTGGGATTCTGTGGGGTTTGGTGTTTTCTGTTTTGTGGGGTTTCCATTTCCCATTTCCATGGGGAAAATTGGGAATTCTGTGGGAAATTTGGGATTTTTGTGAGGTTTAACATTTCCTGTTTCCCATGGGGAAAAATTGGGAATTCTGTGGGGAATTTGGGATTTTTGTGAGGTTTGGTGTTTCCTGTTTTCCATGGGGAAAATTGGGAATTTTGTGGGGAATTTGGGATTTATGGGGTTTGGCATTTTCTGTTTCCGGGGGAAAATCGGGAATTTTGTGAAAAATTGGGAATTTTGTGGGGATTTTGGGAATTCTGTGGGGAATTTGGGATTCTGAGGGGTTTGGCGTTTTCTGTTTCCGGGGGAAAATTGGGAATTTTGTGGAAAAATTGGGAATTTTGTGGGGAATTTGGGAATTTGTGGGGTTTGGCGTTTTCTGTTTCCGGGGAAAAATTGGGAATTCTGTGGGAAATTCAGGGAAAATTGGGAATTCCTTGGGGTTTTCCCATGGGGAAAAATTGGGAATTCTGTGGGAAATTTGGGAATTTGTGGGGTTGCCATTTTCCATTTCCAGGGAAAAATTGGGAATTTTATGGGGAATTTGGGAATTTGTGGGAATTTGGGATTCTGAGGGGTTTGGTGTTTTCTGTTTTTGTGGGGAAAAATTGGGAATTTTGTGAGGAATTTGGGAATTTTGTGGGGAATTGGGGATTCATGGGGTTTGGGCGTTTTCTGTTTTCGTGGGAAAATTGGGAATTTTGTGGGAAATTTGGGATTTTGAGGGAATTTGGGGAATTTTGTGGGAATTTGGGATTTTGTAGGAATTTGGGATTTTGTGGGAATTTGGGATTTTGTAGGAATTTGGGATTCTGTGGGGTTCGGCGTTTTCTGTTTCCAGGGGAAAATTGGGAATTTTGTGGGAATTTGAGAATTTTGTGGGGTTTGGTGTTTTCTGTTTTCCGTGGGAAAATTGGGAATTCCTTGGGGTTTTCCCATAGGGAAAATTGGGAATTTTGTGGGAAATTTGGGATTTTGTGGGGAATTTGGGAATTTATGGGGTTTGGTGTTTTCTGTTTCCGGGGGAAAATCAGGAATTTTGTGGGAAATTTGGGATTCTGTGGGGTTTGGTGTTTTCTGTTTTCCGTGGGGTTTCCCATTTCCCATTTCCATGGGGAAAATTGGGAATTCTGTGGGAAATTTGGGAATTTTTTGGGGTTTTTTGGATTTTTTGGGATCCAGATTTTTTGGGAAATTTGGATCGATCCCATAAATTTGGGATGGATTTTTGGGGATTTTGGGGAAATTTGGGATCGATCCCAATAAATTCGGGATGAATTTTTGGGAAATTTGGGATCAATCCAATAAATTGGGGATGGATTTTTTTTGATTTTGGGGAAATTTGCTGAAATTTTCCCCAATAAATTTGAGAATTCCCATGGGAATTTCGGGGCCTTCCCAGGGCCGGGATGGAATTTTGGGATTTACAGAATTTCGGGGATTTTTAGGATTTTTTTCCCTGAATTTACCGCGGATCCCAGCGAGGTCGAAGGGATCGGGATCGTCCTCGTTCCCGAAAAAAATCGGAGTTCCTTCCTCTTCCTCTTCCTCCTCCTCCTCCTCTTCCTCTTCCACGGATCCATTTCGGGAATTCTGGAAGGAAAAAAAAAAACACGGGAATTCCGTCGCCGTCCCGGAATCCCAAAAATTTCCCCAAAAAAAGAATTTCCAGCCCCGAAAAAATTTTCCAGGCCCGAAAAGTTTCCAGGCAGGAAAAGATTTCCAATCTCCAAAAAAAAATTCCAGGCCCGAAATTCCAAACCCGGAAAGGTTCTGACCCCAAAAAAAAATTCCAATCCCAAAAAAATTCCAAGCCCCGAAAAAATTCCAGTTCCCCCCCCAAAAAAATTCCAGTTCCCCCCCCAAAAAAATTCCAGTTCCCCCCCAAAAAAAATTCCGGCTTTTTTTCCCCAATAATTAAGGGACACCAATTCCCATTTTTCCATCCCCATTTTCCCAGGAATTAAACGATTCCCTACCCCCCAAAATTCCCATTTTTTCCAGGATTTTCCCCCATTTTCCCAGGAATTTTCCCCATTTTTTCAGGAATTTCCCCCATTTTTCCTTCCCCATTTTCCCAGGAATTAAAGGATTCCCTCCCCCCCAAAATTCCCATTCTTTCCCAAGATTTTTCCCCATTTTCCCAGGAATTCAAGGCCCCAAATTCCCATTTTTCCCTCCCCATTTTCCCAGGAATTAAGCAATTCCCTCCCTCCCAAAATTCCCTTTTTTCCCAGGATTTTCCCCCATTTTTTCAGGAATTTTTCCCAAAACCTCACCCCATTTTCCCAGGAATTAAAGGCCCCAAATTCCCATTTTTCCATTCCCATTTTCCCAGGAATTTCCCCCATTTTTTCAGGAATTTCCCCCAAATCCTCACCCCATTTTCCCAGGAATTAAAGGATTCCCTCCCCCCCAAAATTCCCATTTTTTCCCAGGATTTTCCCCCATTTTCCCAGGAATTTTCCCCCAAAACCTCACCCCATTTTCCCAGGAATTCAAGGCCCCAAATTCCCATTTTTTCCTCCCCATTTTCCCAGGAATTTTCCCCATTTTCCCGGGAATTTCTCCCATTATTTCACCCCCAATTTTTTAGGAATTTCCCCCATTTTCCCAGGAATTAAAGGCCCCAAATTCCCATTTTTCCCTCCCCATTTTCCCAGGAATTAAACGATTCCCTCCCCCCCAAAATTCCCATTCTTTCCCAGGAATTTCCCCCATTTTCCCAGGAATTCAAGGCCCCAAATTCCCATTTTTTCCTCCCCATTTTCCCAGGAATTTCCCCCATTTTTTCAGGAATTTTCCCCAAAACCTCACTCCATTTTCCCAGGAATTCAAGGCCCCAAATTCCCATTTTTCCCTCCCCATTTTCCCAGGAATTAAAGGATTCCCTCCCCCCCAAAATTCCCATTTTTTCCCCAGGATTTTCCCCCATTTTTTCAGGAATTTTCCCCAAAACCTCACCCCATTTTCCCAGGAATTCAAGGCCCAAAATTCCCATTTTTCCATTCCCATTTTCCCAGGAATTTCCCCCATTTTTTCAGGAATTTTCCCCAAATCCCCACCCCATTTTCCCAGGAATTAAACAATTCCCTCCCCCCCAAAATTCCTATTTTTTTCCAGGAATTTTCCCCCATTTTTTCAGGAATTTCCCCCTTTTTTCCTTCCCCATTTTCCCAGGAATTAAAGGAGTCCCTTGCCCCCAAAATTCCAATTTTTTTCCAGGATTTTCCCCCATTTTTTCAGGAATTTCCCCCATTTTCCCAGGAATTCAAGGCCCCAAATTCCCATTTTTCTCTCCCCATTTTCCCAGGAATTTTCCCCATTTTTTCAGGAATTTCCCCCATTTTTCCTTCCCCATTTTCCCAGGAATTAAAGGATTCCCTCCCCCCAAAATTCCCATTTTTTCCCAAAATTTTTCCCCATTTTCCCAGGAATTCAAGGCCCCAAATTCCCATTTTTCCCTCCCCATTTTCCCAGGAATTAAGCAATTCCCTCCCTCCCAAAATTCCCTTTTTTCCCAGGATTTTCCCCCATTTTTTCAGGAATTTTTCCCAAAACCTCACCCCATTTTCCCAGGAATTCAAGGCCCCAAGTTCCCATTTTTCCCTCCCCATTTTCCCAGGATTTTCCCTTATTTTTTCAGGAATTTCCCCATTTTTCTCTCCCCATTTTCCTCTCCCCATTTTCCCAGGAATTAAACGATTCCTTCCCCCCCAAAAATTCCCTTTTTTTCCCAGGAATTTCCCCCAAATCCCACCCCCAATTTCCCAAGAATTCCCCATTTTTCCCTCCCCATTTTCCCAGGAATTAAATGATTTCCTCCCCCCCAAATTCCCATTTTTTCCCAGGAATTTCCCCCGTTTTCCCCAAAAATTAAGAGACGCTAATTCCCATTTTCCCCTCCCCATTTTCCCAGGAATTTCCCCCATTTTTTCAGGAATTTCCCCCAAATCCTCACACCATTTCCCCAGGAATTAAACGATTCCCTCCCCCCCAAAATTCCCATTCTTTCCCAGGAATTTCCCCCATTTTCCCAGGAATTCAAGGCCCCAAATTCCCATTTTTTCCTCCCCATTTTCCCAGGAATTTCCCCCAATTTTTTCAGGAATTTTCCCCAAAACCTCACTCCATTTTCCCAGGAAATAAAGGCCCCAAATTCCCATTTTTCCCTCCCCATTTTCCCAGGAATTAAAGGATTCCCTCCCCCCCCAAATTCCCATTTTTTCCCCAGGATTTTCCCCCATTTTTTCAGGAATTTTCCCCAAAACCTCACCCCATTTTCTCAGGAATTCAAGGCCCCAAATTCCCATTTTTCCCTCCCCATTTTCCCAGGAATTTCCCCCAAATCCCACCCCGAATTTCCCGGGAATTCCCCCCAATTTCCCGCTATCTTCCCCCATTTCCCCTCCCCATTTTCCCGCGAATTTCCCCCAAATCCCACCCCCAATTTCCCGGGAATTTTCCCCAAATCCCAGTCCCATTTTCCCGCGATTTTCCCCCAAATCCCACCCCGAATTTCCCGCGAATTCCCCCCATTTCCCCTCCCCATTTTCCCGCGATTTCTCCCCAAATCCCACCCCCAATTTCCCGCGATTTCCCCCCATTTTCCCGGGAATTTCCCCCAAATCCCACCCCCAAATTTCCCCCAAATCCCACCCCCATTTTCCCGGGAATTTCCCCTATTTTTTCAGGAATTTCCCCCATTTCCCCACCCCCAATTTCCCACGATTTTCCCCCAAATCCCACCCCCATTTTCCCGGGAATTCTCCCCAAATCCGACCCCGATTTTCCCGCGAATTCTCCCCATTTTCCCGCGATTTCCCCCCATTTCCCACCCCCACTTTCCCGCGAATTCTCCCCAAATCCCACCCCGATTTTCCCGCGATTTCCCCCCATTTCCCCACCCCCATTTTCCCGGGAATTTCCCCCCAATTTCCCGCGAATTCCCCCCAAATCCCACCCCGATTTTCCCGCGATTTCCCCCATTTCCCCCCCCCATTTTCCCGCGAATTCTCCCCAAATCCCACCCCGAATTTCCCGCGAATTCCCCCCGACTTTCCCGCGAATTCCCCTCCATTTTCCCGCGAATTTCCCCCAAATCCCACCCCGAATTTCCCGCGAATTCCCCCCAACTTCCCGCGATTCCCCCCCATTTCCCCTCCCCATTTTCCCGCGATTTCCCCCCCAAATCCCACCCCGATTTTCCCGCGAATTCCCACCCCGATTTTCCCGCGGTTTCCCCCGATTTTCCCGCGGTTTCCCCCGATTTTCCCGCGGTTTCCCCCCACCCCCACGCGGACAAAGCCTCTCCGGCCCCGCCCCCACCCCCACCCCCCCAAAAAAAACCCCCAAAATTCCCCAAAATTCCCCCGAACCCAACCCCTCCCCTCCCCCACCCACCCTCACTCCTTTCCCGCGTGGATTTTTCCTTTTTTTTTTTTTCCTTTTTTCCCCAAATTTTTCCCTTTTTTCCTTTTTTTTTTCCCTTCTCCTTCTCGGTCTCCCCCTCCTCTCTTTTTTTTTTTTTTTTTTTTTTTTCTCTTTTTTTTTTTTTTCTTTTTTTTCCCAAAATTCCAAGATTTTTTCCCAACCTCTTCCTGTTTGTGTTCCTCCTTTTGGGATCCGACTCGAAACAATCTCCATCTTTTTTCTTTTTTTTTTTTTTTTTTCTCCCTTTATTTCCTCTTTTTTTTTTTTTTTTTTTTTTTCCCATCCCACAATTCCCCCCCCCAAAAAAAAATTCCTTTTTTTTTTTTCTTCTTTTTTTTTTTTTTTTCGCGTGGTTCCTCTCATCGTTTTCCGCTTCTTCCCTTCGCTCTCAGGTAATTAAAAAAAATCATTATTATTATTATTATTATTATTATTAAAAAAAAAATCCTTTAAAAAAAAAAAAAAAAAATGAAGATTCTCCGGAAAATAAAAAATTAATTAATGAATGAATTCATTTTCCTCACCTCGGCCGCGCCCTGAGGGTTGGGATGGAAACGGAGAAAAAAAAAATAAATTAATTAATGAATTAAAAAATCTTTGGATTTATTCCCAGAAATCCTCGATTTTTAACCCTTTCCCTCCCCGGTTTTCCCCTCCCCCTCCTCCCCATCCAAAAAAGATTTTCCAGCCCCAAAATTCCCCAAATTTTAGGTCTTTTTTTTTATAATTTTTTTTATTATTTTTCCCGGCCGAGATCACCTCCATTTTTCCCTTTTTTTTTTGCCGTTTTCCGCCGCGATTTTTATTTATTTTCCCCATTTTTAACCCTTTTAAAATCGCCATTTTTCTTTATTTTCCCCCATTTTTCATCGCGATTTTTATTTATTTTTCCCCATTTTTAACCCTTTTTTAATCGCGATTTTTATTTATTTTTCCCTCATTTTTAACCCTTTGTTAATCGCGTTTTTTCTTTATTTTTCCTCGTTTTTAACCCTTTTAAAATCGCCATTTTTCTTTATTTTTCCCCATTTTTAATCGCGATTTTTATTTATTTTTCCTCATTTTTAACCCTTGGTTAATCGCCATTTTCATTTATTTTTCCTCGTTTTTAACCCTTTTTAATCGCGATTTTTATTTATTTTTCCCCATTTTTTAACCCTTTAAAAATCGCGATTTTTCTTTATTTTCCCCTCATTTTTAATCGCGATTTTTATTTATTTTTCCCCATTTTTTAACCCTTTGTTAATTGCGATTTTTATTTATTTTTCCTCATTTTTAATCACGATTTTTCTTTATTTTTCCCCAATTTTTAACCCTTTGTTAATCGCGATTTTCATTTATTTTTCCCCATTTTTCCCCCTTTCTATTCCTCTTTTTCTCCCCATTTTCCACTGTAATTTTCCTTATTTTTTCCCCATTTTTTCCCCATTTTCACCCCATTTTTTTCCCCATTTTTCACCATACTTTCCTCTTTTTCTACTCCAATTTTCCTTATTTTCCCCCCATTATTCCCCATTTTTTCCCATTTTTTCATTCCTTTTCCCCCCCCATTTTCCACTGTAATTTTCCTTATTTTTCCCCATTTTTTGCCCATTTTTTCCCCATTTTTTTCCTCATTTTTCCCCATTTTCCCCCCCATTTTCCACTGTAATTATCCTTATTTTTTCCCCATTTTTCTCCCAATTTTTCCCCATTTTTTCCCATTTTTTTCCCATTTTCCACGGCAATTTTCCTTATTTTTTCCCCCATTTTTCCCCATTTTTCCCCCATTTTTCATTCCTTTTTTCCCCATTTTCCACTGTAATTTTCCTTATTTTTTCCCCATTTTCCACTGTAATTTTCCTTATTTTTTCCCCATTTTTTGCCCATTTTTCCCCCATTTTCTCCTCATTTTTTCCCCACTTTTCCCCATATTTTCCCCATTTTTCCCCATATTTTCCCCATTTTTTCCCCATTTTTAATTCCTTTTCCCCCCCCATTTTCCACTGTAATTTTCCTTATTTTTCCCCATTTTTTGCCCATTTTTCCCCCATTTTTTCCCCATTTTTCCCCATTTTCCCCCCCATTTTCCACTGTAATTATCCTTATTTTTTCCCCATTTTTCTCCCAATTTTCCCCCATTTTTTCCCATTTTTTTCCCATTTTCCACGGCGATTTTCCTTATTTTTCCCCCATTTTCCCCCATTTTTTCCCCATTTTTCCCCATTTTTTTCCCATTTTTAATTCCTTTTTCCCCCATTTTCCACTGTAATTTTCCTTATTTTTTCCCCATTTTTTCCCCATTTTTCCCCATTTTTCCCTTTTTTTTTTGCCCATTTTTCCCCATTTTTTCCCCATTTTCCCCCATTTTTCCCCCCATTTTCCACTGTAATTTTCCTTATTTTTTTCCCCATTTTTTCCCCATTTTTCCCTTTTTTTTTCCCAATTTTTCCCCATTTTTTCCCCATTTTTTCCCCATTTTTCCCTTTTTTTTTTCCCATTTTTTCCCCATTTTTTCCCATTTCCCCCCATTTCCCACTGCAATTTTCCTTAATTTTTTCCCTTTTCCCCCCCATTTTCCCCCCATTTTTTTCCTTTTTATTCCTCTTTTTTTCCCCATTTTCCACGGGAATTTTCCTTATTTTTTCCCCATTTTTCCCCATATTTTCCCCCATATTTTTCCCCATATTTCCCCCTTTTTCTTCCCCATTTTTCCTCCCATTTTCCCCCATTTTTTCCCCCATTTTTTCCCCTTTATTTCCCCTTTATTTCCCATTTTTTTCCCCATATTTTCCCCATTTTTCCCCCCATTTTTTCCCCATATTTTCCTTATTTTTTCCCCATTTTTCCCAATTTTTCCCCATTTTTTCCCCATTTCTCCCCCATTTTCCACTGCAATTTTCCCATTTTTTTTCCTTTATTTTCCCCTATTTTTCACCACAAGTTTCAAAATCAAATCTCTTTGAATTCCAGGCGTTGGCGACTCCAAAAATTCCCAAAAAATTCCCAAAAAATTCCCCAAAAATTCCCAAAAATTTGGGAATTTTGGGAGAAGATGCAGGAGAGCTACGAGAGCGTCATTTCCTTGGGTGAGTTCGGTCAATTTTTCCTTAATTTTGGGTTAAATTCCCAAATTTTTGGCTCTTCTTGAGGCCTAAAATCAAAATTTATTTAATTAAAATTAAATTAATTTGATTTAATTAAAAAATGCCAAATTTGGGGTTTGATTTCCTTAATATTTTCCTTAATTTTGGATTAAATTCCTCAAGTTTTGGCTCTTCCCGAGGCCTAAAATCAAAATTAATTTAATTAAATTTTAATTAATTTCATTTAATTAAAAAATGCCAAAATTGGGGTTTGATTTCCTTAATTTTTCCCTCAATTTTGGGTGAAATTCCCAAATTTTTGGCTCTTCCCGAGGCCTAAAATCAAAATTAATTTAATTTAAATTAATTTAATTTGATTTAATTCAAAAAGGCCAAAATTGGGGTTTGATTTCTTTAATTTTTTCCTTAATTTTGGGGGAAATTCCCAAATCTTTGGCTCTTCCCGAGGCCTAAAATCAAAATGAATTTAATTAAATTTCAATTAATTGGATTTCATTAAAAAATGCCAAAATTGGGGTTTGATTTCCTTAATTTTTTCCTTAATTTTGGGTGAAATTCCCAAATTTTTGGCTCTTCTTGAGGCCTAAAATCAAAATTAATTTAATTTAAATTAATTTAATTTGATTTAATTCAAAAAGGCCAAAATTGGGGTTTGATTTCCTTAATTTTTTCCTTAATTTTGGGTGAAATTCCAAATTTTTGGCTCTTCTTGAGGCCTAAAATCAAAATTAATTAAATTAAATTTTAATTAATTTCATTTAATTAAAAAATGCCAAAATTGGGGTTTGATTTCCTTAATTTTTCCCTCAATTTTGGGTGAAATTCCCAAATTTTTGGCTCTTCCCGAGGCCTAAAATCAAAATTTATTTAATTAAAATTAATTTAATTTGATTTAATTAAAAAAATGCCAAAATTGGGGTTTGATTTCCTTGATTTTTTCCTTAATTTTGGATTAAATTCCTCAATTTTTGGCTTAAAATCGAAATTATTTGTGTTTGAAATTGGAATTAATTGGGTTTCGATTGAAATTAATTTAATTAAAAATGTGCGGAATTTGGGATTTTTTGGGCGAAATTTTGGGATTTATTTGGGGCGGATTTGGGGAATTTTGGGATTTTTTTTGGGAAGGAATTTGGGGAATTTTGGGATCATTTGGGGACAATTTTGGAATAATTTTGGTCTAATTTTGGGCTAATTTTGAGCTAATTTTGGAATAATTTTGGGCTAATTTTGGAATAATTTTGGGCTAATTTTGGGCTAATTATGGCCTAATTTTGAGCTAATTTTGAGCTAATTTTGGCTAATTTTGGGCTAATTTTGGGCTAATTTTGGCTAATTTTGGGCTAATTTGGGGCTAATTTTGAGCTAATTTTGAGCTAATTTTGACCTCATTTTGAGTTAATTTTGAGCTAATTTTGGGACATTTTTGGACTAATTTTGGGCTAATTTTTGGCTAATTTTGGGCTAATTTTGAGCTAATTTTGAGCTAATTTTGGCTAATTTTGGGGATCAATTGGGGCTAATTTTGAGCTAATTTTGGGCTAATTTTGGGACATTTTTGGGCTAATTTTTGGCTAATTTTGGCTAATTTTGGACTAATTTTGGGCTAATTTTGAGCTAATTTTGAGCTAATTTTTGGCTAATTTTGGACTAATTTTGGGCGGATTTTGAGCTAATTTTGGGCTAATTTTGGGCTAATTTTGGACTAATTTTGGGCGGATTTTGAGCTAATTTTGGGCTAATTTTTGGCTAATTTTGGACTAATTTTGAGCTAATTTTTGGGCTAATTTTGGTTAATTTTTGGTTAATTCTGGCAGCCGAGGAGATCGCCATCAGTTGGCCGCGGATCAGCGCCTTCGCCGAGGCTCAGCGCTCGCGGGGACTGCGCCCTGGTGAGGAGTCGGGAATTCGGGAAATTTGGGAAATTTGGGGAAAATTCGGGATTTTGGGAATTTTGGGAATTTATTTTGGGTATTTTGGAATTTATTTGGGAATTTTGGGGAATTTATTTGGGAATTTTGGGAATTTATTTGGGGAAATCCCAGGAAAAATCAAGATTTCGGGGAAAATTCCAGGCATTTATTTCAGGAAATTTGGGGAAAATTTGGGAAATTTGGGGATTTTGAGAATTTATTTGGCGATTTTGGGAGTTTATTTGGGGATTTTGGGAATTTATTTGGGAATTTTGGGAATTTATTTGGGGATTTTGGGAATTTATTTGGGGAAATTCTGGGAAAAATTGAGATTTTGGGGGAAATTCCAGGCATTTCTTTGGGAAAATTGGGGGAAAATTTGGGAAATTTGGGGATTTTGGGAATTTATTTGGGAATTTTGGAATTTATTTGTTGATTTTGGGAGAATTTGGGTGAATTTCGGGTGAATTTTGGGGATTTTTTGGAGTTTATTTTGGGGATTTTCCTTCGCCGAGGCCCAGCGCTCGCGGGAACTGCGCCCCGGGGAGGATTCGGGAAATTCAGGAAATTTGGGGATTTTGGGGATTTATTTGGGAATTTTGGGGACTTATTTGGGGATTTTGGAATTTATTTTGGGGATTTTGGGAGGTTATTTGAGGAAATCCCGGGAAAAATCGAGATTTTTTTGGAAATTCCAGGCATTTCTTTGGGGATTTTTGGGGAAATTTGGGCATTTTGGGATTTTATTTGGGAAATTTGGAATTATTTGGGAATTTTTGGGATTTATTTGGGGATTTCAGGTGAATTTGGGTGAATTTCGGGTGAATTTTGGGGATTTTTTGGGTTTATTTTGGGATTTTCCTTCGCCGAGGCCCAGCACTCGCGGGGACTGCGCCCCGGGGAGGAGTCGGGAATTCGGGAATTTGGGGAATTTGGGAATTTGGGAATTTTGGGAATTTATTTGGGGATTTTGGGAATTTATTTGGGGAAATCCCGGGAAAAATTGAGATTTTGGGGGAAATTCCAGGCATTTCTTTGGGGAAATTTGGGGAAAATTTGGGAAATTTGGGGATTTTGGAATTTATTTGGGGATTTTGAGGATTTATTTGGGGATTTCGGGTGAATCTGGGTGAATTTCGGGTGAATTTCGGGTGAATTTTGGGAATTTTTGGGTTTATTTTGGGGATTTTCCTTCGCCGAGGCCCAGCGCTCGCGGGAGAATTCGGGAAATTCGGAATTTGGGAATTTGGGAAATTTGGGGAATTTCCCAAAAAAATTCCAAAAAAATCCCTGAAAATTCCTAAGAACACCCCAGAAAAATCCCCCCCAAAATATCCTAAAAAAACCTCAAAAAATCATGAAAAATTGTAAAAAATACCAACCCCCCCCCAAATGCCCCAAAAATCACAAAAAATAATTTAAAAAAAAAAAAAAAGCTAAAAAAATCCCAAAAAATCCCCAAAGAAATCCCCCAAAAAAACCAAACCCAAAACACAAAAATTTCCAAAATTCCCCAAAAAAAGCCCCAGAAAAATCCCCAAAATTCCCAGAAAAACCCAAAAAAATTGTAAAAAATCCCAAAAAACTTTAAAAAATCCCAGAAAATCCCCTCCAAAAATCCCCAAAATTCCCAGAAAAAAAACAAAAAAAGTTGTAAAAAATCCCCCAAAAAATCCCCCCAAAAATTCCAAAAAATTCCCAGAAAAACCCCCAAAAATCCAAAAAAATTGTAAAAAATCCCCAAAAAAACCCAAAAAATCCCCAAAGAAATCCCCCCCCAAAAAAACCCCAAAATTTTCCAAAATTCCCAAAAAAAACCCAGAAAAATCCCCCCTGAAAATCCCCAAAATTCCCGGAAAAACCCCAAAAAATTGTAAAAAATCCCCAAAAAACTTTAAAAAATCCCAGAAAATCCCCCCCAAAAAATTCCCCAAAATTGTAAAAAATCCCCCCCAAAATCCCCCAAAAATCCCAAAAAAACCTCCAAAAAATCCCCAAAATTCCTTAAGAATCCCTGAAAATTCCTAAAATCTCCCCAAAAAATCACCCCCAAAAAATTCCAAAAATTAAAAAAAAATGCTAAAAAATAAAAAAAAATCCCAAAAAATCCCCCCAAAAATCCCCAAAATTCCCAGAAAAGAACAAAAAAAATAGTAAAAAATCCCCCAAAAAATCCAAAAAAAATTCCAAAAAATTCCCAGAAAAACCCCCCAAAATCCCAAAAAATTGTAAAAAATCCCCAAAAAAACCCCAAAAATCCCCAAAGAAATCCCCCCCCCAAAAAAACCCAAAATTTTCCAAAATTCAAAAAAAAAAAACCAGAAAAATCCCCCCTGAAAATCCCCAAAATTCCCAGAAAAACCCCAAAAAATTGTAAAAAATCCCCAAAAAACTTTAAAAAATCCCAGAAAATCCCCCCCCAAAAATTCCCCAAAATTGTAAAAAATCCCCCCAAAAATCCCCCAAAATCCAAAAAAAAACCCCTTAAAAAAATCCCCAAAATTCCTTAAGAATCCCTGAAAATTCCTAAAATCTCCCCAAAAAATCACCCCCCAAAAATTCCAAAAATTCCAAAAAAATGCTAAAAAATAAAAAAAAATCCCAAAAAATCCCCCCAAAAAATCCCCCCAAAAAATACCCCAAAATTCCCAGAAAAGAACAAAAAAAATTGTAAAAAATCCCCAAAAAATCCCCAAAAAATTCCAAAAAGTTCCCAGAAAAACCCCAAAAAATTGTAAAAAATCCCAAAAAGATAAAAAAAATTCCCAAAAAATTATAAAAAATTGTAAAAAATCCCCCAAAAAATCCCCAAAAAATCCCAAAAAATTGTAAAAAATCCCCAAAAATTGTAAAAAATCCCCCAAAAATCCCCCAAAAAATCCCAAAAAAATCCCAAAAAATTGTAAAAAATCCCCCAAAAAATCCCCAAAAATTGTAAAAAATCCCCCAAAAAATCCCAAAAAATCCCCAAAAAATTCCTTTTTCCCCCAGCCCCCGACGAGGACCTGGACGAGGACGATCCTCCCTTGGACCTTCTGGAAAAATCAGAATTTTCGGGAATTCCTCCGGAGCAGAATCCCAAATCTCCCGAGAGCCTCGAGGATTCCCCGGGAGCTCGATCCCGAAAAAATCCCAAAAATTTGGGGAAAAAAACTCCAAAATTCCAAGCCCGGAAATGTCGCGACTGCGGGAAAAGCTCCAAACGATCCCCGAAATTCTCGGGGAGAGGGAAAAATTCCGGGAGAAATTTCGGGAAAAATTCCGGGAAAAATTCGGGGAAAAATTGGGATTTCGGAGGAAATTCCGGGGAAAATTTTGGGGGAAATTTTGGGGGAAATTCTGGGAAAAATGTGAGTTTTGAGGGAAATTTAGGGGAAAATTTGGGGGGAAATTGCGGGGAAAATGCAGATTTTGAAGGAAATTCTGGGGAAAATTTAAATTTTCCTGGAAATTCTGGGAAAAATCTAAATTTCACAGGAAATTCCGGGGGAAATTTCGATTTCGCAAGGAATTGTGGGAAAAACGTGGATTTTGAAGGAATTTTTGGGGGAAATTCTGGGAAAAATCCGAATTTTGGGGGAAATCGTAGGGAAAATCCAAATTCCGCGGGAAATCCGGGGGAGAACGCAAATTTCGCCAGAAATTTTGGGGGAAATTCGGGGAAAAATTCAGATTTTGGGGGAAATTCTGGGGAAAGTTTCGCGGGAAATTCTGTGGGGAATTCTGGGAAAAATTCAAATTTCGCAGGAAATTTCGCGGGAAATTCAGGGAAAAATTCGGATTTCGCGGGAAATTTCGCGGGAAATTTCGCAGGAAATTCAGGGAAAAATTCGGATTTTGAAGGAAATTTGGCGGGAAAATCTGGGAAAAATTCAGATTTTGAAGGAAATCTGGCGGGAAAATCCGGGAAAAATTCAAATTTCGCGGGAAATTCCGGGAAAAATCCGAATTTCGCGGGAATTTCGGGCTCGGAGGAGAAACCTTACAAATGCGGGGACTGCGGGAAAGGATTTAATTGGAATTCTCACCTGGAGCGACACCGGAGAATCCACACAGGAGAAAAACCTTTCGAGTGTTGGGAATGTGGGAAAAGCTTCTCCTGGAGTTCCCATTTGGATCGGCACCGCAGGATCCACGGGACCTGCTCGGAATGCGGCAATTCCCGGAAAAATCCCGGGAAAAATCCCGGGAAAAATCCCGGGAAAAATCCCGGGAAAAATCGGGGAGGGGATGGGAAAAAAACGGGGAAAAATTGGGGGAAGTCGGGGAAAAGTTGGGGGAAATTGGGGAAAAATTTGGGAAATTCTGGGGGGAAAGTGGAGGGAGGATTGGAGAAAAATTGGGGAAAATCTGGGGAAAAATTGGGGGGAAATTGGGAAAAATATGGGGAAGAATTGGGGAGAAATTGGGAAAATTCCGGGGGAAAGTCTGGGGAAAATTGGGAAAATTCGGGGAAAAATTGGGAAAATTCTGGGGAAAAATCGGGGGAAGAATCTGGGGAAGAATTGGAAAGATCGGGGGGAAAATCAGGGGAAAATTGGGAAAATTCCGGGGAAAAAATGAGGGAAAATTGGGAAAAATCCGGGGGAAAATGGGGAGAGAAATGCCGTAAGTGTGAGGAATTCTGGAGGAATTTGGGGGGAAATTCCGAGGAAAAATCGGAAAAATTGATGGAAAAATCAGGGGAAAAATCCCATAAATGTGAGGAATGTGGGAAAAATTTTGGGGGAAAATCTGGAGAAAAATCTGGGGAAAAATTTGGGGAAAAATCTCAAAAATGCGAGGAATGCGGGAGAAGTTTCGGGGCGGAAAAATCTGGGGAAAAATCTGGGGAAAAATCAGAAAATTCTGGGGAAAAACCCCATAAGTGTTGGGAATGTGGGAAAAAATTTGGGGCGGAAAAATCAGGAGAAAAATGGGAAAAAATCGGGGAAAAATCTGGGGAAAAATGGGAAAAATGGGAAAAATTTGGGGAAAAATGGGAAAAAATCGGGGAAAAATCTGGGGAAAGATCTGGGGGAAAATGGGAAAAATTTGGGGAAAAATGGGAAAAAATCGGGGAAAAATCCAGGGAAAAATGGGAAAAATCCGGGGAAAAATGGGAAAAATTCGGGGAAAAATCCCACAAATGCTGGGAGTGCGGGAAAATCTTCGGGGCGGAAAAATCCTCGGAAAAATCGGGAGAAAAATCCCACAAATGTTGGGAATGCGGAAAAAGCTTCTCCTGGAATTCCCACCTGGATCGGCACCGCCGGATCCACATGGGAGAAAAACCTTTCCGCTGCGGGAATTGCGGGAAAAGTTTTTCCCAAAGTTCTCATTTGGAAAGGCACCGGAAAATCCACGAGGAGCCTTGCAGGGAATGTGGGAAAAACCCCGGGAAAAAACCCGGGAAAAATTTCGGGAAACGCCGTCGGAATTTGGGGGAAAACGCCGGGGATTCGGTTCGGAGGAAATGCTCGGAGTGCGGGAAAAATTTGGGGTGGAATTTGAAAGATCAGGGGACTCAGACTGGAACTGCGGAAAAAATTCCCGGGAATTTTCCTTGCCCGGAGTGCGGGAAAAGCTTCGGCCAAAATTCCGCTCTCTCCAAACATCGTCGCCTCCACTCGGGGGAGAAACCTTTCGGCTGCGACGAGTGCGGCAAAAGTTTCGGGGTCAGATCGAACCTCGTCAAACACCGCCGGACTCACCTGGGGGAAAAACCTTACAAATGTCCGGAATGCGGCAAAGGATTTATCCAAAAATCCGACCTCACCAAACACCGCCGGATGCACACGGGGGAGAAACCTTACAAATGCGGCGAGTGCGGGAAATGCTTCAGCGTTTCCTCGAATCTCATCAAACACCGCCGGATCCACCTCGGGGAGAAACCTTTCCAATGCTCGGAGTGCGGCAAGAGCTTCATCCAAAAATCCGAGCTCACCATCCACCGGCGCGTCCACACCGGCGAGAAGCCCTACGAGTGCGGCGAGTGCGGCAAGCGCTTCAGCCGCAGCTCGCACCTCAACCGCCACCGCCGCACCCACGGCTCGGCCGCCGCCGCCGGCGCCGCCGAGGCCTTTCCCGCCGCGCTCGCCGCCTTCCCGCCCTTCCCGGCCTCGCCCGCCGCGCCTTTGGAGCTGCCCTGGGCCGTGGCGGTGCCGGGCCGGGCCTTCGCCGCATTTCCGGCGGGGCAGGGCGGCAGTTTGATGAACTGAGGGGTCGTTAGTGGGGCGGTGTTAATTGGGAGTGGATTCGGTCATTGATTCATTTGGGAGATGGAGAAATTCCCATAATTCGGTGGGTTCGCTTCCCAGTGCTCCCAGTGCCCAACTGGGATGGGTTGGGGTCAAGGACCTATTGTTGGGTTTGGTCTCATGGGTAATTAATGGTGTCTTGTTAATTAGAATTGAATTCGCTCATTAATTCATGGAGAACATGGAGAAATTCCCATAATTCTGTGGTCTCGCATTCCCAGTGCTCCCAGTGCCAAACTGGGATGGGTTGGGGTCAAGGATCCCTCATTGGGTTTGGTCTTGACTCGTTCCTATTCAGTTCCCATGGGTAATTAATGGTGCCTTGTTAATTAGAACTGAATTCACTCATTGAATCATCGGGAACATGGAGAATTTCCCATAATTCCCTGGGTTCACATTCCCAGTGCTCCCAGTGCCCAACTGGGATTGGTCAAGCCAACATTGGTTTGGTCCCAACTCACTCCCATTGAATTTCCATGAGTAATTAACGGTGTCCTGTTAATCAGAACCGAATTCATTCATTAATTAATTGGGGAAATGGAGAATTTCCCATAATTCCACGGTTTCGGTCACTTCCCAGCATTCCCAGTGCTCCCAGTGCCCAACTGGGAGGGCTCAGCCTTTCCCCGCCCTTCCCGGCCTCGCCCCGCCGCGCCTTTGGAGCTGCCCTGGGCCGTGGCGGTGCCGGGCCGGGCCTTCGCCGCATTTCCGGCGGGGCAGGGCACATCCTTGATGAACTGAGAGATAATTAATGGTTTGTTGTTAATTAGGAGCGAATTCGGTCATTGATTCATTGGGAAAATGGAGAAATTCCCATAATTCCATGGGTTTGCTTCCCAGTGCTCCCAGTGCCCAACTGGGATTGGCTGATGCAATGTTGAGTTGGTCCCAACTCACTCCCATTGAGTTTTCATGGATAATTAATGACATGTTGTTAATTAGGAGTGAATTCACTCGTTAATTCATTGGGAAAATGGAGAAATTCCCATAATTCTGTGGTTCATTTCCCAGTGCTCCCAGTGCCCAACTGGTGTTGGTTGGGGACAAGGATTGAGTTGGGTTGGTCTTGACTTGTTCCCATTCAATTTTCATGGGTAATTAGTGGTCTCTTGTTAATTAGGAGTGATTTCATTCATTAAATCATTGGGGAAAATGGAGAAATTCCTGTAATTCCGTGGGTTCACACTCCCAGTGCTCCCAGTGCCCAACTGGGATTGGTCAAGCCAACATTGGTTTGGTCCCAACTCACTCCCATTGAATTTCCAGGAGTAATTAACGGTCTCTTGCTAATCAGAACCGAATTCATTCATTAATTAATTCAGGAAATGGAGAATTTCCCATAATTCCACGGTTTCGGTCACTTCCCAGCATTCCCAGTGCTCCCAGTGCCCAAACTGGGAGGGCTCAGCCTTTCCCGCCCTTCCCGGCCTCGCCCGCCGCGCCTTTGGAGCTGCCCTGGGCCGTGGCGGTGCCGGGCCAGGCCTTCGCCGCATTTCCGGCGGGGCAGGGCACATCCTTGATGAACTGAGAGATAATTAATGGTGTGGTGTTAATTAGGAGCGAATTCGGTCATTGATTCATTGGGAAAATGGAGGAATTCCCATAATTCTGTGGGTTTGTTTCCCAGTGCTCCCAGTGCTCAACTGGGATGGGTTGGGGTCAAGGATTGAGTTGGATTAGTCTCGACTCGTTCCCATGGGTAATTAATGGTCTGTTGTTAATTAGAAGTGATTTCATTCATTAAATCATTGGGGAAATGGAGGAGTTCCCATAATTCCATGGGTTCACATTCCCAGTGCTCCCAGTGCCCAACTGGGATGGGTTGGGGTCAAGGATCCCTCATTGGGTTTGGTCTTGACTCGTTCCTATTCAGTTCCCATGGGTAATTAATGGTGTCTTGTTAATTAGAATTGAATTCGCTCATTGAATCATTGGGGAAATGGAGAAATTCCCATAATTCCATGCGTTCACATTCCCAGTGCTCCCAGTGCCCAAACTGGGATGGGTTGGGGTCAAGGATCCCTCATTGGATTGGTCATGACTCGTTCCTATTCAGTTCCCATGGGTAATTAATGGTCTGTTGTTAATTAAGAGTGAATTCAGTCATTGATTCATTGGGAAAATGGAGAAATTCCCATAATTCTGTGGGTTTGTTTCCCAGTGCTCCCAGTGCTCAACTGGGATGGGTTGGGGTCAAGGATTGAGTTGGATTAGTCTCGACTCGTTCCCATGGGTAATTAATGGTCTGTTGTTAATTAGAAGTGATTTCATTCATTAAATCATTGGGGAAATGGAGGAGTTCCCATAATTCCCTGGGTTCACATTCCCAGTGCTCCCAGTGCCCAACTGGGATTGGTCAAGCCAACATTGGTTTGGTCCCAACTCACTCCCATTGAATTTCCATGAGTAATTAACAGTGTCTTGTTAATGAGAATCAAATTTATTCATTAATTCGTTGGGAAAATGGAGAATTTCCCGTAATTCCACAGTTCCAGTCCTTCCCAGTGCTCCCAGTGCCAAACTGGGATTGGTTTGACCCCAAATTCCATTGCTGGGTTTGGTCTTGAGTCATTCCCATTCCATTCCTGTGGCTAATTAACCATCTCTAATTAATTAGGGGTGAGTTCATTGCATAATTAATTGGGAAAATGGAGAATTTCCCAGAATTCCACACTTCCAGTCCATTCCCAGTGCTCCCAGTGCCCAAACTGGGATTGGTTTGACCCCAAAATCCAAGGTTGGGTTTGCTCTCGTGGCTAATTAACGATCTGTTGTTAATTACAGTTGAATTAATTAATTCATTAATTGGGAAAATGGAGAATTTCCCAGAATTCCACACTTCCGGTCCATTCCCAGTGCTCCCAGTGCCAAACTGGGATTGGTTTTTTAATTTTTTTTTTTTTTTTCCGTGAGTCGAAATAAATTTAGGATTTAGGAATTCCCAAATTTTTTCTGCCTGGAGTTTTTTTTTCTTCAGAATGGCTCAAAATTTGAATTTTTTGGGGGATTTTTTTCTCTTTTTTTTTTGTGTTTTCTTGGTTTTTTTTTTCAGTTTTCCCAAATTTTTCATTTTCCCATTTTTTTGAGTTTTCCCTTTTTTTTTTTTTTTTGAGTTTTCCCTTTTTTTTTTGGATTTTCCCAATTTTTTTTTAAAGCTTTCCCTTTTTTTTTTTGAGTTTCCCCTTTTTTTTTTTTTGAGTTTTCCCTTTTTTTGAGTTTTCCTTTTTTTTGTTGTTTTCCCAAATTTTTTTTTTTGAGTTTTCCCTTTTTTTTTTTTAGTTTTCCCATTGGTTTTTTTTTCAGTTTTCCCAAATTTTTTCAGTTTTCCCAAATGTTTTGAGTTTTCCCTTTTTTTTTTAGTTTTCCCAAATTTTTTTTTGAGTTTTCCCTTTTTTTTAGTTTTCCCCAATTTTTTTTAAGTTTTCCCTTTTTTTTTTGACTTTTCCCATTGGTTTTTTTTTCAGTTTTCCCAAATTTTTTGAGTTTTCCCATTGTTTTTTTTTTTTAGTTTTCCCTTTTTTTTTTTTTTAAGTTTTCCCTTTTTTTTTTATTTTCCCAATTTTTTTTTTTTAGTTTTCCCATTTTTTTTGTATTTTCCCAATTTTTTTTTTTAAGTTTTCCTATTTTTTTTTGAGTTTTCCCATAGCTTTTTTTTTTAGTTTTCCCATTGGTTTTTTTGAATTTTCACCTTTTTTTTTTTTAGTTTTCCCAATTTTTTGGAGGGGAGGTCTTGGGATTATTTTTTTGTTTTTCCACTTCCCCCCCCCCCCCATTTTTTGGGGAAAAAAAACAAAAAAAATTGTTAAAAAAGGGAAAAAATATAAAAAGGAGAAAAAACAAGAAAAAAAAAAGGGGAAAAAAAACCAAGAAAAAAGGAGGAAAAAACCCCAAAAAAAGGGGGGAAAAAAACCAAAAAAGGGGAAAAAAATACCAAAAAAGGGAAAAAAAATCCCCCAAAAAAGGTGGAAAAAAAAAAACCAAAAAAGGGCAAAAAAAAATCCCCAAAAAGGGGAAAAAAAACCCCAAAAGGGAGAAAAAAAGAAACCAAAAAGAAGGGAAAAAAGCCCCAGAAATGGCCCAAAAAAAACCAAAAAAGGGGAAAAAACCACGGAAAAATGGGGAAAAAAACCCAAAAAAGGAAGAAAAAAAACCCCCAAAAATGGAAGAAAAGAAAAACCCAAAAAAAGGAGAATAAAAACCAAAACAAAGGGGAAAAAAACACAAGAAAAGGAGAGAAAAAAAAAACCAAAAAAAGGAGGAAAAAAAACCGAAAAAAAGGGGAAAAAACACAAGAAAAAGGAGAAAAAAAAAAAGAAAAAAAGGGGAAAAAAACCCCAAAAAAGGAGGAAAAAACACAAAAAAGGAGGAAAAAAAAAACCCAAAAAAAGATGGGAAAAACCAACGGAAAATTGGGAAAAAAAGCCAAAAAAGGAAGAAAAAAAAAACCAAAAGAAAGGGGAAAAAAAACACAAGAAAAGGAGGAAAAAAAAACCAAAAAGGAGGGGGGAAAACACAAAAAAAAACGGGGAAAAAAAACCCAAAAAGAGGGAAAAAAACCCAAAAAAGGAAGAAAAAAAAAACAAAAGGGAAAAAAACACATGAAAAGGAGAGAAAAAACCCCAAAAAAGGAGGGAAAAAAAACCCAAAAAAGGGGAAAAAACCACAAGAAAAAGGAGAAAAAAAAGCAAAAAAGGGGAAAAAAAACCCCAAAAAAAGGCAAAAAAAAAAAAAAAAAAAAAAGGGGGGGGGGAAAACCACCAAAAAAAAGGAGAAAAAAAAACCTAAAAAGGAGGAAAAAAAAACCGAAAAGAAGGGGAAAAACCACAAAAAAAAGGGGAAAAAAACCCAAAAAAGGAGGGAAAAAACCCAAAAAAGGGCAAAAAAAACCCAAAAAGGAGGAAAAAAGAAACAAAGAAGAGTGGAAAAAACCCAAAAACAGTGGAAAAAACCCAAAAAAGGAGAAAAAAAAACCCAAAAAAGAAGGAAAAAAACCAAAAAAAGGAGGAAAAAACCCCCAAAAAAGCTGAAAAAAAATCCCCAAAAAGGAGAAAAAAAAACCAAAAAAAGGAGAAAAAAAAACCCAAAAGGAGTGGGAAAAAACCCAAAAAAGGGAGAAAAAAAAAACAAAAAAGGAGGAACAAAACCCCAAAAAAGGAGGAAAAAAACACAAAAAAGGAGGGAAGAAAAAAACAAAAAAGGAGGGAAAAAACCAAAAAAGAAGGAAAAAACCACAAAAAAGGAGGAAAAAAAAACCAAAAAAGGAGGGAAAAAAACCCAAAAAAGGAGGAAAAAAAACCCAAAAAAAGGGGAAAAACCACCAAAAAAAGGGAAAAAAAAACCGCAAAAAAGAGGAAAAAAACCCCAAAAAAGAGGAAAACCCCCCCAAATGGCCCAAAAAAACCCCCAAAAAAGGCAAAAAAAAAACCCAAAAAAAGGGGGAAAAACCACCAAAAAAAGGAGAAAAAAAAAACCTAAAAAGGAGGAAAAAAAAACTAAAAAGGAGGAAAAAAACCCGAAAAGAAGGGGAAAAACCACCAAAAAAAAGGGAAAAAAAAACCACAAAAAAGAGGAAAAAAAACCAAAAAAGGAGAAAAAAAAAAACAAAAAAGGAGGGAAAAAACCAAAAAAAGGAGAAAAAAACCCCAAAAAAGAGTGGAAAAAAAACCCAAAAAGGAGGGAAAAAAAAACCAAAAAAGGAGGAAAAAAAACCTAAAAAAAGGGGAAAAAACACAAGAAAAAGGAGAAAAAAAAAAAGCAAAAAAGGGGAAAAAACCCCAAAAAATGAGGAAAAAACCCCCAAAAATGGCCCCAAAAAAACCCAAAAAAGGGGAAAAAACCACGGGAAAATAGGAAAAAAAACCCAAAAAAAGGAGGGAAAAAAATCCAAAAAAGAGTGGAAAAAAACCCAAAAAAGGAGAAAAAAAAACCCAAAAAGGAGGAAAAAACCCAAAAAAAGGAGGGAAAAAAAAAACCCAAAAAAGGAGGAAAAAACCCCCAAAAAAGAGTGGAAAAAAAACCAAAAAAAGGAGGAAAAAACCCCAAAAAAATCTGAAAAAAAAACCCAAAAAAGGGAAAAAACAAAAAGGGAAAAACCCAAAAAAACCCCAAAAGAAGAGGAAAAACCACAAAAAAAAAAAGGGAAAAAAAAACCTAAAAAAAAGAGGAAAAACCCCAAAATAATCCCCAAAAAATTAAAAGAACGACCCCAAAAAAATTCACAGACGAGAAGGAATTACAACAATAAGGAATTTTATTGATATCGAGAACTTCCCGGAGATTTTTCCCAAAATTCCCGAAATTCCCGAATTTCTCGGAGATTTTTTTGAGGATTTTTTTTGGAATTTTTGGGAATTTTTTTGGGATTTATTTTTAATTTTGAGGAAAAATCCCCGGGGCTGCCTCGAACCACAAGGTTCTCATCACAGCCTCCGAAATTCCCAAAAAATTCCCGAAAATTCCATGAAAATTCCTGAAAATTCCCAAAAATTCCTGAAAATTCCCTGAAAATTCCCAAATACTCCTGAAAATCCCAAAAATTTCTGGAAAATTTCCATAAATTCCTGAAAATTACCTGAAAATCCCAAAAATTTCCAGAAAATTTCCATAAATTCCTGAAAATTCCCAAAAATTCCCTGAAAATTCCTGAAAATTTCCTGGAAGTTCCTGAAAATTCCCAGAAATTCCCAAAAAGTTCCTGAAAATTCCTGGAAATTCCCAAATATTCCTGAAAATTCCCCAACATTTCCTGAAAATCCCAATAATTTCCTGAAAATTTCCATAAATTCCCAAAAATTCCCAAAAATTCCCCAAAACTCCCAGAAATTCCCAAAAATTTCCTGAAAATTCCCAGAAATTCCCAAAAATTTCCTGAAAATTCCAGAAAATTTCCAGAAAATACCCAGAAATTCCCCAAAATTTCTTGAAAATCCAAAGTTTCCTGAAAATTTTCATAAATTTCTGAAAATTCCCAGAATTTCCTGACAATTCCCCCAAAATTCCCCAAAAATTCCCAGAAATTCTCAAAATTTTTCTGAAAATTCCCGAAAATTTCCTGAAAAATTTCCAGAAATTTCTGAAAATCCCCGAAATTCAAAAAAATTCCCGAAAATTTCCTGAAAATTGCCAGAAATTAAAAAAAAAAATTTACTGAAAATTCCCCAAAATTCCCAAATACTCCTGAAAATTCCCCAAAATTCCTGAAAATTCCCAAAAATTCTTGGAAATTCCTTTATTTTTGGTGGAAAAAAAGGGAAATTATCCCAAAAAATTTGGAATTTTGGGGTTGGAAATGATCCTGATGTGGGGGATGGGAAAATTGTGTCGAAAATTCCCAAAATTTTTGGGATTTGAGCCCAAAAATTCCACAAATTTTAGGGATTTAAACTCAAAATTCCTCAAAATTTAGGAATTTAAACCCAAAATTCCACAAATTTTAGGAATTTAAACTCAAAATTCCACAAAATTTAGGAATTTAAACTCAAAATTTCAGGAATTTGAGGCCAAAATTCCACAAATTTTAGGAATTTAAACCAAAAATTCCTCAAAATTTAGGAATTTAATCCCAAAATTCCACAAATTTTAGGGATTTGAGCCCAAAATTCTAAAAATCTCAAGGATTGAAACCAAAAATTCCTCAAAATTAAGAAATTTAAACTCAAAATTCCACAAATTTTAGGAATTTAAACTCAAAATTCCACAAAATTTAGGAATTTAAACTCCAAATTCCACAAATTTTAGGAATTTAAAATCAAAATTCCACAAAATGTAGGAATTTAAACTCCAAATTCCTCAAATTTTAGGAATTTAAACTCCAAATTCCACAAATTTTAGGGAATTAAATTCAAAATTCCACAAATTTTAGGAATTTAAACCCTAAAATTCCACAAAATTTAGGAATTTAATCCCAAAATTCCCCAAATTCCAAGGATTTAACCCCAAATCCCCGAACCGAATTTCCTCAGGATTTCCTTGGGATTTCGTGGGAATTTCGGGGAATTTTTTTTTTTTTAAATTTTTCAGGATTTCCTTGAGATTTCCTGAGGATTTCGTGGGAATTTTTCAGGATTTTTTGGGAATTTTTCAGGATTTTTTTTTTGAATTTTGGGGAATTTTTTTGGGGAATTTTGGGGATTTTTTTGGGGATTTTCCTTGGGATTTTGTGGGAATTTCTCAAAATTTCATCAGAATTTCCTCAGGATTTGGGGAATTTTTAAATTTTTTCAAGACTTCATGGAATTTCTCAGGATTCCCTCAGGATCTTCTCGAAATTCCACCTTTTTTTTTTGGGAATTCCATCTTTTTTTGAGGATTTTTCACTATTTCTTCCAGAATTTCACCATTTTTTTGGGATTTTTCCAGAATTCCCCTAATTCCCTCGGAATTTCAGGTCAGAATTCCAAGGATTTTCCAGGACTTTTTAAATTTTCAGGATTTCCTAAAAAATCTTTGGAATTCCTCACAATTTCCTCGGAATTCTGTCTTTTTTTGGGCTTTTTTTTCACTATTTCCTCAGAATTTCACCGTTTTTTTCCGGAATTTTTCACAATTTCCTCTGAATTTTGTCGGATTTTTCCGGAATTTTCACCTCTCCCTCAAAATTCCATGAAATTTCCCCAAAATTCCACGAAATTTTCCCCCAAAAATTCACAGACTGACGCTCACTCCTCGCTGTGGGATTTTTTTGGGAATTTTTTTGGGAATTTTTTTTGGGATTTCCGTGGGATTTTGTTGGAATTTCGTTGGGATTTTGGCAAATTTTTGAAAATTTTCAGGATTTCCTCAGGAATCCCTGGAATTAATTGGGATTTCCATGAGATTTTTCAGGAATTCGTGAGATTTCCTTGAGATTTCGTGGAATTTTTCTTTAATTTCGTGGGATTTCCTTAGGATTTTGCGGGAATTTCTCAGAATTTCATTGGAATTTCTTGGAATTTCGGGATTTTTTTTTTATTTTTCAGGATCTCCTTGGAATTTCCTCGGGATCTCCTCAGAATTCCGCGGGAATTTTTTTGGAAATTCCACCTTTTTTTTAGGGAGGGAATTTTCACTATTTCTTCCAGAATTTCACCATTTTTTGGGGGATTTTTCCAGAATTCCCGTAATTCCCTCGGAATTTCAGGTCAGAATTCCAAGGATTTCTCAAGTTTTATTTTTTCACGATTTCCTGGAGATGTCCTCGGAATTCTGTCTATTTTTGGGATTTTTTTTTCAGTATTTTGTCGGAATTTTGCCATTTTTTCCCGGAATTTTTCACCATTTCCTCCAAAATTCACCGTTTTTTCTGGAATTTTCACCGTTCTCTCAAAATTCCACGGAATTTCCCCAAAATTCCATGAAATTTTCCCCAAAAATTCCCAGACTGACGCTCCGGTGATGCCGAAAATTCTGCCGCCGCTCCCTCCCCTCCCCCAACTCCTCCCTGTGGAATTTCCTTGGGAATTTCTCAGAATTTCATTGGAATTTCTTGGGATTTTGGGATTTTTTTTTAAATTTTTTCAGGATTTCCTTGGGATTTCTCAGGATTCCATGGAATTTTCTCAGGATTTCCTCAGAATTCCGCGGGAATTCTTTTGGGGAATTCTGTCTTCTCTTTTTGAGGATTTTTCACTATTTCCTCAGGATTTTGTCGGAATTCTGTCTTTTTTTGGGGATTTTTCCAGAATTCCCATAATTCCCTCGGAATTTCGGGTCAGAATTCCACAGATTTTCCAGGACTTTTTAAATTTTCAGGATCTCCTAAAAAATCTTTGGAATTCCTCACAATTTCCTCGGAATTCTGTCTTTTTTTGGGCTTTTTTTCCAGTATTTTTCAGAATTCTGCCATTTTTTCACGGAATTTTTCACAATTTCCTCCAAAATTCACCGTTTTTTCCGGAATTTTCACCTCTCTCTCAAAATTCCATGAAATTTTCCCAAAAATTCACGAAATTTCCCCCAAAAATTCACAGACTGACGCTCACTCCTCGCTGTGGGATTTTTTTGGGAATTTTTTTGGGAATTTTTTTTGGGATTTCCGTGGGATTTTGTTGGAATTTCGTTGGGATTTTGGCAAATTTTTGAAAATTTCCAGGATTTCCTCAGGAATCCCTGGAATTAATTGGGATTTCCATGAGATTTTTCAGGAATTCGTGAGATTTCCTTGAGATTTTGTGGAATTTTTAATTTCGTGGGATTTCCTTAGGATTTTGTGGGAATTTCTCAGAATTTCATTGGAATTTCTTGGGATTTTGGGATTTTTTTTTTATTTTTCAGGATCTCCTTGGAATTTCCTTGGGATCTCCTCAGAATTCCGCGGGAATTTTTTTGGAAATTCCACCTTTTTTTTAGGGAGGGAATTTTCACTATTTCTTCCAGAATTTCACCATTTTTTGGGGGATTTTTCCAGAATTCCCATAATTCCCTTGAAATTTCAGGTCAGAATTCCACAGATTTCTTGGGATTTCTTTAATTTTTCACGATTTCCTAAAAAATCTTTGGAATTCTTCAGAATTTTCACGGAATTCTGTCTTTTTTGGGGGATTTTTTCAGTATTTTGTCAGAATTTCGCCGTTTTTTCCCGGAATTTTTCACGATTTCCTCTGAATTTTATCGGATTTTTCTGGAATTTTCACCCCTCTCTCAAAATTCCATAAAATTTCCCCAAAATTCCATGGAATTTCCCCCAAAAATTCCCAGACTGACGCTCCGGTGATGCCGAAAATTCCGCCGCCGCTCCCTCCCCTCCCCCAACTCCTCCCTGTGGAATTTCCTTGGGAATTTCTCAGAATTTCATTGGAATTTCTTGGGATTTTGGGATTTTTTTTTTTTAATTTTTCAGGATTTCCTTGGGATTTCTCAGGATTCCACGGAATTTTCTCAGGATTTCCTCAGAATTCCGTGGGAATTCTTTTGGGGAATTCTGCTGAATTTTTTTAGGATTTTTCACAATTTCCTCAGCATTTCCTCAAAATTCCACCTTTTTTTTTGGGGATTTTTCCAGAATTCCCATAATTCCCTCAGGATTTTGGGTCAGAATTCCACAGATTTTCCAGGACTTTTTAAATTTTCAGGATTTCCTCAAAAATCTTTGGAATTCCTCACAATTTTCTCAGAATTCTGTCTTTTTCTGGGGATGTTTTTTCAGTATTTTGTCGGAATTTCGCCGTTTTTTCCCGGAATTTTTCACCATTTCCTCCAAATTTCGTCGGATTTTTCCGGAATTTTCACCTCTCCCTCCAAATTCCATGAAATTTTCCCAAAAATTCACAGACTGACGCTCCGGTGATGCCGAAAATTCCGCCGCCGCTCCCTCCCCTCCCCCAACTCCTCGCTGTGCAGGCTCAGCGCGTCCGGAATTCCCGAAATTCCCGGAATTCCCGACAAATGTTCCACGGAATCGAATTTCTGCAGGTCGGAGGCGATGGTCTGGAGGCTCAGCACCGACAGCGAATCTCCGGAGCTCGAAATTTCGGGAATTTCCCCGGGAATTTCGTCGATTTTGGCGGGAATTTCGCCGATTTTGGCGGGAATTTCGCCGATTTCCACGGGGATTTTGGAGATTTCTCCGGGGATTTTGGGGATTTCGGGATTTTCGGAGCCTCCCTCGGCTCCCAGGGGGTTCTGGCGGTGTTTTTTCCGGAGGATTCTTTGGAATCGCCGGGCGTGGATCTCTTCGCTGATTTGTTCCAAATTGCGAAGGGCGACGGAGTAGCGGAGCTTGGCCTGCGAGACGGAGATTTCCAGGGAGTTCACGCGGGATTTGTGCTCCTGGAGGGGAAAAAAATTGGTCAGAATGAACGAAATTTGGTTTATTTTGTGGAAAACGGTGAAAATTTGGTGAAAATCCGTGAAAAAATGGTGAAGATGTGTTAAAAAATGGTGGAAATACGTTCAAATTTGGGGGAAACATGTCAAAAATTCCGGTTAAAAATCCTTAAAAATTCAGATTAAAAATCCTTAAAAATTCAGGAAAAAATCCTAAAAATTCGGGGAAAATCCATTAAAAATTGGGTAAAAATTCATTTAAAAAACCCCACTTAAAATCCCTAAAAATTTGGGGAAAAATCCATTAAAATTTGCTAAAAATCAATTGAAAGCCGTGGTTAATTTTCCAGGGAGTTCACGTGGGATTTGTGCTCCTGGAGGGGAAAAAAATTGGTCAGAATGAACGAAATTTGGTTTATTTTGTGGAAAACGGTGAAAATTTGGTGAAAATCCGTGAAAAAATGGTGAAAATGTGTTAAAAAATGGTGAAAATATGTTAAAAAATGGTGGAAATACATTAAAATTTGGGGGAAACATGTCAAAAATTCAGGTGAAAAATCCTTAAAAATTCAGATTAAAAATCCTTAAAAATTCAGGAAAAAATCCTAAAAATTCGGGGAAAATCCATTAAAAATTGGGTAAAAATTCATTTAAAAAACCCCACTTAAAATCCCTAAAAATTTGGGGAAAAATCCATTAAAATTTGCTAAAAATCAATTGAAAGCCGTGGTTAATTTTCCAGGGAGTTCACGCAGGATTTGTGCTCCTGGAGGGGAAAAAAATCCCGGGAATTGGTCAGAATTGGTGAAATTCATTAAATTCCGTAAAAATCGTGGTGAAAAACGTTGAAAATTTGGTAAAAATCGGTGAAAATTCGGTGAAAATATGGCAAAAAACGGTGGAGATCCATAAAAATTCCCAGTCCATCCCAGTCCATTCCAGTCCATTTCCAGTCCATCCCAGTCCATCCCAGTTCATTCCCAGTCCATCCCCAGTCCATTTCCAGTCCATTCCCAGTCCTTCCCAGTCAATCCCACTCCCTCCCAGTCCATTCCCAGTCCCGCCCAGTGCATCCCAGTCCTTCCCAGTATTCGCAGTCCCTCCCAGTCCATTCCCAGTCCATTCCCAGTCCATTCCCAGTCCCTCCCAGTACCTCCAGCCTCTGGTTGAACTGGGCCTTGAGCTCAAAGTAAGGCCTGGAGCGAGCGATGTCCCTCCCAGTGCTCCCAGTTCATTCCCAGTCCATTCCCAGTCCATCCCAGTTAATCCCAGTCCATTCCAATTGCTCCCAGTTCCTCCCAGTCCATTCCCAGTCCATTCCCAGTCCCTCCCAGTTCCTCCCAGTCCATCCCCAGTCCATTCCCAGTCCATCCCAGTTCATTCCTAGTCCACCCCAATCCATTCCCAGTCTCTCCCAGTCCATCCCAGTCCCTCCCAGTCGGTCCCAGTACCTCCAGCCTCTGGTTGAACTGGGCCTTGAGCTCGAAGTAAGGCCTGGAGCGAGCGATGTCCCTCCCAGTGCTCCCAGTTCCCCCAGTATCCAATCAAACTGGGACTCCCAGTAACCTCCCACTATTCCCAGTCCATTCCCAGTCCATCCCAGTCCACCCCAGTCCATTCCCAGTCCCTCCCAGTCCATTCCAGACCATCCCAATCCATTCCCAGTCCATCCCAATCCATTCCCAATCCATTCCCAGTAAAACCCAATCCCATTTTTTCCATTTTTTAACCCTTTATGCTCATTTTTAACCCTTTCAACTCCGTTCCAATTGCTCCCAGTCCCTCCCAATCCATTCCCAGTCCTTCCCAGTGACCCTCCCAGTATTCCCAGTCCCTCCCAGTACCTCCAGCCTCTGGTTGAACTGGGCCTTGAGCTCAAAGTAAGGCCTGGAGCGAGCGATGTCCCTCCCAGTGCTCCCAGTTCATTCCCAGTCCATTCCAATTGCTCCCAGTCCATCCCAGTCCATTTCCAGTCCCTCCCAGTCCATTCCAGTTAATCCCATTCCATTCCCAGTCCATTCCAATTGCTCCCAGTCCCTCCCAGTCCATTCCCAATCCCATTTTTTCCCATTTTTTAACCCTTTGCGCTCATTTTTAACCCTTTCAACTCCGTTCCAATTGCTGTAAATTCATTCCCATCACCTCCCAGTTAATCCCAGTCCCTCCCAGTGACCCTCCCAGTATTCCCAGTCCCTCCCAGTCCCTCCCAGTACCTCGAGGCGCTGGTTGAACTGGGCCTTGAGCTCGAAGTAAGGCCTGGAGCGAGCGATGTCCCTCCCAGTGCTCCCAGTTCCCCCAATATCCAATCAAACTGGGACCCCCAGTAACCTCCCACTATTCCCAGTCCACTCCCAGTCCATTCCCAGTCCCTCCCAGTCCATCCCAGTCCACTCCCAGTCCATTCCCAGTCCCTCCCAGTCCATTCCCAGTCCATCCCAGTCCCTCCCAGTCCATCCCAGTCCATTTCCAGTCCATCCCAGTCCACTCCCAGTCTATCCCAATCCATTCCCAGTCCATTCCCAGTCCATTCCAGTTAATCCCAGTCCATCCCAGTCCATTCCAATTGCTCCCAGTCCCTCCCAATCCATTCCCAGTCCATTCCCAGTCCCACCCAGTCCATTCCCAGTCCCATTTCCCATTTTTTAACCCTTTGCGCTCATTTTTAACCCTTTCAACTCCATTCCAATTGCTCCCAGTCCCTCCCAGTGACCCTCCCAGTATTCCCAGTCCATCCCAGTCCCTCCCAGTACCTCCAGCCTCTGGTTGAACTGGGCCTTGAGCTCCAAGTAAGGCCTGGAGCGAGCGATGTCCCTCCCAGTGCTCCCAGTTCATTCCCAGTCCCTCCCCAGTCCATTCCCAGTTCATCCCAGTCCTTCCTAGTCCATTCCCAGTCCCTCCCAGTCCATTCCCAATCCATTTCCAGTCCATCCCAGTCCACTCCCAGTCTATCCCAATCCATTCCCAGTCCATTCCAGTTAATCCCAGTCCATCCCAGTCCATTCCAATAGCTCCCAGTCCCTCCCAGTCCATCCCAATCCATTCCCAGTCCCTCCCAGTTCATTCCCAGTCCATTCCCAGTCCCATTTCCCCATTTTTTAACCCTTTGCGCTCATTGTTAACCCTTTCAACTCCGTTCCAATTGCTGTAAATTCATTTCCATCACCTCCCAGTTAATCCCAGTCCATTCCCAGTCCATCCCAGTCCATTCCCAGTTCATTCCAGTCCATCCCAGTCCATCCCAGTCCCTCCCAGTGACCCTCCCAGTATTCCCAGTCCATCCCAGTCCCTCCCAGTACCTCCAGCCTCTGGTTGAACTGGGCCTTGAGCTCAAAGTAAGGCCTGGAGCGAGCGATGTCCCTCCCAGTGCTCCCAGTTCATTCCCAGTCCATTCCAATTGCTCCCAGTCCATCCCAGTCCATTTCTAGTCCCTCCCAGTCCATTCCAGTTAATCCCATTCCATTCCCAGTCCATTCCAATTGCTCCCAGTCCCTCCCAGTCCATTCCTAGTCCCATTTCCCCTTTTTTAACCCTTTGCGCTCATTTTTAACCCTTTCAACTCCATTCCAATTGCTGTAAATTCATTCCCATCACCTCCCAGTTAATCCCAGTCCCTCCCAGTGACCCTCCCAGTATTCCCAGTCCATCCCAGTCCCTCCCAGTACCTCGAGGCGCTGGTTGAACTGGGCCTTGAGCTCGAAGTAAGGCCTGGAGCGAGCGATGTCCCTCCCAGTGCTCCCAGTTCCCCCAATATCCAATCAAACTGGGACTTCCAGTAACCTCCCACTATTCCCAGTCCATTCCCAGTCCATCCCAGTTCATTCCCAGTCCATTCCAGTCCATTCCCAATCCCTCCCAGTCCCTCCCAGTTCATTCCCAGTCCATTCCCAGTCCATCCCAGTCCATTCCCAGTCCATTCCAATTGCTCCCAGTTCCTCCCAGTGCATTCCAGTCCATCCCACTCCATCTCAGTTCATTCCCAGTCCATTCCCAGTCCATCCCAGTCCATTCCCAGTCCCTCCCAGTCCATCCCAGTCCATTCCCAGTAAAACCCAATGCCATTTTTTCCCATTTTTTAACCCTTTACGCTCATTTTTAACCCTTTCAACTCCATTCCAATTGCTCCCAGTCCCTCCCAGTGACCCTCCCAGTATTCCCAGTCCATCCCAGTCCATCCCAGTCCCTCCCAGTCCATCCTAATCCATTCCCAGTAAAACCCAGTCCCATTTTTTCCCCTTTTTTAACCCTTTATGCTCATTTTTAACCCTTTCAACTCCATTCCAATTGCTGTAAATTCTTTCCCATCACCTCCCAGTTAATCCCAGTCCCTCCCAGTGACCCTCCCAGTATTCCCAGTCCCTCCCAGTCCCTCCCAGTACCTCGAGGCGCTGGTTGAACTGGGCCTTGAGCTCGAAGTAAGGCCTGGAGCGAGCGATGTCTCTCTTGAGAGATTTCTGCAGTCGCTGCACCTCGGCCTCGGCCTGCTGGCACTGCCGCGTCACTCGCTGGTGCTCCCGCTCGCTCCACAGCCGCTCCTGCTCCGCCTCGTTCACCTGGAATTCCGGAAAATCCCGAAATTTGGGGAATTCCCAAAAAAAACCGCGCGAAAATCGGCGAAGAAACGGCGAAAAAATGGCGAAAAACGGCGAAGAAATGGTGAAAATTGGCCCAAAAATGGCAAAAATCGGGGCAAAAAATCGGTGCAGAAATGATGAAAATTGTCCCCAAAAATGGCTCCCCTGGAATTCCCGAAATTCCCAAAAAAATCCCCAAAGAATCCCAAAATTCCTGTGAAAATCGGTGAAAAAATGGTGAAAGTAGGCGTAAAAATGGTGAAAATTGGGGCAAAAAATTGGTGCGGAAATGATGAAAATCGTCCCAAAAATGGCTCACCTGGAATTCCCGAAATTCATGGAATTTCCCGAAAAATCCCGAAAAAATCCCGAAATTTCCACGAAAATCGGTGAAAAAATGGTGAAAATCGGAGCAAAAATGAGGAAAATGGACCCAAAAATGGCTAGGGAATGGGGGGGTTTGGAATTGAGAATGAAGGAAACTCTGGGAGAATTTATTGGGAATGGGAAAAATCCTAAAAACATCCATTGGGAATGTCAGAATTCCCAAAATTCCCCAAAAAAATCCTGAAATTCCTGTGAAAATCGGTGAAAAAATGGTGAAAATCGGAGCGGAAATGGCGAAAATAGGACCGGAAATGGATTGGGAATAAAGATTTTATAACTCAAGAATGAAAGAAAATCCTGGGAAAAATTTATTGGGAATGGGAAAAATCCTGGGAAAATTCACGGGGATGGAGAAAATCCTAAAAAAAATCCATTGGGAATGGAAAAAATTCCCAAAAAATTTGATTTGGAATGGAGAAAATTCCCAAAAAATTCGATTGGGAATGGAGAAAATCGCGAGCGGACGATTTCGGGAGCTGCGGCACTGCCGCGTCACTCGCTGGTGCTCCCGCTCGCTCCACAGCCGCTCCTGCTCCGCCTCGTTCACCTGGAATTCCGGAAAATCCCGAAATTTGGGGAATTCCCAAAAAAAACCGCGCGAAAATCGGAGAAGAAATGGCGAAAAAAGGGGGAAAAATGGCAAAAATAGGCCCAAAAATGATGAAAATCGGGGCAAATATCGGTGCGGAAATGATGAAAATTGTCCCAAAAAATGGCTCACCTGGAATTCCCGAAATTCCCAAAAAAATCCCCAAAGAATCCCAAAATTCCTGTGAAAATCGGCGAAAAAATGGTGAAAATCGGCCCAAAATGATGAAAATTGGGGCAAAAAATCGGTGCGGAAATGTTGAAAATTGTCCCCAAAATGGCTCACCTGGAATTCCCGAAATTCATGGAATTTCCCGAAAAATCCCGAAAAAAATCCCGAAATTTCCACGAAAATCGGTGAAAAAATGGTGAAAATTGGTGCAGAAATCAGGAAAATGGACCCAAAAATGGTTAGGGAATGGGGGGGTTTGGAATTGAGAATGAAGGAAACTCTGGGAGAATTTATTGGGAATGGGAAAAATCCTAAAAACATCCACTGGGAATGTCAGAATTCCCAAAATTCCCAAAAAAATCCCGAAATTCCTGTGAAAATCGGTGAAAAAATGGTGAAAATCGGAGCGGAAATGGCGAAAATAGGACCGGAAATGGGTTGGGAATAAAAGTTTTATAACTCAAGAATGAAAGAAAATCCTGGGAAAAATTTACTGGGAATGGGAAAAATCCTGGGAAAATTCACGGGGATGGAGAAAATCCTAAAAAAAATCCATTGGGAATGGAAAAAATTCCCAAAAAATTCGATTGGGAATGGAGAAAATCGCGAGCGGAGGATTTCGGGAGCTGCGGCACTGCCGCGTCACTCGCTGGTGCTCCCGCTCGCTCCACAGCCGCTCCTGCTCCGCCTCGTTCACCTGGAATTCCGGAAAATCCCGAAATTTGGGGAATTCCCAAAAAAAACCGCGCGAAAATCGGCGAAGAAATGGCGAAAAAAGGGCGAAAAACAGCATAGAAATGGTGAAAATCGGCCCAAAAATGGCAAAAATCGGGGCAAAAAATCGGTGCAGAAATGATGAAAATCGTCCCCAAAAATGGCTCCCCTGGAATTCCCGAAATTCCCAAAAAAATCCCCAAAGAATCCCAAAATTCCTGTGAAAATCGGTGAAAAAATGGTGAAAGTAGGCGTAAAAATGGTGAAAATTGGGGCAAAAAACTGGTGCGGAAATGATGAAAATCACCCCAAAAATGGCTCTCCTAGAATTCCGAAAATTCCCAAAAAAAATCCCCCAAAAAATCCCAAAATTCCTGTGAAAATCGGTGAAGAAATGGCGAAAATCGGCCCAAAAATGATGAAAATCGGGGCAAAAAATTGGTGCGGAAATGATGAAAATCGTCCCAAAAATGGCTCACCTGGAATTCCCGAAATTCCCAAAAAAATCCCCAAAGAATCCCAAAATTCCTGTGAAAATCGGTGAAGAAATGGCAAAAATCGGCCCAAGAATGATGAAAATTGGGGCAAAAAATTGGTGTGGAAATGATGAAAATTGTCCCCAAAAAATGGCTCACCTGGAATTCCCGAAATTCATGGAATTTCCCGAAAAATCCCGAAAAAGTCCCGAAATTCCCACGAAAATCGGTGAAAAAATGGCGAAAATTGGTACAGAAATGGCGAAAATAGGACCAAAAATGGGTTGGAAACGAGGATTTTATGACTCGAAAATGGGAAAAATCCTGAAAAAATAGCTGGGGATGGAGCAAATCCCAAAAAAATCACTGGGAATTCCTGAAATTCCAAAAAAATCCCAAAATTCCCAGGAAAATCGGTGAAAAAATGGTGAAAATCGGCCCAAAAATGAGTAAAATTGACTTGGAAATGAGTTGGGAACGAGGGTTTGATGACTCAAGAAGGGGAAAAATCCTGGAAAAATAGTCGGGAATGGAGAAAATTTAAAAAAAAAATATTGGGAATGTCGGAATTTCCGAAATTCCCCAAAAAATCCCGAAATTCCCGCGGAAATCGGCGCAAAAATGGTGAAAATTGGAGGGAAAATGGTGAAAATCGCCCCAAAAATGGCTCCAAAATGAGATCCCAAACTTCTCCAATTCCAAAACCTTCGCCATTTTCCCAAATTCCATTGCATTGATCCCAAACTTTCCCTTATTGATCCCAAACCTTTCCCCATTGATCCCAAATCTTCTCCTATTGATCCCAAACCTTCTCCCATTGATCCCAAACCTTTCCCTATTGATCCCAAACTTTCTCTTATTGATCCCAAACCTTTCCCCATTGATCCCAAACCTTCTCCTATTGATCCCAATCCTTCTCCTATTGATCCCAAACCTTCTCCTATTGATCCCAAACCTTCCCCTATTGATCCCAATCCTTCTCCTATTGATCCCAAACCTTCTCCTATTGATCCCAAACCTTCCCCTATTGATCCCAAACCTTCTCCTATTGATCCCAAACTTTCTCCTATTGATCCCAAACCTTCCCCTATTGATCCCAAACCTTCTCCCATTGATCCCAATCCTTCCCCTATTGATCCCAAACTTTCTCCAATCATTCCAAAACTTTCTCCTATTGATCCCAAACCTTTTCCTATCATTCCAATCCCAATCCCTCTCATCCCAATCCTTCTCCCATTGATTCCAATCCTTTCCTTATTAATCCCAAACCTTCTCCTATTGATCCCAAACCAATCCCACTTTCTCCAATCCTTCTCTTATTGATCCCAAACCTTCTCCTATTGATCCCAAACCTTCTCCTATTGATCCCAAACCTTTTCCAATCATTCCGAAACCTCCTCCCATCTTTCCCAAATTTCATTCCATTGATCCCAAACTTTCCCATATTGATCCCAAACCTTCTCCTATTGATCCCAAATCTTCTCTTATTGATCCCAAACCTTTTCCTATTGATCCCAAACCTTTCCCCATTGATCCCAAACCTTCTCCTATTGATCCCAAACCTTCTCCTATTGATCCCAAACTTTCTCCTATTGATCCCAATCCTTCTCCCATTGATCCCAAACCTTTTCCAGTCATTCCAAGCCCAATCCCTCTCATCCCAATCCTTCTCCTGTTGATCCCAAACCTTTTCCTATTGATCCCAAACCTTCTCCTATTGATCCCAAACCTTCTCCTATTGATCCCAAACCTTCTCCTACTGATCCCAAACCTTCTCCTATTGATCCCAAACCTTCTCCTATTGATCCCAAACCTTCTCCTATTGATCCCAAACCTTTTCCAATCATTCCAATCCCAATCCCTCTCATCCCAATCCTTCTCCCATTGATCCCAAACCAATCCCACTTTCTCCAATCCTTCTCTTATTGATCCCAAACCTTCTCCTATTGATCCCAAACCTTCTCCTATTGATCCCAAACCTTTTCCAATCATTCTGAAACCTCCTCCCATCTTTCCCAAATTTCATTCCATTGATCTCAAACCTTCTCCCATTGATCCCAAACTTTCCTCTATTGATCCTAAACCTTCTGCCATTGATCCCAAACTTTTTCCTATTGATCCCAAACCTCCTCCTATTGATCCCAAACCTTTTCCAATCATTCCCAATCCTTTTCCAATCATTCCCAAACCTTCTCCTATTGATCCCAAACCTTCTGCTACTGATCCCAAACCTTCTGCTATTGATCCCAAACCTTCTCCTATTGATCCCAAGCCTTCTCACATCACTCCCAAATTCCATTCCATTGACGCCAAACCTTCTCCTATTGATCCCAGTCCTTCTCCTATTGATCCCAATTTTTTCCCATGGATCCCAAACCATTCCCAGCCCCAAATTCCACGTTCCCGACCCCAAATTCCTCGTCCCCGCCCCCAAACGCTGACCTTTCTGGTGGCGTGGTTGAGCATCTCCTGCCAGGTGGGGTCCAGGCGGTTCTTGCCGTTGGCCATTCCCATTCCCATTGATCCCAAACTTTCCCTTATTGATCCCAATCCTTTTCCTATTGATCCCAATCCTTCTCCCATTGATCCCAAACCTTTCCCTATTGATCCCAATTCTTCTCTCATTGAACCCAAACCTTCTCCTATTGATCCCAATCCTTCTCCTATTGATCCCAAACCTTTTCCAATCATTCCAATTTCAATCCCTCTCATCCCAGTCCTTCTCCTATTGATCCCAATCCTTCTCCTATTGATCCCAAACCTTCTCCTATTGATCCCAAACCTCCTATTGATCCCAAACCTTCTTCTATTGATCCCAAACCTTTCCCTATTGATCCCAATCCTTTTCCTATTGATCCCAAACCTTCTCCTATTGACCCCAAACCTTCTCCCATTGATCCCAAACCTTCTCCCATTGATCCCAAACCTTTTCCAATCATTCCAATCCCAATGCCTCTCATCCCAATCCTTCTCCTATTGATCCAAAACTTTCTCCTATTGATTCCAAACCTTCTCCCATCTTTCCCAAATTCCATCCTATTGATCCCAAACCTTTCCCTATCGATCCCAAACTTTTTCCTATTGATCCCAAACCATTCCCAATCATTCTCAGACCTTCTCCTATTGATCCCAAACCTTGTCCCATTGATCCCAAACCTTTTCTAATCATTCCCAGTCTTTCTCCTATTGATCCCAAACCTTTTCCAATCATTCCAATCCCAATCCCTCTCATCCCAATCCTTCTCCCATTGATTCCAATCGTTTCCCAATCGTTCCCAAACCTTCTCCTATTGATCCCAAACTTTCTGCTATTGATCCCAATCCTTCTCCTATCAATCCCAAACCTTCTCCCATTGATCCCAAACCTTTTCCAATCATTCCTATCCCAAACCCTCTCCCATTGATTCCAATCCTTCTCCTATTGATCCCAAACCTTTCCCAATCATTCCCAAACCTTTCCCCATCTTTCCCAAATTCCATTCCATTGATCCCAAACCTTTCCCTATCAATCCCAAACTTCTCCAATCGTTCCTAAACTTTTTCCCATTGATCCCAAACCTTTCCCAACCCCAACCCAACCCCAAATTCCTCGTCCCCACCCCCAAACGCTGACCTTTCTGGTGGCGTGGTTGAGCATCTCCTGCCAGGTGGGGTCCAGGCGGTTCTTGCCGTTGGCCATTCCCTGCTCGGCCACGAACACCATTTCCCGCGCGGCGTTGTGCATCCCTGCCGCGCGCTCGTAGCGCAGCGCCGCCCGCTGCGTCTCCTGCTGAGCCTGGAAAAACGGGAATTTCAAAATTTGGGATGGGTAAAATCGCAAAAAAAACAGCCAGAAAAATTCCTGAAAAAATCCCTGAAAAAATCCCCAAAAGAATCCCTCAAAAAATGGAGAAAATACAGCAAAAAAGGTGTTCCTAAGGCTCGCTGCGTCTCCTGCTGAGCCTGGGAAAACGGGAATTTCAAAATTTGGGATGGGCAAAATCCCAAAAAAAATCGCCAGAAAAATTCCTGAAAAAATCCCCCAAAAAATCCCCCCGAAAATGGAGAAAATCCCCCCCAAAAAATGGCGTCTGCGTCTCTGGCTGCGTTTGGAAAAACGGGAATTTCAAATTCGGGAATCTCAAAAAAATCCCCGGAAAAATCCCTGGAAAAATTCCCAGAAAATTCCTGAAAAAATCCCTGAAAAAATCGCCACAAAAATCTCGAAAAATACCCAAAAAACTCATTGAGAATAGGTGAAATCCTCAAAAAATGCCCCAAAAAATGCCCCAAAAAATACCCAAAATAACCGTGAAAAAATTCCCCCCAAAAATATAAAAAAATTCCTGAAAAAATCCCAGGAAAAATCACCAAGAAAATCACTCAAAAAATGGAGAAAATGCAACAAAAAAGGTGTTCCTAAGGCTCGCTGCGTCTCCTGCTGAGCCTGGAAGATGAGAATTTCAAAATTTGGGATGGGTAAAATCCCCAAAAAAACAGCCAGAAAAATCCCTGAAAAAATCCCTGAAAAAATCCCCAAAATAATCCCTCAAAAAATGGAGAAAATACAACAAAAAAGGTGTTCCTAAGGCTCGCTGCGTCTCCTGCTGAGCCTGGGAAAACGGGAATTTCAAAATTTGGGATGGGCAAAATCCCAAAAAAATCGCCAGAAAAATTCCTGAAAAAATCTCTGAAAAAATCCCCAAAAAATCCCTCAAAAAATGGAGAAAATACAACAAAAAAGGTGTTCCTAAGGCTTGCTGCGTCTCCTGCTGAGCCTGGAAAAACGGGAATTTCAAAATTTGGGATGGGTAAAATCCCCAAAAAAATCGCCAGAAAAATTCCTGAAAAAATCCCCCAAAAAATCCCCCGAAAATGGAGAAAATCCCCCCCAAAAAATGGCGTCTGCGTCTCTGGCTGCGTTTGGAAAAACAGGAATTTCAAATTCAGGAATCTCAAAAAAATCCCCGGAAAAATCCCTGGAAAAATTCCCAGAAAATTCCTGAAAAAATCCCTGAAAAAATCGCCACAAAAATCTCAAAAAATACCCAAAAAACTCATTGAGAATAGGTGAAATCCCAAAAAAATGCCCCAAAAAATCCCTGAAAAAATCCCCCCCAAAAATAAAAAAAAATTCCTGAAAAAATCCCAGGAAAAATCCCCAAAAAATCCCTCAAAAAAAGGAGAAAATACAACAAAAAAGGTGTTCCTGAGGCTCGCTGCGTCTCCTGCTGAGCCTGGGAAAACGGGAATTTTGGAATTCCAGATGGACGAAATCCCCGGAAAAATTCCCCAAAAAATCCCAGGAAAAATCCCCAAAAAATCTCTAAAAAATACCCAAAAAAACTCACTGAAAAATGGACGAAATCCCAAAAAAATGGAAAAAATTAAAAAAAAAAAAAACGTATTCCTGATACTCTTTGTGTTTCGTGCTGCGCCTGGAAAAATGGGAATTCGGAATTCCCAAAGTTTTTGAGAGTGAGTGAAATCCCCGAGAAAAATCCCCAGAAAAATCCCCCCAAAAATATAAAAAAGATCATTTAAAAATAGCCAAAAAATCCTGAAAAAACTCCCCCCAAAAAATTTTACGTGGATGAAACTCCCGAAAACATCCCAAAAATATACTCAAAAAATCCCTGAAAAAATCGCCCCAAAAATCTCGAAAAAATACCCAAAAAACTCATTGAGAATGGGTGAAATCCCAAAAAAATGCCCCAAAAAATACCCCAAAAAATGCCCAAAATGACCGTGAAAAAATCCCCCCAAAAATAAAAAAAAATTCCTGAAAAAATCCCCGAAAAAAACCACTGAGAAATGGACGAAATCCCAAAATAAATCCCAAAAAAAAAGATATTTCTGCCACCTGCTGTGTCTCCTCCTGCGCCAGAAAAAATGGGAATTTTGGAATTTGGGAATGCAGGAAATTGCTGGAAAAATGCCCAGAAAAATCCCAGAAAAATCCCCGAGAAAAGCCAAAAAAAATCCCATTTTTTTTCTTATTTTTGCCTCGTTTTTCACCATTTTTTCACCAATTTTTGCCATTTTTTTCACCGATTTTCATCATTTTTTAATCATTTTTTCGCCATTTTTTGCTCCGATTTTCCCCATTTTTTCACCAATTTTCCCCATTTTTTTACCATTTTCCCTATTTTTCCCCAATTCCTGCACCTCCTTGAGATTTCAGATAGAAATTCACTTTTTTTCCCCATTTTTTCCTCATAGTTTTGCCATTTTTTTCCTGATTTTCATCATTTTTTCGCCATTTTTTCACCATTTTTCCCTGTTTTTTCACCAATTTTCACCATTTTTTTGCCATTTTTTCCCCATTTTTCCCCAATTTTCCCGATTTCCCCGTTTTTCTCCCCGACCTCACCTCCTTGGCTCTCCTCCTGGCCTTGTAGTAGGGCAGAAATTCCCATTTTTTCACCATTTTTTGGTCATTTTTTCTCCGATTTTTGCAGTTTTTTCACCATTTTTTCCCCGATTTTCCCCATTTTTTCACCGATTTTCCCCATTTTTTCACCGATTTTTATAATTTTTTTCCCCAATTTTCCCGATTTCCCCGTTTTTCTGCCCAGCCTCACCTCCTTGGCTCTCCTCCTGGCCTCGTAGTAGGGCAGAAATTCCCATTTTTTCACCATTCTCCCCCCAATTTCCCCCATTTTTTCCCCAATTTTCATCATTTTTTCCCCATTTTTTCACCAATTTTCATCATTTTTTCCCCATTTTTTCACCGATTTTCTCAGTTTTTTCAGCAATTTTCGTCATTTTTTTGCCATTTTTTCACCCATTTTCATCATTTTTTTTCCCTCTCTCCCTTTTTTTCCCGATTTCCCTGTTTTTCTCCCCAGCCTCACCTCCTTGGCTCTCCTCCTGGCCTCGTAGTAGGGAAAGAAATTCCCATTTTTTCCCCATTTTTCCCCATTTTTCCCCATTTCTCCCCAATTCCTGCACCTCCTTGAGATTTCAGATAGAAATTCCCATTTTTCCCCCATTTTTCCCCATAGTTTTGCCATTTTTTCCCCAATTTTTTACCTTTTTTTGTCATTTTTTGCTATTTTTTCCCCACTTTTTCACCGATTTTCCCCATTTTTTCCCCATTTTTTCTCTGATTCTCCCCATTTTTTCACCACTTTCCCCATTTTTCCCCAATTCCTGCACTTCCATGAGATTTCAGATAGAAATTCACTTTTTTTCCCCATGTTTTCCCCAATTTTCCCCACTTTTTTTCTCATTTTTCCCTCGTTTTTCCCCATTTTTTCTCCGATTTTTGCAGTTTTTTTGCCATTTTTTCACCGTTTTTCCCCATTTTTTCACCAATTTTTATAATTTTTTCCCCCAATTTTCCCGATTTCCCCGTTTTTGTCCCCGGCCTCACCTCCTTGGCTCTCCTCCTGGCCTCGTAGTAGGGCAGAAATTCTCTTTCATTCTTTCTCCATTTCTTCACCATTTTTTCACCGATTTTCCACATTTTTTCACCAATTTTCCCCATTTTTTCCCCATTTTTTCTCTGATTCTCCCCATTTTTTTCCCAATTTTCGCCATTTTTCTCCAATTCCTGCACCTCCTTGAGATTTCAGATAGAAATTCACTTTTTTTCCCCATCGTTTCGCCATTTTTCACCATTTTTTGGCCATTTTTTGGTCATTTTTTCTCCGATTTTTGCAGGTTTTTTGCCATTTTTTCACCGATTTTCACCAATTTTTCACCGATTTTCCCCATTTTTTCCCCGATTTTCCCCAATTTTCCCGATTTCCCCGTTTTTCTGCCCGGCCTCACCTCCTTGGCTCTCCTCCTGGCCTCGTAGTAGGGCCGGGCCCTGTCGATGCAGGCGCCGAGCTGAGCTCCCTGCGCGTTCAGCCTCCGCGCAGACTCCGAGAGAACGCGGCGATAGCGACAGCGAGCGGCCTGCGCAGCGGGACTGGGTGAACTGGGTGAACTGGGAGGCACTGGGACCGACTGGGAGGGACTGGGAGGGACAGCGAGCGGCCTGCGCAGCGGGACTGGGTGAACTGGGTGAACTGGGACCGACTGGGGGGGACTGGGAATGGATTGGGAGGGACAGCGAGCGGCCTGCGCAGCGGGACTGGGTGAACTGGGAGGCACTGGGACCGACTGGGAAAGACTGAGAATGGACTGGGAATGGATTGGGGGGGACTGGGAATGGATTGGGAGGCACTGGGAGGGACTGGGAGGGACTGGGAGGGACAGCGAGCGGCCTGCGCAGCGGGACTGGGTGAACTGGGAGGCACTGGGAATGGATTGGGGGGGACTGGGAGGGACTGGGATATACTGGGAGGGACTGGGAGGGAGTGGCAGGGACAGCGAGCGGCCTGCGCAGCGGGACTGGGTGAACTGGGAGGCACTGGGACCGACTGGGAATGGACTGGGAGGGACTGGGAGGGACTGGGTTATACTGGGAGGGACTGGGAGGGAGTGGCAGGGACAGCGAGCGGCCTGCGCAGCGGGACTGGGTGAACTGGGAGGCACTGGGACCGACTGGGAATGGACTGGGAGGGACTGGGAATGGACTGGGAATGGATTGGGAGGGACTGGGTTATACTGGGAGGGAGTGGGAGGGAGTGGGAATGGACTGGGAGGGACAGCGAGCGGCCTGCGCAGCGGGACTGGGTGAACTGGGAGGCACTGGGACCAACTGGGACGGACTGGGAATGGATTGGGGGGGACTGGGAGGGACTGGGAATGGATTGGGAGGGACTGGGAATGGATTGGGAATGGATTGGGTTATACTGGGAGGGACTAGGAGGGACTGGGAGGCACTGGGAATGGACTAAGTTATACTGGGAAGGATTGGGAATGGATTACGAATGGACTGGGATGGACTGGGAGGCACTGGGACAGACTGGGAGGGACTGGGAATGGATTGGGAATGGAGTGGGAGGGACAGCGAGCGGCCTGCGGAGCGGGACTGGGTGAACTGGGAGGCACTGGGACCGACTGGGACGGACTGGGAGGCACTGGGAGGCACTGGGAGGGACTGGGAATGGATTGGGAGGGACTGGGAATGGATTGGGAGGGACTGGGAGGGACTGGGGTGAACTGGCAGGGACTGGGAGGGACTGAGAGGGATAGGGAGGGACTGGGAGGGCACTGGGAATGGACTGGGAGGGACTGGGAGGGACTGGGAATGGATTGGGAATGGAGTGGGAGGGACAGCGAGCGGCCTGCGGAGCGGGACTGGGTGAACTGGGAGGCACTGGGAGGGACTGGGGGGGACTGGGAGGGACTGGGAGGGACACTGAGCGGCCTGGGGAGCGAGTCTGCGTGAACTGGGAGGGACTGGGAGGGACTGGGAGGCACTGGGAATGGACTAAGTTATACTGGGAAGGATTGGGAATGGATTACGAATGGACTGGGATGGACTGGGAGGCACTGGGACAGACTGGGAGGGACTGGGAATGGATTGGGAATGGAGTGGGAGGGACAGCGAGCGGCCTGCACAGCGGGACTGGGTGAACTGGGAGGCACTGGGACCGACTGGGAATGGACTGGGAGGGACTGGGAATGGACTGAGAATGGATTGGGAGGGACTGGGAGGGACTGGGTTATACTGGGAGGGAGTGGGAGGGAGTGGGAATGGACTGGGAGGGACAGCGAGCGGCCTGCGCAGCGGGACTGGGTGAACTGGGAGGCACTGGGACCAACTGGGACGGACTGGGAATGGATTGGGGGGGACTGGGAGGGACTGGGAATGGATTGGGAGGGACTGGGAATGGATTGGGAATGGATTGGGTTATACTGGGAGGGACTGGGAGGGACTGGGAGGCACTGGGAATGGACTAAGTTATACTGGGAAGGATTGGGAATGGATTACGAATGGACTGGGATGGACTGGGAGGCACTGGGACAGACTGGGAGGGACTGGGAATGGATTGGGAATGGAGTGGGAGGGACAGCGAGCGGCCTGCGCAGCGGGACTGGGTGAACTGGGAGGCACTGGGACCGACTGGGACGGACTGGGAGGCACTGGGAGGGACTGGGAGGGACTGGGAATGGATTGGGAGGGACTGGGAATGGATTGGGAGGGACTGGGAGGGACTGGGAGGGACTGGGAATGGATTAGGAGGGATTCGGAGAGACTGGGAGGGACAGTGAGCGGCCTGCGCAGCGGGACTGGGTGAACTGGGAGGCACTGGGAGGCACTGGGACCGACTGGGAGGAACTGGGAATGGATTGGGAGGCACTGGGACCGACTGGGAATGGATTGGGGGGGACTGGGAATGGATTGGGAGGGACTGGGAATGGACTGGGAGGGACTGGGAGGGACTGGGAGGGACTGGGAGGGACTGGGAATGGATTGAGAATGGATTGGGAATGGATTGGGAATGGATTGGGAATGGATTGGGAGGGACTGGGAGGGACTGGGAATGGAGTGGGAGGGACAGCGAGCGGCCTGCGGAGCGGGACTGGGTGAACTGGGAGGCACTGGGACCGACTGGGGGGGACTGGGAGGGACTGGGAATGGATTGGGAGGGACTGGGAGGGACTGGGAATAGATAGGGAGGGAGTGGGAGGGACTGGGAGGGACTGGAATGGTTTGGGTTATACTGGGAGGGACTGGGAATGGATTGGGAGGGACAACGAGCGGCCTGCGGAGCGGGGACTGGGTGAACTGGGTGAACTGGGACCAACTGGGAGGGACTGGGAATGGACTGGGAATGGATTGGGAGGCACTGGGACCGACTGGGAATGGATTGGGGGGGACTGGGAATGGATTGGGAGGGACTGGGAATGGACTGGGAGGGACTGGGAGGGACTGGGAGGGACTGGGAGGGACTGGGAATGGATTGGGAATGGAGTGGGAGGGACAGCGAGCGGCCTGCGCAGCAGGACTGGGTGAACTGGGAGGCACTGGGACCAACTGGGAATGGATTGGGGGGGACTGGGAGGGACTGGGAATGGATTGGGAGGGACTGGGAATGGATTGGGAGGCACTGGGACGGACTGGGAGGGACTGGGAGGGACTAGGTTATACTGGGAGGGACTGGGAGGGACTGGGGGGGACTGGGGGGGACTGGGAATGGACTGGGAGGGACACTGAGCGGCCTGGGGAGCGAGTCTGCGTGAACTGGGAGGCACTGGGACTGACTGGGAGGAACTGGGAATGGATTGGGAGGGACTGGGAATGGATTGGGAGGGACAGCGAGCAGCCTGCGCAGCGGGACTGGGTGAACTGGGAGGCACTGGGAGGCACTGGGACCGACTGGGAGGGACTGGGAGGGACAGCGAGCGGCCTGCGCAGCGGGACTGGGTGAACTGGGTGAACTGGGACCGACTGGGGGGGACTGGGAATGGATTGGGAGGGACAGCGAGCGGCCTGCGCAGCGGGACTGGGTGAACTGGGAGGCACTGGGACCGACTGGGAGAGACTGAGAATGGACTGGGAATGGATTGGGGGGGACTGGGAGGGACTGGGAGGGACTGGGAGGGACTGGGAGGGACAGCGAGCGGCCTGCGCAGCGGGACTGGGTGAACTGGGAGGCACTGGGAATGGATTGGGGGGGACTGGGAGGGACTGGGAGGGACTGGGTTATACTGGGAGGGACTGGGAGGGAGTGGCAGGGACAGCGAGCGGCCTGCGCAGCGGGACTGGGTGAACTGGGAGGCACTGGGACCGACTGGGAATGGACTGGGAGGGACTGGGAATGGACTGGGAATGGATTGGGAGGGACTGGGTTATACTGGGAGGGAGTGGGAGGGAGTGGGAATGGACTGGGAGGGACAGCGAGCGGCCTGCGCAGCGGGACTGGGTGAACTGGGAGGCACTGGGACCAACTGGGACGGACTGGGAATGGATTGGGGGGGACTGGGAGGGACTGGGAATGGATTGGGAGGGACTGGGAATGGATTGGGAATGGATTGGGTTATACTGGGAGGGACTGGGAGGGACTGGGAGGCACTGGGAATGGACTAAGTTATACTGGGAAGGATTGGGAATGGATTACGAATGGACTGGGATGGACTGGGAGGCACTGGGACAGACTGGGAGGGACTGGGAATGGATTGGGAATGGAGTGGGAGGGACAGCGAGCGGCCTGCGCAGCGGGACTGGGTGAACTGGGAGGCACTGGGACAGACTGGGACGGACTGGGAGGCACTGGGAGGGACTGGGAATGGACTGGGAGGGACTGGGAATGGATTGGGAGGGACTGGGAATGGATTGGGAGGGACTGGGAGGGACTGGGAGGGACTGGGAATGGATTGGGAGGGACTGGGAGGGACTGGGGTGAACTGGCAGGGACTGGGAGGGACTGAGAGGGATAGGGAGGGACTGGGAGGGCACTGGGAATGGACTGGGAGGGACTGGGAGGGACTGGGAATGGATTGGGAATGGAGTGGGAGGGACAGCGAGCGGCCTGCGGAGCGGGACTGGGTGAACTGGGAGGCACTGGGAGGGACTGGGGGGGACTGGGAGGGACTGGGAGGGACACTGAGCGGCCTGGGGAGCGAGTCTGCGTGAACTGGGAGGGACTGGGAGGGACTGGGAGGCACTGGGAATGGACTAAGTTATACTGGGAAGGATTGGGAATGGATTACGAATGGACTGGGATGGACTGGGAGGCACTGGGACAGACTGGGAGGGACTGGGAATGGATTGGGAATGGAGTGGGAGGGACAGCGAGCGGCCTGCGGAGCGGGACTGGGTGAACTGGGAGGCACTGGGAGGGACTGGGAGGGACTGGGGGGGACTGGGAATGGATTGGGAGGGACTGGGAGGGACTGGGAATAGATAGGGAGGGAGTGGGAGGGAGTGGGAGGGACTGGAATGGTTTGGGTTATACTGGGAGGGACTGGGAATGGATTGGGAGGGACAGCGAGCGGCCTGCGCAGCGGGACTGGGTGAACTGGGAGGCACTGGGACCGACTGGGAGGGACTGGGAATGGACTGGGAGGGACTGGGAGGGACTGGGAGGGACTGGGAATGGATTGGGAGGGACTGGGAATGGACTGGGAGGGACTGGGAGGGACTGGGAGCACCAGTGAGGGACTGGGGGGAACTGGGATGGACTGGGAGGGACTGGGAATGGACTGGGAATGGATTGGGAGGGACTGGGGTGAACTGGGAATGGATTGGGAGGGACTGGGATGGACAGCGAGCAGCCTGGGAACCAGCGGGGGACTGGGGTGAACTGGGATTGGACTGGGAGGGACTGGGAATGGATTGGGAGGAACTGGGAATGGACTGGGAAGGACTGGGAACACCAGTGAGGGACTGGGGTGAACTGGGAGGGACTGGGAGGGACTGGAAACTGGGAAAAACCTGTTTGGGACTGGGAATGGACTGGGAATGGACTGGGAGGGACAGAGAGCGGCCTGGGGACCAGTGAGGGACTGGGATGGACTGGGAGGGACTGGGAGGGACTGGGACAGACTGGGAATGGATTGGGAACGGACTGGGAGGGACTGGAAGACAAGGACTGGGGTCCCAGTTCCCTCCCAGTCCTTCCCAGTATAACCCAATCCCCTCCCAGTCCCTCCCAGTCCATCCCAGTTTGCTCCCAGTCCATTCCCAGTCCCTCCCAGTCCATTCCCAGTCCATTCCCAGTCCCTCCCAGTGCTCCCAGTTTGACTCACGTCCAGCTCCAGTTCTCCTCTGTTGATTTCAGCGTTGGCTTCGTTCAGATGCTCCAACTCCTCCTGGGAAAGCAAAATTTGGGGTAAAAAACTCCAAATTTGGGAAAAAATCACAAAATTTGGGAAAAAAAATCACAAAAATTGGGGAAAAAATCACAAAATTTGGGAAAAATCACAAAATTTGGGGGAAAAATCACAAAATTGGGAGAAAAAATCACAAAATTTAGGAAAAAAAATCACAAAATTTGGGGGAAAAAATCACAAAAATTGGGAAAAAAATCACAAAGTTTGGGAAAAAAAATCATAAAATTTGGGAAAAAAATCACAAAATTTGGGAAAAAAGTCACAAAAATTGGGAAAAAAAATCACAAGATTTGGGGAAAAAAATCACAAAATTTGGGGGAAAAAAATCACAAAAATTGGGAAAAAAATCACAAAATTGGGGGAAAAAAATCACAAAATTTGGGAAAAAAAAATCACAAAATTTGGGATAAAACCCCAAAATTTTACCCCAAACACCAAAATTTTCAGGATTTTCTCCCCAAAATCCCCAAATTTCCACCCCAAATCCCCAAATTTGTTTGTTTTTTCTCCCCAAATCCCAAAAATTTCAGGATTTTTTCCCCAAAACCCCATATTTCCCCCGAAACCCCCAAATTTTTGGGATTTTCTCCCAAAACTCCAAAATTTTCAGGATTTTTTCCCCAAAACCCCAAATTTTTGGGGATTTTCCCCAAATTTTCAGGATTTTCTCCCCAAAATCCCCAAATTTCCACCCCAAACCCCCAATTTTTTTTGTTTTTTCTCCCCAAACCCCCAAAATTTCAGGATTTTTTCCCCAAAACCCCAAATTTTGGGGATTTTTCCCCAAAATCCCCAAATTTCCACCCCAAACCCCCAAATTTTGGGGATTTTTCCCCAAATTCCCACCCAAATTTTGGGATTTTCCTCCCAAAATCCCCAAATTTCCACCCCAAACCCCCAATTTTTTTTGTTTTTTCTCCCCAAACCCCCCAAATTTTCAGGATTTTTCCCCCAAACCCCAAATTTTTTTGTTTTTTCTCTCCAAAGCCCAAATTTTTCAGGATTTCCCCCCCAAAATTCCCAAATTTCCACCCTAAAACCCCAAATTTTCAGGATTTCTCCCCAAAATCCCAAAATTTCCACCCCAAACCCCCAATTTTTTTTGGTTTTTCTCCCCAAACCTCCAAAATTTCAGGATTTTTTCCCCGAAACCCCAAATTTTGGGGATTTTCTCCAAATCTCTACCCAAATTTTGGGATTTTTCCCCCAAAATATCCAAATTTTGTCCCCAAACCCCAAATTTTTGGGGATTTTCCCCCCAAAATCCCCAAATTTCCACCCCAAACCCCCAAATTTTGGGGATTTTTCCCCAAATTCCCACCCAAATTTTGGGATTTTCCCCCCAAAACCCCCAAATTTCCACCCCAAAATCCCAAATTTTGGGGATTTTTCCCCAAATTCCCACCCAAATTTTGGGATTTTCTCCCCAAAATCCCCAAATTTCCACCCCAAACCCCCAAATTTCTTTTGTTTTTTCTCCCCAAACCCCCAAATTTTCAGGATTTTTTCCCCAAAACACCAAATTTTTGGGGATTTTCCCCCCCAAAATCCCCAAATTTCCACCCCAAAATCCCAAATTTTCAGGATTTCTCCCCAAAATCCCCAAATTTCCACCCCAAATCACCAAATTTTTTTGTTTTTTCTCCCCAAACCTCCAAAATTTCAGGATTTTTTCCCCCAAACCCCAAATTTTTGGGATTTTACCCCAAATTTTTTGGGATTTCCCCCCAAAATCCCTAATTTTTTTTTTTTTTTTTTCCCCTAAAATTTCAGGATTTTTTCCCCAAAACCCCAAATTTTTGGGGATTTTTCCCCAAATTCCCACCCAAATTTTGGGATTTTCCTCCCAAAATCCCCAAATTTCCACCCCAAACCCCCAAATTTTTTTGTTTTTTCTCCCCCAACCCCCCAAATTTTCAGGATTTTTTCCCCCAAACCCCAAATTTTTTTGTTTTTTCTCTCCAAAGCCCAAATTTTTCAGGATTTCCCCCCCAAAATTCCCAAATTTCCACCCTAAAACCCCAAATTTTCAGGATTTCCCCCCAAAATCCCAAAATTTCCACCCCAAACCCCCAATTTTTTTTGTTTTTTCTCCCCAAACCCCCAAAATTTCAGGATTTTTTCCCCAAAACCCCAAATTTTTGGGATTTTCTCCAAATCTCTACCCAAATTTTGGGATTTTTCCCCCAAAATATCCAAATTTTGTCTCCAAACCCCAAATATTTGGGATTTTCTCCCAAAATCCCCAAAATTTCAGGATTTTTCCCCCGAAACCCCAAATTTTTGGGGATTTTCCCCCCAAAATCCCCAAATTTCCACCCCAAACCCCCAAATTTTGGGGATTTTTTCTCAAATTCCCACCCAAATTTTGGGATTTTCCCCCCAAAATCCCCAAATTTCCACCCCAAAATCCCAAATTTTGGGGATTTTTCCCCAAATTCCCACCCAAATTTTGGGATTTTCTCCCCAAAATATCCAAATTTTGTCCCCAAATCCCAAATTTTTGGGGATTTTTCCCCAAATTCCCACCCAAATTTTGGGATTTTCCTCCCAAAATCCCCAAATTTCCACCCCAAACCCCCAAATTTTTTTGTTTTTTCTCCCCAAACCCCCCAAATTTTCAGGATTTTTTCCCCCAAACCCCAAATTTTTTTGTTTTTTCTCTCCAAAGCCCAAATTTTTCAGGATTTCCCCCCCAAAATTCCCAAATTTCCACCCTAAAACCCCAAATTTTCAGGATTTCCTCCCAAAATCCCCAAATTTCCACCCCAAATCCCCAATTTTTTTTTGTTTTTTCTCCCCATACTTTCAGGATTTTTTCCCCAAAACCCCAAATTTTGGGGATTTTTCCCCAAAATCCCCAAATTTCCACCCCAAACCCCCAAATTTTGGGGATTTTTCCCCAAATTCCCACCCAAATTTAGGGATTTTCCTCCCAAAATCCCCAAATTTCCACCCCAAAATCCCAAATTTTGGGGATTTTTTCCCCAAATTCCCACCTGGATCCGAGGGTCGAGCTCTTCCTCCTCTTCCTCCTCCTCCTCCTCCTCCTTTTTGGGGTTCCCTGGATCCTCCCCTCCCCCCCAATCCGAATCTCCCATTTTGGAATTCCCAAAAATTTCGGGAGCTGCCAACGCCGGGGGAGGGGGGGCCATTCAAAGGGGGGGGGGAGGGGATTTAGTTCATTTTTTGGGGGATTTTTTTGGGATTTTGGGGATTTTTTTTTAAATTTTATTCAGATTTTTTCAGAATTTTTTTTGGAATTTTATTCAATTTTTTTTTTTAGGATTTTTTGGATTTTTTTCTGATTTTTTCCAGATTTCTTTGGGATTTTTTTCAGAATTGTTTCAGATTTTTTTCAGAATTTTTTCAGAATTTTTTCAGAATTTTTAAAGATTTTCTTTCAGAATTTTTTAGGATTTTTTTCAGAATTTTTTGGGAATTGTTTTTGGATTTTTCCAGAATTTTTTCGTATTTTTTTCAGAATTTTTAAAGATTTTTTTCAGACTTTTTTAGGATTTTTTTCAGAATTTTTTGAGATTTTTTTCAGAATTTTTTTTTAGTTTTTCAGAATTTTTTCAGAATTTTTGGATTTTTTTTCTCAGAACTTATTCAGGATTTTAAAAAATTTTTTCAGAATTTATTCAGAATTTATTCAGAATTTATTCAGGATTTTTAAAGATTTTTTTCCCAATTTTTTAAAAAATTTATTCTGAACTTATTCTGAAATTTTTCTGAATTTCTTCTGAATTTTTTCGAATTGTTTTGTTTTTTTTCAGAATTGTTTCGATTTTTCAAAATCTTTTACTTTATTTTTTATCGAATTTTTGATTCTTTTGTTAGGGTTTTTTTTTTATTTTAGAATTTTTTGGGAAGATTTTCATGAATTTTTTCAGAAATTTTTCAGGATTTTTTTTTTTTTTATAATTCTACAGAATTTTTGGGCGATTTTTTTTTTTTTTTTTTTTTAATTTTTAGGGAATTTTTAGTAAATTTTTTTTTTAGGATTCCCCAAAATTTCTCTTCCCCCCCAAAAAAAATTCAGTCGATCCAATTGGATGGGGAGGCCTGGAAAAAAATAAAATAAAAAAAAATTAGGATTTTCCCCAAATTTGGGAATTTTGGATGAGCCCAAATCCTCTAAAAGTCCTGAGGCAAAAATCTTCCGAAATTCCCAAAATTTTCATCGAAATCTCCCAAATTTTAGGAAAATCTCCCAAAATTCATTCAGAAAATACCAAAATTCACTCAAAGACTCCAAAATTTCCAAAAATTCTCCACAAAATTCACTAAAATTCCCTCAAATTCCACAGAAATCTCCCAAATTCTGCCCAAATATATCTGAATTCCCTAAAAATTCACTTCAATTCCCAAAATTCCCACAAAATTTCCTTAAAAATTCCCAAAATTTTCCCAAATTCACTGAAATTCCCAAAAATTCTCTCAAATTCCCAAAAATTTCCTCAAATTTCCACAAAATTCTCTCAAAATTCTCTCAAATTCTCTCAAATTCTCCCGAATTCCCTAAAAATTCACTTCAAATCCCAAAATTCCCACAAAATTTCCTTAAAAATTCCCAAAATTTTCCCAAATTCACTGGAATTCCCAAAAATTCCCAAAAAATTCCCACAAAATTCACTGAAATTCCCAAAATTCTCTCAAATTCCCAAAAAATTTCCTCAAATTTCCACAAAATTCCTTCAAATTCTCCCCAATTCCCTAAAAATTCACTTTAAATCCCAAAATTTCCACAAAATTTCCTTAAAAATTCCCAAAATTTTCCCAAATCCACTGGAATTCCCAAAAATTCCAAAAAATTCCCACAAAATTCACTGAAATTCCCAAAAATTCCCACAAAATTCCCAAAAATTCTCTCAAATTTCCACAAAATTTCCTCAAATTCTCCCCAATTCCCTAAAAATTCACTTCAATTCCCAAAATTCCCACAAAATTTCCTTAAAAATTCCCAAAATTTTCCCAAATCCACTGGAATTCCCAAATAAAAAAAAAATTCCCACAAAATTCATTGAAATTCCCAAAAATTCTCTCAAATTCCCAAAAAATTTCCTCAAATTTCCTCAAAATTTCCTCAAATTCTCCCGAATTCCCTAAAATCCACTCAAAGAAACCCAAATTCCCCAAAAATCTCCTCAAATTTCCCCAAAATCCTCCCCAAATTAACCAAAATTCCCAAAAAATCCCAAAAATCTCTCCCAAACCCACTCAATTTCCCAAAAATTCCCAAAAAATTCCCAAAAATTCCCACAAAATTCCCAAAAATTCCCAAAAAATCCCAAAAATTCACTGAAATTCTCTCAAAATTCCCAAAAATTTCCCCAAATCCTCCCAAATTAAAAAAAAAATTCCCAAAAAATCCCAAAAATCTCTCCCAAATTCCCTCAATTTCCCCAAAATTCCCTCAAAATTCCCAAAAATTCCCTCAAAATTCCCAAAAATTCCCTCAAATTCTCCCGAATTCCCTAAAATCCACTCAAAGAAACCCAAATTCCCCAAAATTCTCTCAAATTTCCCCAAAATCCTCCCCAAATTAACCAAAATTCCAAAAAAATCCCAAAAATCTCTCCCAAATCCACTCAATTTCCCAAAAATTCCCCAAAAATTCCCAAAAATTCACTGAAATTCCCAAAAATTCCCTCAATTTCCTCAAAATTCCCTCAAAATTCACAGAAATTCCCACAAAATTCTCTCAAATTTCCTCAAAATTCCCTCAAATTCCCAAAAAATCCCAAAAATCTCCCCCAAATCCACTCAATTTCCCAAAAATTCCCAAAAAATTCCCCAAAATTCCCTCAAAATTCCCAAAAATTCCCTCGATTTCCTCAAAATTCCCCCAAAATCCTCCCAAATTAAAAAAAAAATTCCCAAAAAATCCCAAAAATCTCCCCCAAATCCACTCAATTCCCCCAAAATTCCCAAAAAATTCCCTCAAAATTCCCAAAAATTCTCTCAATTTCCCCAAAATTCCCCCAAAATCCTCCCAAATTAAAAAAAAATTCCCAAAAAATCCCCAAAATCTCCCCAAATCCACTCAATTTCCCGCCAAAATCCCTCAGTGACCCCAAATCTTCCCAAAATTCCCCAAAATTCCCCAAAAATTCCCCCAAATCCCCTCAGACCCTCCCGAATTCCCAAAATTCCCCCAAATTCCCTGGAATTCCCCCAACACCCCCAAATTTTTTTTAAAAATTCCCCAAAATTCCCCAAAATTCCCCCAAAATTCCCCCAAATTCCCCCCCAGACCCCTCGGCCCCCCCCCAAAAACCGCGACCCCACAAATCCCTCCCCTCCCCCCTCCCCCCCACCCCCCACACCTCCTCGGAACCTTCCCAAATTCCCCAAAAATTCCCCAAAATTCCCAAAAAATTCCCAAAAAATTCCCAAATTTCCGTTTCCCCCCCCCCCCCCGGGCCTGTGTTTACCCCCCGCTCCGCCGCCGCCGCCGCGCCGCTCCCCCACCGGAAGCGGAAGTGCTCCTCAGCCTCCTCCGCTTCCGTACAAGATGGCGGCCTCCATGGGGAAACACAACCCCGCATTTTTCTCCTTTTTTTCCAATTTTCCATGGCTCAAACCGAGCCCGGGGATGAAATCGATGACTCCGAACTCACCGTGAGGCGTTTTGGCGGCGATTCGCTTTCAAATTCGCCTCAAAAATAGCACTGGGGAGGGTGAGGAGGTGCCGCCATCTTGTTGAGCTCCTCAAGATGGCGGCCGCGGGGGTCGGGCAAAAGGGAAGGGTGGGAGGGACGGCCCAAAAATGAGGGAGAAAATGAACCCTCGAGTCCCCTCAGGCCTTCCCGAGCCCCTCAGACCTCCCCAAATCTCTCTTTCCTCATTTCAGGCCTGTGTTTACACTCAGCTCCCATCTCGCACCCCTACCGGAACCGGAAGTGCACAGCCTCCTCAGCCTCCTCATCTGCCGTACAAGATGGCGGCCTCCATGGGGAAACACAACCCCGCCTTTTTCGCCTTTTTTTCCGGTTTTCCGTGGCTCAAACCGAGCCCGAGGATGAAATATATTACTTTGAACTTGTCTTGTCCAATTTTGGCGGCGATTCGCCTCAAAATTATCCTCAAAAATAGCACTGGGGAGGGTGAGAAGGTGCCGCCATCTTGTTGAGCTCCTCAAGATGGCGGCCGCGGGGGTCGGGCAAAAGGGAAGGGTGGGAGGGACGGCCCAAAAATGAGGGAGAAAATGAACCCTCGAGTCCCCTCAGGCCTTCCCGAGCCCCTCAGACCTCCCCAAATCTCTCTTTCTTCATTTCAGGCCTGTGTTTACCTCAGCTCCCATCTCGCACCCCTACCGGAACCGGAAGTGCACAGCCTCCTCAGCCTCCTCATCTGCCGTACAAGATGGCGGCCTCCATGGGGAAACAAGACCCCGCCTTTTTCGCCTTTTTTTCCGGTTTTCCGTGGCTCAAACCGAGCCCGGGGGTGAAATATATTACTTTGAACTTGTCTTGTCCAATTTTAGCCGCGATTCGCCTCAAAATTCTCCTCACAAATAGCACCGGGGAGGGTGAGGAGGTGCCGCCATCTTGTTGAGCTCCTCAAGATGGCGGCCGCGGGGGTCGGGCAAAAGGGAAGGGTGGGAGGGACACCCCAAAAATGAGGGAGAAAATGAACCCTCGAGTCCCCTCAGGCCTTCCCGAGCCCCTCAGACCTCCCCAAATCTCTCTTTCTTCATTTCAGACCTGTGTTTACACTCAGCTCCCATCTCGCACCTCTACCGGAACCGGAAGTGTGCATCCTCCTCAGCCTCCTCATCTGCCGTACAAGATGGCGGCCTCCATGGGGAAACACAACCCCGCATTTTTCTCCTTTTTTTCCGGTTCGCGGTGGCTCAAACCGAGCCCGGGGATGAAATCGATGACTCCGAACTCACCGTGAGGCGTTTTGGCGGCGATTCGCTTTCAATTGTCCTCAAAAATAGCACTGGGAGGGTGAGAAGGTGCCGCCATCTTGTGGAGCTCCTCAAGATGGCGGCCGCGGGGGTCGGGCAAAAGGGAAGGGTGGGAGGGACACCCCAAAAATGAGGGAGAAAATGAACCCTCGAGTCCCCTCAGGCCTTCCCGAGCCCCTCAGACCTCCCCAAATCTCTCTTTCTTCATTTCAGGCCTGTGTTTACCTCAGCTCCCATCTCGCACCCCTACCGGAACCGGAAGTGCACAGCCTCCTCAGCCTCCTCATCTGCCGTACAAGATGGCGGCCTCCATGGGGAAACAAGACCCGCCTTTTTCGCCTTTTTTTCCGGTTTTCCGTGGCTCAAACCGAGCCCGGGGGTGAAATATATTACTTTGAACTTGTCTTGTCCAATTTTAGCCGCGATTCGCCTCAAAATTCTCCTCACAAATAGCACCGGGGAGGGTGAGGAGGTGCCGCCATCTTGTTGAGCTCCTCAAGATGGCGGCCGCGGGGGTCGGGCAAAAGGGAAGGGTGGGAGGGACACCCCAAAAATGAGGGAGAAAATGAACCCTCGAGTCCCCTCAGGCCTTCCCGAGCCCCTCAGACCTTCCCAAATCTCTCTTTCTTCATTTCAGGCCTGTGTTTACCTCAGCTCCCATCTCGCACCTCTACCGGAACCGGAAGTGCGCATCCTCCTCAGCCTCCTCATCTGCCGTACAAGATGGCGGCCTCCATGGGGAAACACAACCCCGCCCTTTTCGCCGTTTTTTTCCAGTTCGCGGTGGCTCAAACCGAGCCCGAGGGTGAAATATATGATTCTGAACCTGTCTTGTCCAATTTTAGCCGCGATTCGCCTCAAAATTCGCCTCACAAATAGCACCGGGGAGGGTGAGAAGGTGCCGCCATCTTGTGGAGCTCCTCAAGATGGCGGCCGCGGGGGTCGGGCAAAAGGGAAGGGTGGGAGGGACGGCCCAAAAATGAGGGAGAAAATGAACCCTCGAGTCCCCTCAGGCCTTCCCGAGCCCCTCAGACCTCCCCAAATCTCTCTTTCCTCATTTCAGGCCTGTGTTTACACTCAGCTCCCATCTCGCACCCCCACCGGAACCGGAAGTGCACATACGCCTCAGCCTCCTCAGCTGCTGTACAAGATGGCGGCCTCCATGGGGAAAACCAACCCCGCCTTTTTCTCCTTTTTTTCCGGTTCGCGGTGGCTCAAACCGAGCCCGGGGATGAAATCGATGACTCCGAACTCACCGTGAGGCGTTTTGGCGGCGATTCGCTTCAAAATTCGCCTCAAAAATAGCACTGGGAGGGTGAGAAGGTGCCGCCATCTTGTGGAGCTCCTCAAGATGGCGGCCGCGGGGGTCGGGCAAAAGGGAAGGGTGGGAGGGACACCCCAAAAATGAGGGAGAAAATGAACCCTCGAGTCCCCTCAGGCCTTCCCGAGCCCCTCAGACCTCCCCAAATCTCTCTTTCTTCATTTCAGGCCTGTGTTTACCTCAGCTCCCATCTCGCACCCCTACCGGAACCGGAAGTGCACAGCCTCCTCAGCCTCCTCATCTGCCGTACAAGATGGCGGCCTCCATGGGGAAACAAGACCCCGCCTTTTCGCCTTTTTTTCCGGTTTTCCGTGGCTCAAACCGAGCCCGGGGGTGAAATATATTACTTTGAACTTGTCTTGTCCAATTTTAGCCGCGATTCGCCTCAAAATTCTCCTCACAAATAGCACCGGGGAGGGTGAGGAGGTGCCGCCATCTTGTTGAGCTCCTCAAGATGGCGGCCGCGGGGGTCGGGCAAAAGGGAAGGGTGGGAGGGACGGCCCAAAAATGAGAGAGAAAATGAACCCTCGAGTCCCCTCAGGCCTTCCCGAGCCCCTCAGACCTTCCAAATCTCTCTTTCTTCATTTCAGGCCTGTGTTTACACTCAGCTCCCATCTCGCACCCCCACCGGAACCGGAAGTGCACATACGCCTCAGCCTCCTCAGCTGCTGTACAAGATGGCGGCCTCCATGGGGAAAACCAACCCCGCCTTTTTCTCCTTTTTTTCCGGTTCGCGGTGGCTCAAACCGAGCCCGGGGATGAAATCAGTGATGTTGAAACCATCGTGAGCCATTTTGGCGGCGATTCGCTTTCAAATTCGCCTCAAAAATAGCACTGGGGAGGGTGAGAAGGTGCCGCCATCTTGTGGAGCTCTTCAAGATGGCGGCCGCGGGGGTCGGGCAAAAGGGAAGGGTGGGAGGGACACCCCAAAAATGAGGGAGAAAATGAACCCTCGAGTCCCCTCAGACTTTCCCGAGCCCCCCAGACCTTCCCAAATCTCTCTTTCCTCATTTCAGGCCTGTGTTTACACTCAGCTCCCATCTCGCACCCCTACCGGAACCGGAAGTGCACAGCCTCCTCAGCCTCCTCATCTGCCGTACAAGATGGCGGCCTCCACGGGGAAACAAGACCCCGCCTTTTTCGCCTTTTTTTCCGGTTTTCCGTGGCTCAAACCGAGCCCGGGGGTGAAATATATGATTCTGAACCTGTCTTGTCCAATTTTAGCCGCGATTCGCCTCAAAATTCGCCTCACAAATAGCACCGGGGAGGGTGAGGAGGTGCCGCCATCTTGTTGAGCTCCTCAAGATGGCGGCCGCGGGGGTCGGGCAAAAGGGAAGGGTGGGAGGGACACCCCAAAAATAAAGAGGAAAAGAGACCTTCGAGTCCCCTCAGACTTCCCCGAGCCCCCCAGACCTCCCCAAATCTCTCTTTCCTCATTTCAGGCCTGTGTTTACCTCAGCTCCCATCTCGCACCTCCACCGGAACCGGAAGTGCTCATCTCCCTTTTCCTCCCCCTCTTCCGTACAACATGGCGGCCTCCGGGGGCTCCCTAATTTCGCTTCTCCGCCGTTTTTTTTCGGTTCCCGGGGAGGCTCGAAGGGTCCCTGGGGTGAAATCGGTGATGGCGAACGTTCTGAGCTCTGATTGGTCTCGGTTCGGTTTAAAAAACGGCGGGAAACGGCACCGGAAGTGGATGGGTGGGTGCCGCCATTTTGTTTTACGGCGGCGCCCGCGCCTCAAGATGGCGGCGGGAGGCGTTGACGACTTTTTAAATTTATTTATTTATATTTATCTTCTAAATTTTATTTCTTTCTTTCTACTTACTTTATTTTAAAAAGAATTATTTTTGTATTCCATTTTTATTATTATTCAGCTTTTTTTTGTTTGTTTTTATTCTTTTTTTCATAAATGTTCAGTTTTTATTTATTTGTTTGCCTCCATTTTTCTTTATTTTCTATTGAGTTGGGCTTTAAATCCCAAAGTTTTTCCTCAAAACCCCCGAATTCCCTTAAACATCCCCAAAACCTCAAAAATCCTTCCCAAAATTCCACCCCAAAATTTCCAAATTTCCACCGCAAAACCCCCAAATCCCCTAAACATCCCCAAAACCCCAAAATTCCCCCAAAATCCCAATTTTTTCCCCCAAATCTGAGAATTTTCCCCCCAAAACCCAAAAAATTCTCCCCAAAATCCCAAAATTCCGCTCCAAAACCCCAAAATTTCCCCCCAAAATCTGAGAATATCTCCCCAAAAACCCAAAAATTCTGTCCCAAACCCCAAAATTTCACCTCGAACTCCCCAAAATCCCAAAACTTTCCTCCCAAATCCCAAGTTTTCCCCCCAAAACCTCAAAATTTTCCCCCCGAACCCCAAATTTCCTCTCAAAAACCTCAAAAATTCCTCTCAAAAATCCTGAAATTTTTCCCTCAAATCCCAATTTTTTCCCCCAAAATCCCAACATTTCCTCCCAAAATCCCAAATTTTTCCCCCAAAATATGAGAATTTCTCCCCGAAAACCCCAAAAATTCCATCCCGTAACCCCAAAATCTCCAAATTTCCCCTCCAAAACCCAATTTTTTCCCTGAAAGCCCCAAAAATTCCACCGAAAACCGCAAAAAATTCCTCCAAAATCCCCAAATTTTCCCCCAAAATCTGAGAATTTCTCCCCAAAACCCCAAAAATTCACCTCAAAATCCCCAAAATTCCACCCCAAACACCCCAAAATTCCTCCCCCAAACCCCAAAAATCCCCGAAAAACTCCGCCTAAAAATCCCAATTTTTTTCCCTCCAAATCTCCAAAAACCCCAATTTTTTTTCCCTCGAGACCCCCAAAAAATCCCAATTTTTTTCCCTCCAAATCTCCAAAAACCCCAAATTTTTTTCCCGCGAGACCCCCAAAAATCCCAATTTTTCCCCCCAAAACCCCGATTTTTTTTCCCTCGAGACCCCCAAAAATTCTTAATTTTTTTCCCCCAAACCCCCAAATTTTTTCCCTCCAAATCTCCAAAAACCCCAATTTTTTTCCCTCCAAATCTCCAAAAACCCCAACTTTTTTCCCCCCAAAATCCCAACTTCTTTCCCCCCAAAACCCCAATTTTTTTCCCCCCAAAACCCCAATTTTTTTCCCTCCAAATCTCAATTTTTTTCCCTCCAAATCTCCAAAAACCCCAACTTTTTTCCCCCCAAAATCCCAACTTCTTTCCCCCCAAAACCCCAATTTTTTTCCCCCCCAAAACCCCAATTTTTTTCCCTCCAAATCTCAATTTTTTTCCCTCCAAATCTCCAAAAACCCCAACTTTTTTCCCCCCAAAATCCCAACTTCTTTCCCCCAAAACCCCATTTTTTTTCCCCCAAAACCCCAGATTTTTTTCCCTCGAAACCCCAAAAACCCCAATTTTTTTCCCTCGAGACCCCCAAAAAATCCCAATTTTTTTCCCTCGAAACCCCAAAAACCCCAATTTTTTTCCCTCGAAACCCAAATTTTTTTCCCTCGAGACCCCCAAAAATCCCAATTTTTTCCCCCAAAACCCCAATTTTTTTCCCCCCAAAATCCCAATTTTTTTTCCCTCGAAACCCCAAAAAATCCCAACTTCTTTCCCCCAAAACCCCAATTTTTTCCCCCCAAAACCCCAATTTTTTTCCCCCCAAAATCCCAATTTTTTTTCCCTCGAAACCCCAAAAAATCCCAACTTCTTTCCCCCCAAAACCCCAATTTTTTCCCCCAAAACCCCAATTTTTTTCCCCCCAAAATCCCAATTTTTTTCCCCCCAAAACCCCAAATTTTTTTCCCTCGAAACCCCAAAAACCCCAATTTTTTTCCCTCGAAACCCAAATTTTTTTCCCTCGAGACCCCCAAAAATCCCAATTTTTTCCCCCAAAACCCCAATTTTTTTCCCTCCAAATCTCCAAAAACCCCAATTTTTTTCCCCCCAAAATCCCAATTTTTTTTCCCTCGAAACCCCAAAAAATCCCAACTTTTTTCCCCCCAAAATCCCAACTTCTTTCCCCCCAAAACCCCAATTTTTTTCCCCCCAAAATCCCAATTTTTTTTCCCTCGAGACCCCAAAAATCCCAATTTTTTTCCCTCGAGACCCCCAAAAACCCCAAATTTTTTTCCCTCGAAACCCCAAAAACCCCAATTTTTTTCCCTCGAAACCCAAATTTTTTTCCCTCGAGACCCCCAAAAATCCCAATTTTTTCCCCCAAAACCCCAATTTTTTCCCCCCAAAATCCCAATTTTTTTTCCCTCGAAACCCCAAAAAATCCCAACTTTTTTCCCCCAAAATCCCAACTTCTTTCCCCCCAAAACCCCAATTTTTCCCCCCAAAACCCCAATTTTTTTCCCCCCAAAATCCCAATTTTTTTCCCTCGAGACCCCCAAAAAATCCCAATTTTTTTCCCTCGAGACCCCCAAAAACCCCAATTTTTTTCCCTCGAAACCCAAATTTTTTTCCCTCGAGACCCCCAAAATCCCAATTTTTTCCCCCCAAAATCCCAATTTTTTTCCCCCTAAAACCCAATTTTTTTTCCCTCGAAACCCCAAAATCCCCAATTTTTTTCCCCCCCAAAATCCCAACTTTTTTCCCCCCAAAACCCCAATTTTTTTCCCCCCAAAATCCCAATTTTTTTTCCCTCGAAACCCCAAAAACCCCAATTTTTTTCCCTCGAAACCCAAATTTTTTTCCCTCGAGACCCCCAAAAAATCCCAATTTTTTTCCCTCGAGACCCCCCAAAAATCCCAAATTTTTTTCCCTCGAAACCCCAAAAACCCCAATTTTTTTCCCTCGAAACCCAAATTTTTTTCCCTCGAGACCCCCAAAAATCCCAATTTTTCCCCCAAAACCCCAATTTTTCCCCCCCAAAATCCCAATTTTTTTTTCCCTCGAAACCCCAAAAAATCCAACTTTTTTCCCCCCAAAATCCCAACTTCTTTCCCCCCAAAACCCCAATTTTTCCCCCCAAAATCCCAATTTTTTCCCCCCAAAACCCCAAATTTTTTTCCCTCGAAACCCCAAAAACCCCAATTTTTTTCCCAAAACCCCAATTTTTTTCCCTCCAAATCTCCAAAAATCCCAATTTTTTTTTCCCTCGAAACCCCAAAAACCCCAATTTTTTTCCCTCGAAACCCAAATTTTTTTCCCTCGAGACCCCCAAAAATCCCAATTTTTTCCCCCCAAAATCCCAATTTTTTTCCGCCAAAATCCCAATTTTTTTCCCCCCTAAAACCCAATTTTTTTTCCCTCGAAACCCCAAAATCCCCAATTTTTTTCCCCCCCAAAATCCCAACTTTTTTCCCCCAAAACCCCAATTTTTTTCCCCCCAAAATCCCAATTTTTTTTTCCCTCGAAACCCCAAAAACCCCAATTTTTTTCCCTCGAAACCCAAATTTTTTTCCCTCGAGACCCCCAAAAAATCCCAATTTTTTTCCCTCGAGACCCCCCAAAAATCCCAATTTTTTTTCCCTCGAGACCCCAAAAAATCCCAATTTTTTTCCGTCCAAATCTCAATTTTTTTCCCTCCAAATCTCAATTTTTTTCCCTCCAAATCTCCAAAAACCCCAAATTTTTCCCCCCAAAACCCCAATTTTTTCCCCCCAAAATCCCAACTTCTTTCCCCCCAAAACCCCAATTTTTTTCCCCCCAAATCCCAATTTTTTTCCCCCCAAAACCCCAATTTTTTTCCCTCGAAACCCCAAAAATCCCAATTTTTTTCCCTCGATACCCCAAAAACCCCAATTTTTTTTCCCTCGTAACCCCAAAATCCCCAATTTTTTTCCCCCCAAAAACCCCAATTTTTTTCCCTCGTAACCCCAAAATCCCCAATTTTTTTCCCCCCCAAAACCCCAATTTTTTTTCCCTCGAGACCCCCAAAACCCCAATTTTTTCCCCCCAAAACCCCAATTTTTTCCCCCCAAAACCCCAATTTTTTCCTACCAAATCTCCAAAAACCCCAATTTTTTCCCCCCAAAATCCCAATTTTTTCCCCCCAAAACCCCAATTTTTCCCCCCAAAACCCCAATTTTTTTCCCCCCAAAATCCCAATTTTTTTTCCCTCGAAACCCCCAAAAACCCCAATTTTTTCTCCCCAAAACCCCAATTTTTTTCCCTCGAAACCCAAATTTTTTTCCCTCGAGCCCCCAAAAATCCCAATTTTTTCCCCCCAAAATCCCAATTTTTTTCCCCCCAAAATCCCAAATTTTTTCCCCCCAAAACCCCGATTTTTTCCTACCAAATCTCCAAAAACTCCAATTTTTTCCCCCCAAAACCCCAATTTTTCCCCCCAAAACCCCAATTTTTTTCCCCCCAAAATCCCAATTTTTTTTCCCTCGATAACCCCAAAAATCCCAAAATTTTTCCCCCAAAACCCCCCCCAAAAAAAAAAAAAAAAAAAAAAATTCCCGCCCTAAACCCCGCCCCCGCCCCGCCCCTTTTAAGCCCCGCCCACATCTTTGGCCACACCCCCTTTAAGCCCCGCCCGTCTCTTTGGCCACGCCCCCTCTAAAGCCCTGCACGTCTCTTTGGCCACGCCCCATTTAAGCCCAGCCTCTTTGGCCACGCCCCCTCTAAGCCCCGCCCGTCTCTTTGGCCACGCCCCCTCCAAAGCCCTGCACGTCTCTTTGGCCACGCCCCATTTAAGCCCAGCCTCTTTGGCCACGCCCCCTCTAAGCCCCGCCCACCCCGGCCCCGCCCGCGGGAAATTCCCGAGCCCGAGGCCCCTCCCGATCTTTATTTCCTCCCCCCCAAAAAAATTCATTTTTTTTTTTTTTAAAAATCCCCCCAAAAAAAAAACCCCAAAAAAGGAATCCCTCCCCTTCCCCTCCCCCACCCCCAACATCCCCAAAAATCTCCCAAAAAAAAAAAAACCCCAAAAATTTCAGGATTTTCCCGCGGTTTTTTTTTTTTTTTTTTTAATTCTAATTCCCGGGGATTTTCCCTCTCGCCCCTCCCCCCCCCCATCCCCTCCCCCACCCCTCCCCGAATTTTATTTTATTTTTTATTTTTTTTTTTTAATTTTTTTGGGGATCTCTCCCCTAAATTTTTCTCACCTCGGGGTTGGAGATTTTGGGATTTTCCGCCCTAAATTTTTTTTTTTTTTTTGGGGGATTTTTTATTTTTTTTGGGGGAATTTCCGCGAGCCGAGGCCGAGGTAAGGAACGCCCCTCCCCCACCCCCCGCGCGGCCTTTTCCCCTCCCCCACCCTCTAATTTTTGGGGGTTTTTTTGGGGTTTTTTTGGGGAGGTTCGGGAGTGGGGGAGGGGTTCGGGGAGTGGGGGAGGGGCCCGGGAATTTTTGGGGTTAATTCCTGGGATTTTTGGGGTTAATCTTTGGAATTTTTGGGGGCGAATCCTTGGGATTTTTGGGGTTAATTCTTGGGATTTTTTGGGGTGAAGTCTTGGGATTTTTGGGGTTCGGAATTGGGGGGAGGGGTCCCAAAAATGGGGGAAGGGGTTCCGGAAGTGGGGGAGGGGTCCTGGGATTTTTGGGGTTAATTATTGGAATTTTTGGGGTTAATCCTTGGGATTTTTAGGGAAAATTCTTGGGATTTTTGGGGTTAATCTTTGGAAATTTGGGGGCGAATCCTTGGAATTTTTGGGGTTAATCCTTGGAATTTTGGGGTTAATCCTTGGGATTTTTGGGGCAAATCCTTGGGATTTTTGGGGTAAATTCTTGGGATTTTTGGGGTCCCAAAAATGGGGGGAGGGGTTCGGGAAGTGGGGGAGGGGTCCGGGAATTTTTGGGGCGACTTTTTGGAATTTTTAGGGTTAATCTTTGGATTTTTTTTAGGGTTAGTTCTTGGGATTTTTGGGGTTAATTCTTGGGATTTTTGGGGTTAATTCTTGGGATTTTTGGGGTCCTGGAATTTTTGGGGTTCTGGAATTTGGGGAGAGGCCCAAAAATGGGGGAGGGGTCCAGGAATTTTTGGTGTTAATCTTTGGAATTTTGGGGGCGAATCCTTGGGATTTTTGGGGTTAATTCTTGGGATTTTTGGGGTCCCAAAAATGAGGGGAGGGGTCCCAAAAATGGGGGAAGGGGTTCCGGAAGTGGGGGAGGGGTTCGGGAATTTTTGGGGTTAATCTTTTGAATTTTGGGGGCGAATCTTTGGCATTTTTGGGGTTAATTCTTGGGATTTTTGGGGTTAATTATTGGAATTTCTGGGGCGAATCCTTGGGATTTTTGGGGTGAATTCCTGGGATTTTTGGGGTTAATCTTTGGAATTTTGGGGGCGAATCCTTGGGATTTTTGGGGTTAATTCTTGGAATTTTTGGGGTTAATCTTTGGAATTTTTGGGGTCCCAAAATTGGGGGAGGGGTGTTAGAATTATTGGGGCAAATCCTTGGAATTTTTGGGGTTAATTCTTGGGAATTTTGGGGTTCCGGAATTGGGGGAGAAGCCCAAAATTGGGGGAGAGGCCCTGAAAATTGGGGGAGGGGTCCGGGAATTTTTGGGGTTAATCTTTGGAATTTTGGGGCGAATCCTTGGAATTTTTGGGGTTAATTCTTGGGATTTTTGGGGAGAATTCTTGGGATTTTTGGGGTGAAGTCTTGGAATTTTTGGGGTTAATCCTGGAATTTTTGGGGTTTCGGAATTGGAGGAGAGGCCCAAAAATGGGGGAGGGGTCCTGGAATTTTTAGGGAGAATCCTTGGAATTTTTGGGGAGAATTATTGGAATTTTTGGGGTTAATTATTGGAAATTTTGGGGTTAATTCTTGTAATTTTGGGGTCTTGGAATTTTTGGGGTTCTGGAATTTGGGGGGAGGAGTTCCGGAATTGGGGGAGGGGTCCAGGAATTTTTGGGGTTAATCCTTGGGATTTTTGGGGTGAAGTCTTGGGATTTTTGGGGTCCCAAAAATGAGGGGAGGGGCTCAGGAAGTGGGGGAGGGGTTCGGGAATTTTTGGGGTTAATCTTTGGAATTTTTGGGGAGAATTCTTGGGATTTTTGGGGTTAATCCTGGAATTTTTTGAGTTCCGGAATTGGGGGAGAGGCCCAAAAAATGGGGGAGGGGTCCAGGAATTTTTGGGGAGAGTCCTTGGAATTTTTGGGGTTAATTCTTGGGATTTTTGGGGTTAATCCTTGGAAATTTTTGGGGTTAATCCTTGGAATTTTGGGGTCTTGGAATTTTTGGGGGGTTCCGGAATTGGGGGAGAGGTCCCAAAATTGGGAGAGGGGTCCAGGAATTTTTGGGGCAAATCTTTGGAACTTTTGGGGTTAATCTTTGGATTTTTTGGGGTTAATCCTTGGAATTTTTGGGGTTAATTCTTGGAATTTTTGGGGTTAATTCTTGGGGTTTTTGGGGTTAATTCTTGGGATTTTTGGGGTTCCGGAATTGGGGGAGAGGCCCAAAATTGGGGGAGGGGTCCTGGAATTTTTGGGGCAAATCCCTGGAATTTTGGGGCCCTGGAATTTTTGGGGAGAATTCTTGGGATTTTTGGGGTTAATTCTTGGAATTCTTGGGGTGAATTCCTGGGATTTTTGGGGCGAATCTTTGGAATTTTTGGGGTTAATCCTTGGAATTTTGGGGTCCTGGAATTTGGGGACAGGCCCAAAAAATGGGGGAGGGGTCCAGGAATTTTTGGGGTTAATTCTTGGAATTTTTGGGGTTAATCTTTAGAATTTTGGGGGTCCCAGAATTGGGGGAGAGGCCCCAAAATTGGGGGAGGGGCCCTGAAAATTGGAGGAGGGGTCCCGGAATTTTTGGGGTTAATCCTTGGGATTTTTGGGGTTAATGCTTGGAATTTTTGGGGAGAATTCTTGGGATTTTTTGGGTTAATTCTTGGAATTTTGGGGGGTTAATCCTTGGAATTTTGGCGTCTTGGAATTTTTGGGGGGTTCCGGAATTGGGGGAGAGGTCCCAAAATTGGGAGAGGGGTCCAGGAATTTTTGGGGCAAATCTTTGGAACTTTTGGGGTTAATCTTTGGAATTTTTGGGGTTAATCCTTGGAATTTCTGGGGTTAATTATTGGAATTTTTGGGGTTATTTCTTGGGATTTTTGGGGTTAACCCTTGGGATTTTTGGGGTGAATCCTTGGGATTTTTAGGGAGAATCCTTGGGATTTTTGGGGAGAATTCTTGGGATTTTTGGGGTTAATCCTTGGAATTTTTGGGGTTAATCCTTGGGATTTTTGGGGTTCGGAATTTGGGGGAGAGGCCCAAAATTGGGGGAGGGGTCCAGGATTTTAATATCACTTTTATTCAATTTTATTAGGATTTTAACACGGCTTTCCCCACCCCGGACGTTCTCCCCTATAGGACCTGTCCCCTATAGAATTTTTTTCAGATTTAAAGAATTTTTAAACAATTTTTATGAGATTTTATAAAATTTTTATAATTTTTTTCCCATTCCCAGATGCTGTTCCTGCTCCTCCTCGTGGTCGTTCCTGCTCGCGCCGCAATCCACGCCAACCTCACCGAAGGTAACCTTCCCAAATTTTTCGGGGCCATTCCCAAATTTTTGTGGTCATTCCCAAATTTTCGGGGCCATTCCCAAATTTCGGAGCCATTCCCAAATTTTTATTTTTGTTCCTGAAGGTTTGGGGCCAATCCCAAACTTTTATTTCTGTTCCCAAATTTTTGGGGCTATTCCTGAACTTCTGGGGTCATTCCTGAATTTTTTGGTCATTCCCAAATTTTTTGGGGCCATTCCCAAATTTTTGGGTCGTTCCAAACTTTGGGGGCCATTCCCAAATTTTTATGTCCATTCCCAAACTTTTGGGGCCATTCCCAAATTTCGGGACCGTTCCCAATTTTTTTGGGGTCATTCCCGAATTTCTGGAGCTGTTCCCAAAATTTTTTGATCATTCCTGAGTTTTCAGGGCCGATCCCAAATTTTTATTTCTGTTCCTGATGGTTTGGGGCTGTTCCCAAATTATTGGGTCATTCCCAAATTTTCGGGGCCGTTCCCAAATTTTTTGGGGTCATTCCCAAATTTTCGGGGCCATTCCCAAATTTCAGGGCCATTCCCAATTTTTGGGGCCATTCCCAAATTTTTATTTTTGTTCCTGAAGGTTTCGGGGCCATTCCCAAACTTTTATTTCCATTCCTGAATTTTTGGGGCTGATCCCAAATTTTTGGGGCCAATCCCGAACTTTTATTTCCATTTCTGAATGTTTGGGGCCATTCCCAAATTTCGGGGCCATTCCCAAATTTTTCGGGGTCATTCCCAAATTTTTTGGGGCCATTCCCAAATTTCGGGGCCGTTCCCATATTTTTTGGGGTCATTCCTGAATTTTTGGGTCATTCTCAAACTTCCGGGGCCATTCCCAAACTTTTTTGTCCATTCCTGAATTTTTGGGGCTTATCCCGAATTTTTGGCGCCATTCCCGAATTTTTGAGTCGTTCCAAACTTTCGGGGCCATTCCCAAATTTTTGGGGCCATTCCCAAACTTTTATGTCCATTCCCGAATTTTTGGGGCCGTTCCCAAATTTTTATGTCCACTTCTGAATTTTTGGGTCCAATCCCCAATTTTCGGGGCCATTCCCAAATTTTTATTTCTGTTCCTGAAGGTTTGGGGCCAATCCCAAACTTTTGGGGCTGACCCCAAACTTTTATTTCTATTCTTGAATCCTTGGGGCCATTCCTGAATTTTTGGGGCCATTCCCAAAATTTTGGGGCCATTCCTGAATGTTTGGGGCCATTCCTGAATGTTTGGGGCCATTCCCAAATTTTTGGGGCCATTCCTGAATTTTTTGTGCCATTCCTGAATTTTCGGGGCCATTCCTGAATGATTGGTGGCCAATCCCAAATTTCTGTGTCCCTACCCAAACTTTTGTGTTCCTACCCAAATTTTCATGGCCAATCCCAAATTTTTGGGGCCAATCCCAAATTTCTGCCTCCAATCCCAAACTTTTGTGTCTGTCCCCAAACTTTTAGGGCCAATCCCAAATTTTCAGTGCCAATCCCAATTTTTTTGAGGTCATCCCCAAATTTTGGTGCCCAATCCATATTCCCGACCCCAACTCCAAATTTTTGGCGCCAATCCCAAATTTTTGGTGCCAATCCCATGTTTTTTGGCCCCAACCCTGAATTTTTGGGGCCAATCCCAAATTTTCGGTACCAATCCCAAATTCCTGACCCCAACCCCAAATTTTCTGTGCCGATCCCAAATTTTCGGTCCCAACCCCAAATTTTCGGGGTCCCCAGGCTGTCAGATCATCCACCCCCCGCGGGACTTCTGTGTCCGTCCCCAAATTTTGTGTCCATCCCCAAACTTTTTAATGTCCATTCCTGAATTTCTGAACCCGATCCCAAATTTTTGGATCTGATCCTGAATTTTCTGACCCCAATCCCAAATTTTCGGGGTCCCCAGGCTGTCAGATCATCCACCCCCCGCGGGACTTCTCTGTCCATCCCCAAACTTTGGTGCCAAACCCAAATTCCTGACCCCAACCCCAAATTTTCTGTGCCAAACCCAAATTTTTTGGGACCAATCCCAAATTTCGGGGTCCCCAGGCTGTCAGGCCATTCACCCCCCCGCGGGATTTCTGTGTCCATCCCCAAATTTTGTGTCCATCCCCAAACTTTTGGTGCCCAATCCCAAATTCCTGACCCCAAACCCGAATTTTCGGTACCAACCCCAAATTTTCTGTGCCAAACCCAAATTTTCCGACCCCAACTCCAAATTTCGGGGTCCCCAGGCTGTCAGATCATCCACCCCCCGGCGGGACCCGTCCCCAAATTTTCAGTGCCAATCCCATGTTTTGTGGCCCCAATCCCATATTCTTGACCCCAATCCCAAATTTTTGGATCTGATCCTGAATTTTTGGATCTGATCCCAAATTTTTGGATCTGATCCCGAATTTTCCGACCCCAACCCCAAATTTTTCGGGGTCCCCAGGCTGTCAGATCATCCACCCCCCACAGGACTTCTGTGTCCGTCCCCAAATTTTGTGTCCAACCCCCAAATTTTTGGTACCAATCCCATATTTCTGACCCCAACCCCAAATTTTCACTGCCAAACCCAAATTTTTGGGACCAATCCCAAATTTTTCGGGGTCCCCAGGCTGTCAGATCATCCACCCCCCACGGGACTTCTGTGTCCGTCCCCAAATTTTGTGTCCAACCCCAAATTTTTGGTACCAATCCCATATTTCTGACCCCAACCCCAAATTTTCACTGCCAAACCCAAATTTTTGGGACCAATCCCAAATTTTTCGGGGTCCCCAGGCTGTCAGATCATCCACCCCCCACGGGACTTCTGTGTCCGTCCCCAAATTTTGTGTCCAACCCCAAATTTTTGGTACCAATCCCATATTTCTGACCCCAACCCCAAATTTTCACTGCCAAACCCAAATTTTTGGGACCAATCCCAAATTTTTCGGGGTCCCCCAGGCTGTCAGATCATCCACCCCCCGCGGGACTTCTGTGTCCATCCCCAAACTTTGGTGGCCAATCCCAAATTTCTGTGTCCAATCCCAAACTTTTGTGTTCCTACCCAAATTTTCTGTGCCAATCCCAAATTTTTCGGTACCAACCCCAAATTTTCTGTGCCGATCCCGAATTTTCCGACCCCAACCCCAAATTTTTCGGGGTCCCCAGGCTGTCAGATCATCCACCCCCCGCGGGACGGGGGCATTCGGTACCGCGGGCTGACGCCGGAGGAGGTGCGCAGCGTTCGCTTCCTGCCCTTCGACTACGAGATCGAGTACGTGTGCCGCCCCGAGCGCGAGATCGTGGGGCCCAAGGTCAGGAAATGCCAGCGCGACGGCACCTGGACGGCCATGGGACACCCCAGCCGCTGCCGTGAGTGTCACTCGAGGTCCTTGGTGCCACCTTGGTGGCCAAAGTTCTCGATTTTTTGGTGGCTTCACCTCGTGAGTGTTGTAGATCCCAAAATATATTCCAAATCCTATAAATGTTTCCAATCCCATCAATGGCTCCATCTCGTCACTGTCCCATCAATGTCCCCAATTCCATCAATATTCTCCATCCCATAAATGTCCCCAATCTCATCAATGTCCCCATTCCCATAAATGTTCTCCATCCCATCAATGTTCTCGATTCCGTAAATGTTCCCAATCCCAAAAATGTTCCCAGTCCCAAAAATGTTCCCAATCCATCCATGTCCCCATTCCCATCCATGCCCCAATCCCATCAGTGTCCCCAGTCCATCAATGTCCCCAATCCCATCCATGTCCCCATTTTTTTGGTGTTCCCAATCTCATAAATGATCCCAATCCCATAAATGTTCTCCATCCCATAAGTGATCCCATTCCATCAATGTCCCCAATCCCATCAATGTCCCAAATCCCAGCAGTGTCATTGTTCCATCAATGTCCCCATTTTGTTGGTGTTCCATCCCATCAATGTCCCCAATCCCATCAGTGTCCCCAATCCCATCAGTGTCCCCAATCCATCAGTGTCCCCAATCCATCAATGACCCCAATCCCATCAATGTCCCCAATCCATCAATGTCCCCAATCCATCAATGTCCCAATCCCATCAGTGTCCCCAGTCCCATCCCCGTCCCCATCCCATCGATCGTGGGGCCCAAGGTCAGGAAATGCCAGCGCGACGGCACCTGGACGGCCATGGGACACCCCAGCCGCTGCCGTGAGTGTCACTCGAGGTCCTTGGTGCCACCTTGGTGGCCAAAGTTCTCGATTTTTTGGTGGCTTCACCTCGTGAGTGTTGTAGATCCCAAAATATATTCCAAATCCTATAAATGTTTCCAATCCCATCAATGGCTCCATCTCGTCACTGTCCCATCAATGTCCCCAATTCCATCAATATTCTCCATCCCATAAATGTCCCCAATCTCATCAATGTCCCCATTCCCATAAATGTTCTCCAGCCCATCAATGTTCTCGATTCCGTAAATGTTCCCAATCCCAAAAATGTTCCCAATCCATCCATGTCCCCAGTCCCATCCATGTCCCCAATCCCATCAGTGTCCCCAATCCCATCAGTGTCCCCAATCCATCAATGACCCCAATCCCATCCATGTCCCCAATCCCATCAGTGTCCCCAATCCCATCCATGTCCCCATTTTTTTGGTGTTCCCAATCTCATAAATGATCCCAATCCCATAAATGTTCTCCATCCCATAAGTGATCCCATTCCATCAATGTCCCCAATCCATCAATGTCCCAAATCCCAGCAGTGTCATTGTTCCATCAATGTCCCCATTTTGTTGGTGTTCCCATCCCATCAATGTCCCCAATCCCATCAGTGTCCCCAATCCCATCAGTGTCCCCAATCCCATCAATGTCCCCAATCCCATCCCCGTCCCCAATCCCATCGATGTCCCCAATCCCATCAGTGTCCCCAATCCATCAATGTCCCCAATCCTATAAATGTCCCCCTTTTTTTGGGCCACCTATCCCATCAGTGTCCCCACTCCCATCAGTGTCCCTAATCCCATCAGTGTCCCCAATCCATCAATGTCCCCATCCCATCAATGTCCCAATCCCATCAGTGTCCCCAGTCCCATCCCCGTCCCCATCCCATCAATCGTGGGGCCCAAGGTCAGGAAATGCCAGCGCGACGGCACCTGGACGGCCATGGGACACCCCAGCCGCTGCCGTGAGTGTCACTCGAGGTCCTTGGTGCCACCTTGGTGGCCAAAGTTCTCGATTTTTTGGTGGCTTCACCTCGTGAGTGTTGTAGATCCCAAAATATATTCCAAATCCTATAAATGTTTCCAATCCCATCAATGGCTCCATCTCGTCACTGTCCCATCAATGTCCCCAATTCCATCAATATTCTCCATCCCATAAATGTCCCCAATCTCATCAATGTCCCCATTCCCATAAATGTTCTCCATCCCATCAATGTTCTCGATTCCGTAAATGTTCCCAATCCCAAAAATGTTCCCAGTCCCAAAAATGTTCCCAATCCATCCATGTCCCCATTCCCATCCATGCCCCAATCCCATCAGTGTCCCCAGTCCATCAATGTCCCCAATCCCATCCATGTCCCCATTTTTTTGGTGTTCCCAATCTCATAAATGATCCCAATCCCATAAATGTTCTCCATCCCATAAGTGATCCCATTCCATCAATGTCCCCAATCCCATCAATGTCCCAAATCCCAGCAGTGTCATTGTTCCATCAATGTCCCCATTTTGTTGGTGTTCCCATCCCATCAATGTCCCCAATCCCATCAGTGTCCCCAATCCCATCAGTGTCCCCAATCCCATCAGTGTCCCCAATCCATCAATGACCCCAATCCCATCAATGTCCCCAATCCATCAATGTCCCCAATCCATCAATGTCCCAATCCCATCAGTGTCCCCAGTCCCATCCCCGTCCCCATCCCATCGATCGTGGGGCCCAAGGTCAGGAAATGCCAGCGCGACGGCACCTGGACGGCCATGGGACACCCCAGCCGCTGCCGTGAGTGTCACCGCCGTGTCACTTGGGGTTCTTGGTGCCACCTTGGTGGCCAAAATTCTGGGGTTTTTTGGGGTTTTTGTTCCGTAAGTGTTCCCAATTCCATAAATGTTTCCAATCTCATCAATGGCTCCATCTCGTCACTGTCAATGTCCCATCAATGTCCCATCCGTGTCCCCATCCCATCAGTGTCCCCATTTTGTTGGTGTCCCCAATCCCATCAGTGTCCCCAATCCCATCAGTGTCCCCAATCCCATCGATGTCCCCATTTTTTTTGGTGTTCTCCATCCCATCAATGTCCCATCAATGTCCCCAATCCCATCCATGTCCCCAATCCCATCAGTGTCCCCAATCCATCATCACCATGATCTTGACCATCGTCATCATCTTGACCATCACCGTGGCCATCACCTGACCATGGCCATCACCTGACCATGGCCATCATCACCTGACCATGACCATCATCACCTGACCATGGCCATCATCACCTGACCATGGCCATCACCTGACCATGGCCATCATCACCTGACCATGGCCATCACCTGACCATGACCATCACCTGACTGTGACCATCATCACCTGACCATGACCATCACCTGACCATGGCCATCATCACCTGACCATGGCCATCACCTGACCATGGCCATCACCTGACCATGACCATCATCACCTGACCATGACCATCACCTGACCATGGCCATCATCACCTGACCATCACCTGACCATCACCTGACCATGGCCATCATCACCTGACCATGACCATCATCACCTGACCATGGCCATCACCTGACCATGGCCATCACCTGACCATGGCCATCATCACCTGACCATCACCTGACCATCACCTGACCATGACCATCATCACCTGACCATGACCATCATCACCTGACCATGGCCATCACCTGGCCATGGCCATCATCACCTGACCATGACCATCATCACCTGACCATGGCCATCACCTGACCATGGCCATCACCTGACCATGGCCATCACCTGACCATGACCATCATCACCTGACCATGACCATCATCACCTGACCATGACCATCATCACCTGACCCTGGCCATCATCACCTGACCATGACCATCATCACCTGACCATGGCCATCACCTGACTGTGACCATCATCACCTGACCATGACCATCACCTGACCATGGCCATCATCACCTGACCATGGCCATCACCTGACCAGGACAATCACCTGACCATGACCATCATCACCTGACCATGGCCATCACCTGACCAGGACAATCACCTGACCATGACCATCATCACCTGACCATGACCATCACCTGACTGTGACCATCATCACCTGACCATGACCATCACCTGACCATGGCCATCATCACCTGACCATGACCATCACCTGACCATGACCATCATCACCTGACCATGGCCATCACCTGACCATGGCCATCACCTGACCATGGCCATCACCTGACCATGACCATCATCACCTGACCATGACCATCACCTGACCATGGCCATCATCACCTGACCATGGCCATCACCTGACCATGGCCATCACCTGACCATGACCATCATCACCTGACCATGACCATCACCTGACCATGGCCATCATCACCTGACCATCACCTGACCATCACCTGACCATGACCATCATCACCTGACCATCACCTGACTGTGGCCATCACCTGACCATGGCCATCACCTGACCATGACCATCATCACCTGACCATCACCTGACTGTGGCCATCACCTGACCATGACCATCTCTTGACCACCACCATGACCACCACCATCACTTGACCATCACCATGACGTTGACCACCATTAGGACCACCTCCATGACCATCACTTGACCACCACTGAGACCATGACCACCACCATGACCACCACCATCTCTTGGCCACCACCACCACCCTGACCATGACCATCTCTTGAATGTCAGCATGACCATGACCATCTCTTGACCATCGCCCTGACCATCTCTTGACCATCACCGTGACCATCTCTTGACCATCACCGTGACCATCTCTTGACCATCACCATGACCATGTCTTGACCACCGCCACCACCACCATGACCATCACCTGACCATGACCATCTCTCGACCACCATCTTGACCATGACCACCACGACCATAACCACCACCATCACCATCACTGTGACCACGACCATCACTTGACCATCACCATGACCATGACCACTTCTTGACCACCACCAGGACCATGACCATGACCGCAACCATCACCTGACTACCACCATGACCATGACTTCTTGACCACCACCATGACCATGACCATCTCTTGACCATGACCACCATGACCACGACCTTCTCTTGACCATCACCACCACCTCAACCATGACCACCTGCCGCTGTCCTCCTCAGTGCAGACGTGTCCCAAGCTGCACCTGAGCCTGGAGAACGGCCAGGTGACCCCCGGGGCCATGGAGAGGGTCCCCGTGGAGGGCACCTGGGCCGAGATCCAGTGTGACCATTGTCACCTGACCATGGCCATCATCACCTGACCATGGCCATCATCACCTGACCATGGCCATCACCTGACCATGATCATCACCTGACCATGGCCATCATCACCTGACCATGGCCATCACCTGACCATGGCCATCATCACCTGACCATGGCCATCATCACCTGACCATGGCCATCATCACCTGACCATGACCATCATCACCTGACCATGGCCATCACCTGACCATGACCATCATCACCTGACCATGGCCATCATCACCTGACCATGGCCATCATCACCTGACCATGACCATCACCTGACCATGGCCATCATCACTTGACCATGGCCATCACCTGACCATGGCCATCTCTTGAGCACCACCATGACCTTGACCATCTCTTGACCATCATCTTGACCATGACCACCACCATGACCATCACTTGACCACCACCATGACCATGACCCTGACCTTCTCCACCTGCCGCTGTCCTCCTCAGTGCGGACGTGTCCCAAGCTGCACCTGAGCCTGGAGAACGGCCAGGTGACCCCCGGGGCCATGGAGAGGGTCCCCGTGGAGGGCACCTGGGCCGAGTTCCGGTGTGACCATCATCACCTGACCGTGACCATCACCTGACCATGACCATCACCTGACCATGACCATCACCTGACCATGACCATCACCTGACCATGACCATCATCTGACCATGGCCATCACCTGACCATGACCATCACCTGACATGACCATCACCTGACCATGACCATCATCTGACCATGGCCATCACCTGACCATGGCCATCTCTTGAGCACCACCATGACCTTGACCATCTCTTGACCATCATCTTGACCATGACCACCACCATGACCATCACTTGACCATCACCATGACCATGACCATCTCTTGACCACCACGACCACCCTGACCACCTCCTCCTGATGTCCTCCTCAGTGCGGACGTGTCCCAAGCTGCACCTGAGCCTGGAGAACGGCCAGGTGACCCCCGGGGCCATGGAGAGGGTCCCCGTGGAGGGCACCTGGGCCGAGTTCCGGTGTGACCATCATCACCTGACCGTGACCATCACCTGACCATGACCATCACCTGACCATGACCATCACCTGACCATGACCATCACCTGACCATGACCATCATCTGACCATGGCCATCACCTGACCATGACCATCACCTGACCATGACCATCACCTGACCATGACCATCATCTGACCATGGCCATCACCTGACCATGGCCATCTCTTGAGCACCACCATGACCTTGACCATCTCTTGACCATCATCTTGACCATGACCACCACCATGACCATCACTTGACCATCACCATGACCATGACCATCTCTTGACCACCACGACCACCCTGACCACCTCCTCCTGATGTCCTCCTCAGTGCGGACGTGTCCCAAGCTGCACCTGAGCCTGGAGAACGGCCAGGTGACCCCCGGGGCCATGGAGAGGGTCCCCGTGGAGGGCACCTGGGCCGAGTTCCGGTGCGACGCCGGCTTCCGCCTGGTGGGCGCCGCCCGCAGCAACTGCACAAGAGCGGCCGCTGGAGCAACCCCAAACCTCTCTGCGAGCGTGAGTGCACCCCCGGGGGGCTTCGGGGGCATTTTGGGGTTGAGTTTTTGGGGTCTGGGGAGCTTTGGGGTGTAAACTTTGGGGTCTCTGGGGTTGGGATCTTCAGATGTTTGTGGAGTTGGAGTTTGGGTTCTTCGGAGGTTCCTTGGGAGGTTCCTGGAGTTGGATTTGGGGATCTTTGGGGTTTGGGGTCTCTGGTTTTGAGTTTTGGGGTCTGGGGCTTCAGGGTGGGGTTTGGGGTCTCTGGGGTTTGGGTTTTTTTTTGTAGTTTGGTGTTTTTTTGGGGTTTGGGGTCTCTGAAGTTTGGGGTCTGTGGGGTTTGGGGTCTCTGGGATGGAGTTTGGGGTGGGGTTTGGGGTCTCTGGGTTTGAGTTTTGGGGTCTGGGGGCTTCGGGGTGGGGTTTGGGGTCTCTGAGGTTTGGGGTCTCTGGGGTTTTTTTGTAGTTTGGTGTTTTTTTGGGGTTTGGGATCTCTGAAGTTTGGGGTCTCTGAAGTTTGGGGTCTCTGGTTTTGAGTTTTGGGGTTTGGGGTCTCTGGGGTTGGGTTTGGGGTCTCTGGGGTCTTTGGAGAAGGTTTTTGGGTCTGGGGGAGTTTGGGGTGGGGTTTGGGGTCTCTGGGTTTGAGTTTTGGGGTCTGGGGTCTCTGGGGTTGGGTTTGGGTCTCTGGGGTCTTTTGAGAAGGTTTTTGGGATCTGGGGGAGTTTGGGGTGGGGTTTGGGGTCTTCTGGGAAGGTATTTGGGGTCTGGGGTCCTTAGGGTGGGGTTTGGGGTCTCTGAGGTTTGGGGTCTGTGGGGTTTGGGGTCTCTGGGGTTGAGGTTTGGGGTCTGGGGGAGTTTGGGGTGGGGTTTGGGGTCTCTGGGGTTTGGGGTTTTTTTTGTAGTTTGGTGTTTTTTTGGGGTTTGGGGTGGGGTTTGGGGTCTCTGGTTTTGAGTTTTGGGGTTTGGGGTCTCTGGGGTGGGGTTTGGGGTCTGGGGGAGTTTGGGGTGGGGTTTGGGGTCTCTGAGGTTTGGGTTTTTTTGTAGTTTGGTGTTTTTTTGGGGTTTGGGGTGGGGTTTGGGGTCTCTGGTTTTGAGTTTTGGGGTTTGGGGTCTCTGAGGTTTGGGGTCTCTGGGGTTTGGGTTTTTCTGGTAGTTTGGTGTTTTTTTAGGGTTTGGGGTCTCTGAAGTTTGGGATCTCTGGTTTGAGTTTTGGGGTCTGGGGAGTCTGGGGTGGAGTTTGGGGTCTCTGGGGTTTGGGGTCTCTGGGTTTGGGGTCTCTGGGCTTTGGGGTCTCTGGGGTTGAGTTTTGGGGTCTCTGGGTCTTCTGGGAAGATTCTTTGGGGTCTGGGGTCTCTGGGGTTGAGGTTTGGGGTCTCTGGGCTTTGGGTCTCTCAGGTTTGGGGTCTGTGGGATTTGGGTTTTTTTTGGGGTTTGGGTTTTTGGGTTTTTTTGGGGGGAGTTTGGTGTTTCTGAGGTTTGGAGTTTTTTTGGGGTTTGGGGTCTCTGGGGTTTGGGGTCTGTGGGATTTGGGGTTTTTTGGGTTTGGGTTTTTGGGTTTTTTTGGGGAAGTTTGGTGTTTCTGAGGTTTGGGGTCTCTGTGTGACTCAGTTTCCCCCCACAGCTCATCGCCCCTCCTCAGGTGAGTCAGACCCCTCCCCCATTGGCCCCTCCCCCTCACTGGCCCCTCCCCCTCACTGACCCCTCCCCCCCTGGCCCCTCCCCCTCAACAGCCACACCCATCAATGGCCACACCCCCTCGATGTCCCTTCCCCCCATTGGCCCCTCCCCCTCAGTGGCCCCTCCCCCTCAATGGCCCCTCCCCCAATGGCCCCTCCCCCTCACTGACCCCTCCCCAAAGCCCCCACCCCTCGCCCCTCCCCCACAATGGCCCCACCCCTCACTGCCCCTCCCCCTCACTGGCCCCTCCCCAAAGGCCCCACCCCTCACTGACCCCTCCCCCAATGGCCCCTCCCCTCACTGGCCCTCCCCCTCACTGACCCCTCCCCCAATGGCCCCTCCCCTCAAAAGGCCACGCCCCCTCACTGACCCCTCCCCCAATGGCCCCTCCCCCTCACTGCCCCTCCCCCTCACTGCCCCCACGGCCCTGCCCCAGCCCTCCCCCTCAAAAGACCACACCCCACAATGACCCCTCCCCCTCAAAGGCCACGCCCATCAAAGGCCACGCCCATCAAAGGCCACGCCCCCCCCCCCCATTTCCCCTTCCCTGAGGGGTGGGAAACCCCAGGACCCCCAGAACCTCCGGGGCCCCTCCCCCTCCCCCTCCCCCTCCTCTTCCTCTCCTTCCTCACTCCTTCTCCTCCTTTCCTTCATCTTCCTCCTCCTCCTCCAAATCTTCCTCCCTCACTCTCCCTCCTTTTCCTCCTCTTCCTCCTCCTCCTCCCTCTCCTCCTCCTTTCCTAAGCCTTCCTCCCCTCTCCTCCTCCTCCTTCTCTCCCTCCCCTCCTCCTCCCTCCTCCTCCTCCTCTTCCAAATCTTCCTCCCTCCTCCTCCTCCCCCTCCTTCCCAAGCCTTCCTCCCTCCCCTCCCCTCCTTCTCCTTTTCATCTTCCTCACTCCCCTCTTCCTCCTCTTCCTCCCCTCTCCCTCTCCTCCTTTTCAAAGCCTTCCTCCCTCCCTCTCTTCCTCCTCCTCTTCCAAATCTTCCTCCCTCACTCTCCCTCCTCCTCTTCCTCCTCCTCCTCTTCCAAGCCTTCCTCTCTCCTCCTCCTCTTCCAAATCTTCCTCCTCTTCCTCCATCTCCTCCTCCTCCTCCATTCAAAGCCTTCCTCCCTCCCCTCTCCCTCTCCTCCTCCTCCTCTTCCTCCTTTTCAAAGCCTTCCTCCCTCTCCTCTTCCTCACCATCTCCCTCCTCCTCCTCCCCCTCCTTTCCAAGCCTTCCTCCCTCCCCTCCATCTCCTCCTCCTCCTCCTCTCCCTCCTCTTCTTCCCAAGCCTTCCTCCCTTTCCTCCTCCTCCTCCTCCCCCTCCCTCCAAGCCTTCCTCCCTCCCCTCCCCCTCCTCCTCTTCCTCTTCCTCCCCCATCTCCCTCCCCTCCTCCTCCCCCCCAAGCCTTCCTCCCTCCTCCTCCTCTTCGCCCCTCCCCCTCCCAGCCTTCCTCCCTCTCCTCCTCCTCCTCCTCCCCAAGCCTTCCTCCCTCCCCTCGCCCTCCCTCCTCCTCCTCCTCCTCCTTCCCAAGCCTTCCCCCCCTCCTCCTTTTCAAAGCCTTCCTCCCTCCCCTCCCTCCTTCTCCTTTTCCTCATCTTCCTCACTCCTCCCCCTCCTCCTTTCCCAAGCCTTCCTCCCCTCCATCTCCTCGTCCTCCTCTTCTTCCTCCTCTTCTTCCCAAGCCTTCCTCCCTTCTCCTCCTCTTCCAAATCTTCCTCCCTCACTCTCCCTCCTCCTCTTCCTCCTCGTCCTCTTCCCAAGCCTTCCTCTCTCCCCTCCCCCTCCTCCTTTCCCAGCCTTCCTCCCTCTCCTCCTCCTCCCTTTCCTCATCTTCCTCACTTTCCCTCCTCTTCCTCCTCCTCTTCCGAATCTTCCTCCTCTTCCTCCTCCTCCTTTCCAAGCCTTCCTCCCTCCCCTCCCCCCTCCTCCTCTTCCTCCCCCGTCTCCCTCCTCCTCCTCCTCCAAATCTTCCTCCCCTCTCCTCCTCCTCCTCCCCCTCCTTTCAAAGCCTTCCTCCCTCCCCTCTCCCTCTCCTCCTCCTCCTCTTCCTCCTTTTCAAAGCCTTCCTCCCTCTTCTCTTCCTCACCATCTCCCTCCTCCTCCTCCCCCTCCTTTCCAAGCCTTCCTCCCTCCCCTCCATCTCCTCCTCCTCCTCTTCTCCCTCCTCTTCTTCCCAAGCCTTCCTCCCTTTCCTCCTCCTCCTCCTCCCCCCTCCCTCCAAGCCTTCCTCCCTCCCTCCCTTCTCCCTCTCCTCCTCTTCCTCCTCCTCCTCTTCCTCTTCGCTCCTCCCTTCCTCCTTTCCAAGCCTTCCTCCCTCTCCTCCTCCTCCTCCTCCCTTTCCTCATCTTCCTCACTTCTCCTCCTCCTCCTTTCCAAGCCTTCCTCCTCTTCCTCCTCCTCCTCCTCCCTCTCCCCTCCTTTCCAAGTCTTCCTCCCTCCAAGCCTTCCTCCCTCTCCTCCTCCTCCTCCTTCTCCTCCTTTCCCAGCCTTCCTCCCTCCCCTCCCCTCCTCCTCCTCCTCTTCCTCCTCCTCCTCCTCCTCCTCGCCCCTCCCCCTCCCTCCCAGCCTTCCTCCCCTCCTCCTCCTCCTTCTCCTCTCCCCCCGCCCCTCCCCCCGCCCCTCCCCCTTCCCAGCCTTCCTCGCTCCTCCTCCTCCTCCTCCTCTCCCCTCCCCCTCCCCGGCTCTCTCCGCTCCCTCGGCTCCCCTCGGCCTTCCTCCACCCGCGGCTCTCCTCATCTTCCTCCCTCCCTCTCCCTCTCCCTCCTCATCCTCACCGCCCCTCCCCTCCCCCACCCTCCGATCGCGCCCCTTTTATTATTCCTTTTTTTTTTTTCCCTTTTTTTCCGTTTTTTTTCCCTCATTTTTCCCTCCCCCCTTCCCGTTTTTCATCCGATTTTTCCCCTCATTTTTCCCTTTTTTCCCTCCACGTTTTCCCCATTTTTCATCCGATTTTTTCCCCTCATTTTTCCCATTTTTTCCCTCCCCCTTCATCCGATTTTTCCCATTTTTCTCTCCCTTTTTTCCCATTTTTCATCCGATCTTTTCCTTTTTTTCCCATTTTTCATCCGATTTTTTCCCTTTTTTCCCATTTTTTCCCTCATTTTTCCCTCCCCATTTCCCCCATTTTTAATCCGATTTTCCCTCATTTTTCCCATTTTTTCCCTCCCCTTCATCCGATTTTTCCCATTTTTCTCTCCCTTTTTTCCCATTTTTCATCCGATTTTTTCCTTTTTTTCCCATTTTTCATCCGATTTTTTCCCTTTTTTTCCCATTTTTTACCTCATTTTTCCCTCCCCCCGGTCCCATTTTTAATCTGATTTTTTCCCTGATTTTTCCCCTTTTTTCCCTCCCCCTTCATCCGATTTTTCCCATTTTTCTCTCCCTTTTTTCCCATTTTTCATCCGATTTTTTCCCTTTTTTCCCATTTTTCATCCGATTTTTTCCCTTTTTTTCCCATTTTTTACCTCATTTTTCCCTCCACGTTTTCCCCATTTTTAATCCGATTTTTTCCCCATTTTTCCCCATTTTTCCCTCCCTCTTCATCCGATTTTTCCCATTTTTCCTCCCCTTATTTTCCCATTTTTCATCCGATTTTTCCCTTTTTTCCCATTTTTTCCCTCATTTTTCCCTTCCCCATTTTCCATCCGATTTTTCCCATTTTTCGCTCCCCTTTTCCCCGTTTTTCATCCGATTTTTCCCATTTTTTCCCTCTCATATTGTCCCATTTCTCATCCATTTTTTTCCCTTTTTTCCTATTTTTTCCCTCATTTTTCCCTCCCCATTTTCCCATTTTTCCTCCGATTTTTCCCATTTTTCCCTCCCCTCTTTTCCCAATTTTTTCCTTAATTTTCCCCTCATTTTTCCCTCCCCCCGGTCCCGTTTTTCATCCGATTTTTCCCATTTTTTCCCATTTTTAAGTCGATTTTTCCCCATTTTCCCTCCGATTTTTCCCTTTTTTCGCTCCTCTTTTCCCATTTTTAATCCGATTTTTCCCTTTTTTCCCTCATTTTTCCCTCCCCCTTCATCCGATTTTTCCCATTTTTCTCTCCCCATTTTTCCCATTTTTTCCCCATTTTTCCCTCCCCTTTAATCCGATTTTTCCCCATTTTTCCTATTTTTCCCTTCCCCTTTTCCACATTTTTAATCTGATTTTTTCCCCATTTTTCCTATTTTTTCCCCTCCCCCTTGTCCTGTTACTCGTCCGATTTTTTCCTTTTTTTCCATTTTTTTCCCTCATTTTCCCTCCCTTTTAATCTGATTTTTTTCCCTTTTTTCCTAGTTTTTCCCTCATTTTTCCCTCCCTCTTTTTCCCGTTTTTCATCTGATTTTTCCCATTTTTCCCCCTCATTTTTCCCTCCCTTTTCATCCGATTTTTTCCCATTTTTCCTCCACATTTTTCCCATTAATAATCTGATTTTTTCCCATTTTTCCCTTCATTTTTCCCTCCCTCTTCATCAAATTTTTCCCTTTTTTTTCCCATTTTTCCCTTCATTTTTCCCTCCCTTTTCCTGATTTTTTCCCATTTTTTCCCCTCCTCATCCCAAAAATTCCCCTTCATTTGTCCCATTAATTCCCCCTTTAATTCCCATTTTTTCCATTAATTCTCCCCTTTAATTCCCATTCATTCCCCATTTAATTCCCATTTTTTCCCATTAATTCTGCCCTCTAATTCCCATTTATTCCAATTAATTTCTTCCTTTAATTCCATTTTTTCCCATTAATTCCCCCTTTAATTCCATTAATTCCTTCCTTTAATTCTCATTTTTCCCATTAATTTCTCCCATTTTTTCCCATTAATTCCCCCCTTTAATTCCCATTAATTCATTCCTTTAATTCCCATTTTTTCCCATTAATTTCCCTCCTTTTAATCCTATTTTTTCCCATTAATTCCCTCTTTTAATTCCCATTTTTTCCCATTAATTCCCCCCTTTAATTCCCATTTTTTCCCATTAATTTCTCCCATTTTTTCCCATTAATTCCCCGTTTAATTCCCATTTTTTCCCATTAATTCCCTCCTTTAATTCCCATTTTTTCCCATTAATTCCCTCCTTTAATTCCCATTTTTTCCCATTAATTTCCCTCCTTTTAATCCTATTTTTTCCCATTAATTCCTTCTTTAATTCCCATTTTTTCCCATTAATTCCCTCCCTAAATTCCCATTAATTCCCCCCTCGATTCCCCCTCATTCCCCAAAAATCCCAAAAATCCCAAACCCCTTTAACCCTCTCATTCCCAAAATCCCAAAAATCCTCGAAAATCCTCAAAATCCCAAATCCCTCACCCCAAAAATCCCCAAAATCCTGAACCCCTCACCCCAAAATCCCCAAAATCCCCAAAATCCCAAATCCCTTCACCCCAAAAAACCCAAAAATCCCCAAATCCCAACCCCCCCCTTAACCCCCCATTCCCAAAAATCCCAAAATCCTGAACCCCTCATCCCGAAAATCCCCAAAATCCAAAAAAAATCCCAAAAAATCCCAAATCCCAACCCCCCCTCGATCCCCCCATTCCCAAAAATCCCAAAATCCCCAAAATCCCAACCCCCCCTTAACCCCCCATTCCCAAAACCCCGAAAATCCCCAAAAATCCCCCAAAATCCCGAAAAATCCCCCAAAAAATCCAAAAAAATCCCCAAAAAATCCCAAATCCCAAACCCCCCTCGATCCCCCCCGTCCCCTCCCCTCTGACATCACCTCCCATCCCAAAAAAAACCCCAAAAATCCCAAATCCCTCACCCCGAAACCCCCAAAAAACCCTAAAAAATCCCCCAAAAAAACCCAAAAATCCCCAAAAATCCCAAAAATCCCAAATCCCAAACCCCCTCGATCCCCCCCGTCCCCTCCCCCTCTGACATCACCCCCCTCCCTCCCACCCCAAAAAAAAAAAACCAAAAAAACCCCAAAAATCCCCCAAAAAAATGCCCTCCCCACCTCATTCCTGACCCCACACCACCCCCAAAAAAAAATAAAAAAAAAATAAAAAATGCCGACCCCAAATCCTTCCGGAATCCCCAAATTTTTGGGGTTTTTCCGATTTTTTCCTGCCTGGCCTACCCTAATTTTGGGTTTTTGGGGTTTTTCGGGCTCCGGGGGATTTGTGGGGTCAGGAAAAAAAGCTGTGCACGTTGGAGCTCTGTTCCCCATGTCCGGGGGGTGGCCTGGGGGCCAGGCCTGCCTGCCTGCTGTCACCATGGCCCTCGAGGACATCAACGAGCGTCGCGATATCCTCCCGGATTACGAACTCAGACTCATCCATCACGATTCTAAGGTTGGTAAAAAAAATTTCATTTATTTTCCCTTTTTTCCCCATTTTTTTCCCATTTTATTTCGATTTTTTCCCCATTTTTCCCATTTTTTTCTGATTTTTTTCGATTTTTTTCGATTTTTTTTTACCATTTTTTTACCATTTTTTCCCCATTTATTTTCACTTTTTTCTCTTTTTTTTCGATTTTTTCCCCATTTTTTCCCCATTTTTTCCCATTTTTTCCCATTTTTCCCCATTTTTTCCCCATTTTTTCCCCATTATTTGGTCATTTTTTCCCCATTTTTCCCCATTTTTTCCCTTCATTTCTCTCCCTTTTCTGCCCATTTTTCCCCATTTTTTCCCCATTTTCCCCCATTTTTCCCCATTTTTTCCCCATTTTCCCCATTTTTCCCCATTTTTCCCCCATTTTCCCCCATTTTTTCCCCATTTTTCCCCCATTTTTCCCCATTTTTCCCCAATTTCTCCTCCTCTCCTCCTCCCAACGATTGCCCCGGAAAGTCTCGGTAAGTTTAGCTTTAGGCTCAGGATTTGGGGTCACATTTAGGATCACATTTAGGGTCCCATTTGGGATCACATTTGGGGTCACATTTGGGGTCCCATTTGGCTCAGTTTTAGGATCACATTTGGGGTCCCATTTGGGTCCCATTTGGGGTCACATTTGGGGTCCCATTTGGGGTCCCATTTGGGATCACATTTGGGGTCACATTTAGGGTCACATTTGGAGTCCCATTTGGGGTCAGTTTTAGGATCACATTTGGGGTCCCATTTGGGGTCAGTCCCAGAGCTGTGTCGGTGGCAGCTCTGTCCCCATGTCCGGGGGTGGCCTGGGGGCCAGGCCTGCCTGCTGCTGTCACCATGGCCCTCGAGGACATCAACGAGCGTCGGGATATTCTGCCGGATTACGAACTCAGACTCATCCATCACGATTCTAAGGTTGGTAAAAAATTTCTGCTTTTTTCCCCATTTTTTTCCCATTTTATTTTGATTTTTTCCCATTTTTTTCGATTTTTTTTCGATTTTTTTCCCCATTTTTTCTCCATTTTTTCCCTTTTTTTCCCGATTTTTTGCCTATTTTTTCCCCATTTTATAGATATTTTTCGGTGATTTTTCCCCCATTTTTTCCCCATTTATTTCGATTTATTTCCTATTTTATTCCCATTTTCCCCCCATTTTTCCCCCATTTTTCTCCCATTTTTCCCCCCATTTCTCTATGACTTCCCCCATTTCTCCACTTTCCCCCCCATTTTTTCCCATTATATCCCCATTATATCCCCATTTTTCCCCCATTTTCCCCCATTTTTCCCCATTTTTCCCCCATTTTTTCCCATTTTTCCCCCATTTTTCCCCCATTTTTTCCCCATTTTTCCCCATTTTTCCCCCATTTTTTCCCATTATATCCCCATTTTTTGCCCATTTTTTGCCCATTTTTTCCCCATTTTTCCCCATTTTTTCCCCATTTTTCCCCATTTTTCCCCCATTTTTTCCCATTATATCCCCATTTTTTGCCCATTTTTTGCCCATTTTTTCCCCATTTTTTCCCCATTTTTCCCCATTTTTTCCCCATTTTTCCCCAATTTCTCCTCCTCTCCTCCTCCCAACGATTGCCCCGGAAACTCTCGGTAAGTTTAGCTTTAGGCTCAGGATTTAGGGTCCCATTTGGGATCACATTTGGGGTCACATTTGGGGTCCCATTTGGGTCACATTTAGGATCACATTTGGGGTCCATTTGGGGTCCCATTTGGGGTCACATTTGTGTCCCATTTGTGTCACATTTGGGGTCCCATTTGGGGTCACATTTAGGATCCCATTTGGGGTCACATTTAGGCTCAGTTTTAGGATCACATTTGGGGTCACATTTGGGGTCACATTTGGGTCACATTTAGGATCACATTTAGGATCACATTTGGGGTCACATTTAGGATCACATTTGGGTCACATTTAGGATCACATTTGGGGTCCCATTTGGGTCCCATTTGGGGTCCCATTTGGGGTCCCATTTGGGGTCACATTTGGGGTCCCATTTGGGGTCACATTTGGGGTCAGGATTTTGGGTCAGGATGACCCTGGACGACATCACCGAGCGCTCTGACATCCATCACGACTCCAAGGTTTGGGAAATTTTTTCCTCATTTTTCCATCTTTTCCCATTTTTCCCATTTTTCCCTATTTTTCCCCATTTTTTCTTCATTTTTTCTTAATTTTTTTCCCCCATTTTTCCGATTTTTTTCCCATTTTTTTCCGATTTTTTTCCCATTTTTTCCCCCATTTTTTGATTATTTTTCTCCATTTTTCCCCCCATTTTTCCCCCATTTTTCTCCCATTTTTCTCCCTTTTCCCCCCATTTTTTCCCAATTTTTCCCCAATTTTTTCCCATTTTTTCCCCAATTTTCACCCTCATTTTTCCCCATTTTTCCCCCATTTTTTCCCAATTTTTTCCCAATTTCCCCCCATTTTTTCCCAATTTTTCCCCCATTTTCCCCCATTTTTTCCCCAATTTTCCCCATTTTTCCCCCTTATTTTCCCCTCATTTTTCCCCCATTTCCCCCCCATTTTTTCCCAATTTTTTCCCAATTTTCCCCCATTTTCCCCCCCATTTTTCTCCCATTTCTCCCTCCATTTTCCCCCATATTTTCCCAATTTTTTCCCCAATTTCTCTCCATTTTTCCCCATTTTTCTCCCATTTCTCCTCCATTTTTCCCCCATTTTTCCCCAATTTTTTCCCAAATTTTCCCCATTTTTCCCCTCATTTCCCCTCATTTTCCCCCATTTTTTCCCCCATTTTTTCCCTCACATTTTCCCCCAATTTTTCCCATTTTTCATTTGTTTTCCCCACTCTTTTCCTGTTATTTTTTCCCATTTTTTTTTTCTGCTCCTCCTCCCAACAATTCCCCCGGAAACTTTTGGGATTGGGGTCAGGATTGGGCTCAGGATTGGGGTCAGAATTTGGGATTTTGGGATTTTGGGGTCACCAGGACTTTTCTGCCCAACCACAAACTGCGACTGATCCACCGCAACTCCAAGGTTTGGAAAACTTTTCTTTTTTCTCCAATTTTCTCCTTTTTTTGGTTAATTTTCCTCATTTCTCCCTTATTTCCCCCATTTTTTTGGGGGTTATCTTTTGTTATTTTTTAGGATTTTCTTGTTATTTTTTTTGTTATTTTTTGTTATTCTTTCCCCGTTCTTTCTCCATTTTTTCCCCATTTTCCCCTCATTTTCCCCCATTTTCCCCCCATTTTTTCCCTATTTTTCTTCCCATTTTTCTCCCTTTTCCCCCCCATTTTTCTCCATTTTTTCTCCCATTTCTCCCTCCATTTTTCCCCCATTTTCTCCCATTTTCCCCAGTTTTCTCCCATTTCTTCCCCCATTTTTCCCCATATTTTCCCAATTTTTTCCCCATTTTTTTCCCCAATTTCTCCCCATTTTTCCCCATTTCTTCCCCCATTTTTTCCCTATTTTCCCCATCCTTTTTTCCCATAATTTTCTCCATTTTTTCCCCATTCTTTCCCCTCCTCATCCCAATAATTCCCCTGGAAATTGTCGGGAATGTTGTCAGGAGTGGGTTTGGGATTGGGATTGGATTGGGATTTAGGGTCAGGATTTAGGGTCAGGATTTAGGGCAGGAGGTCAGGAATGGGATTGGGATTTAGGACTGGGATTTAGGATTGGGATTTAGGATTGGGATTTGGGGTTGGGATTTAGGGCAGGATTTAGAGTCAGGATTTAGGGCAGGAGGTCAGGGGTAGGATTTGGATTTAGGATTTGGATTTAGGATTGGGATTTAGGGCAGGAGGTCAGGGATGGGATTTGGATTTAGGATTTGGATTTAGGGCAGGAGGTCAGGGATAGGATTTGGATTTAGGATTTGGATTTAGGGTTGGGATTTAGGCAGGATTTAGGGGTCAGGATTTGGGGTCAGGATTTAGGGCAGGAGGTCAGGGGTAGGATTTGGATTTAGGATTTGGATTTAGGGTTGGGATTTAGGGCAGGATTTAGAGTCAGGATTTAGGGCAGGAGGTCAGGGGTAGGATTTGGATTTAGGATTTGGATTTAGGGTTGGGATTTAGGGCAGGATTTTGGGGTCAGGATTTAGGGCAGGAGGTCAGGGATGGGATTGGGATTTAGGGCTGGGATTTAGGGTTGGGATTTAGGGTTGGATTTAGGGCAGGATTTTGGGTTCAGGATTTAGAGTCAGGATTTAGGGCAGGAGGTCAGGGATGGGACAGGGATTTAGGATTTGGATTTAGGGCAGGATTTTAGGGTCAGGATTTAGGATTGGGATTTAGGGCAGGAGGTCAGGGATAAGATTTGGATTTAGGGCCGGGATTTCAGGGCTGGGATATAGGAGAGGATTTTAGGGTCAGGATTCTAGGGTCAAGATTTAGGGCAGGAGGTCAGGGTAGGACAGGGATTTGGGGTCAAGATTTGGGGTCGGGATTTAGAATTTGGATTTAGGGCAGGATTTTGGGTCAGGATTTAGGGCAGGAGGTCAGGAATGGGATTGGGATTTAGGACTGGGATTTAGGATTGGGATTTAGGATTGGGATTTGGGGTTGGGATTTAGGGCAGGATTTAGAGTCAGGATTTAGGGCAGGAGGTCAGGGATAGGATTTGGATTTAGGATTTGGATTTAGGGTTGGGATTTAGGGCAGGATTTTGGGGTCAGGATTTAGGGCAGGAGGTCAGGGATGGGATTGGGATTTAGGATTGGGATTTAGGGCAGGAAGTCAAGGATGGGATTTGGATTTAGGATTTGGATTTAGGGCAGGAGGTCAGGGATAGGATTTGGATTTAGGGTTAGGATTTAGGGCAGGGATATAAGGCTTGGATTTAGGGCAGGAGGTCAGGAATGGGATCGGGATTTCGGGTTGGGATTTAGGGTTGGGATTTAGGGCAGGATTTTGGGGTCAGGATTTAGGGCAGGAGGTCAGGGATAGGATTTGGATTTAGGGTCAGGATTTAGGATTTGGATTTAGG